>OX467285.1:4200000-4740123 GCA_950108345.1 Malthinus flaveolus
CATTCGCATTCGTTGTGTCCTTGCATTTTCTGTAGATATAACTTCTTCTAGATTCTAGGCTACACATCTTACATTTAAATGTAAAAAACTTATTAATCCCTCTCTGTTTTCTATTTTAAAAACTCCATGTCAGAAAAATTGCACTGAAATGGTTCGTGATGGTTTAGCTCTTTAATTCTCCTCGTCTGCGTATTTAATTAACACTGAATGAATTTTCTACGCTGTTTTCAACATTTAAACTCTTCGCATAACAACTCATCAACAACACCACGAGACACCCACGAGAACAAGATGCTTCTAGATCAAAATGATGTTTTTCTTGCACGTTGGATTTGTTGAAATTCTTTTTGTGCATATAAAATGCACTCTCCCAAATGAAAAATGGCTACTAATATTAAATTATTAAAGAAAGTGATCAATATAATCCCCTCTTGACTCTACACAAGCTGGGGCTCTCCTCTGCATGTAGTTCTAACACGATTTAAAATGCCAGGAGAAGCTCTAATCGGATTAAAGCTGCGTGTATTCGACCAAAATTTCTTCTATCGTCTCAATGGGTGCTACATAAACTACCCCCCCCACGTATGACAATTGAAGGGGTTAAAATTTGGTAAACATGGTGGCCATAGCGTCTGACCAACACGCCCAATCCAACGATGCGGATATAAAGCATCCAAAATATTCTTTACGATTTGACTAAAGTGGGCTGGCGCCCCATCGTGTTTGAGCCACATTCCTATTCTTCTCATACAGAGATCATACAGGTGCATCTTCTAAAAAAATAAGCAAGTGGTTAGACAGATAGTTAAGATAGGATGCCCCATATCGAGGCTATTAGGAAGTTCAAAAGGACCAATAATGTTATCGCCGATAATAGGTATACCAGCAGAAATATTGATCGAACATTCGTATTGAAAGTTGGTAGAACAAATTAAGTGGGGGTGCTTCTGAGAGTTGTCTCCGGTGTCCCGCAGGGCTCTATTATTGGGCCCCTGCTTTTCACGTTATACATATACAATAAATTTAAATAATGCCATACATCATACATCATTGCTTCTATCTTCTATCATCAGTACCTATGCCGATGACATGCAAATCGTGGACGTTAACCGGGACAGGTTAATGAGGATCTTTGTCGTGTTGTTGAGGAGTCTGCTAGACATTCTCTAGTCATTAACCCAAATAAGACTCAGATGATCTTTTTTAGATCAGAGCGACTGATAGCTGGTAAAGGCGAAACAGTTCGGCTGGTGAATTTGGTTAAGAACCTTGGCCTCGCAATGGATCATGAGCTGCGCTTCACGGAATATAGAATCGCCATGTATATCGATGTCTAGTTTATTTATCTGCATTTTCTAAAAATGTTTTCACGATTTCATTCCACGTTATCTTCATCAGCTCAGAGTCAGAGATGACCACAGTAGACTGGAGGCTACCTTCTAAATGTTTAGAGTTTAGAGCTTGAAGCATTTTTATACACAGTCTCCAACTCGTACTTAAATGCTGCGCAACGTTTTCACAAAGTTCCTGTGAGCGAGGACAAAATCGTATTTAGTGTTATTTCCTAAATAACGTCTTTTTAGTGGTGCGTACCTAAATCGCAGGTCTGATTACTGATTATATTAGTGCAAAACTGAAGGACAACGTTCGGAGAAAAACTCAACTCCTGACCCACTGGTCTAAGACACTACCCATTACGTGCTTTTTTCAAAATTAAATTTTAGCGTGGCCCCCCGAGAGTATTACAGAAATTGTTTATTGCAATAATTATGCATTATTAAACTATTCGGACTTTTGAAAGAAAATTTAAAGGCATTGCACAAAATAGTTAATTACCTTGCAGAGATTTATTACGGACGCAGTTTCTTAATGCATTTTTAATAGTAGCGCAAATTTAACCTAAATTAATACCAGGACCGGATTTACGAGCCACGGTCCCCTTCCGAAATAAAAAGTTGAATCTAATCCTGTTTTTAGTAAAAGCTCTTGAAAAAAAGTTTATTCACATAAAATACAATTAACAAAGTGACCCCAATGTGTTAAGACGGTTTATAACACCTTTGTATACAGTGCAGTCAGTGTCTGTTACATACTGGATTAAAAATGTGGGTTGGTAAATCACTTCGATTAGCATTAAATGATTATAATTAAAATTTTGATACAATAATTGTTGCTATTATTAGTGACCTTAAAGCTAGCTAGTAAATTAAATTTTAGCATCTTAGGACGGCTCAAGACGTCACTTCATTCACTTGAGTTTGTAGTGTTTGTACCATGATTTTGGTAGGTAGCTATTACCTACTTATTACTGGGGGATTCCTATCACTTCATATCTTATTAAAAAGAAAGGTAAGGTTGGTAAAAGCTTCAAACTTGAAGTTTCCTGCATTATACCTACAATTATCAATTTGCATATTTAAATGAACACAAAACTGTTCGTTACAAGTAAAACAATTAATAAAGTTCTCTTTTACACGAATTTGCATGTCCTAAATGTTTGATGATCTTGAACGATTTATCATAATAAATCTCTCGGTGATTATTCAATTTGACAATAATACAAGTGACCATGAACGCAATATTTAACCTGAACTGCAAAAGAGTAGGTAAATGAGTATGTAATAATTTTTTTAAAGTTTAAGTTTAATCGTTTCTCAACTCGCCACATTTGTGCAATAATTTTTACTTTGACATTCAAAACACGATTTTTTTTGTTGGTGTTTAATTTATGATTTAGTTTATTAATTATTTCAAAAGAGTTTATTATTGTTTAATGAATATGTATTTAATTACATCTTTGTTATTAGATGTGTAAACAAGAACCTGCTAGCCACTAATCGCCTCTCGTATTTTTATCTATATCACTTTTCATTTATTCGTCTTCTCACAATAGGCAGTTCTAGTCAGATAAGTAGCGTGCACTAAACGATAAGGTACAAAATTTTTGACGATGCAGACAAAGAGTAATTAAACCGACTGGCTACCACTCCTAAATTGAAGCAATAACTTGGGTGCGACTCGAGAAGGGTTCGTTTTTGCACTTTTTCAGGTTTTTGCCTATAACTGGAAAACTATGCGTGTTTTGAGAAAAGTACTTCTATATAAAACTAAGATAAATTTAATTTCCAATAAATTATATCTCTTAGGTGTTTTTCTTTAAACAAACGATTTAGGCGCAAGAGCGCATTAAAGTTTTACAAAAATTCCAAAATCGCCCAAAAGAACGTTTATAGTTTATCGCTTATAATTCGAAAACTAAGCAGTTTTGGAGAAAAGTGTTTTGATACAAAAACGAAGTAAATTCAGTTTCCTATAAATTATAATTCTTAGATTTTTCTTAGACGAACTATTTAGGCGCTAGAGCGCAATAAAGTTTGACAAAAAATTTTTAAATTGATTAAAAATACTTTTTTCAGCTTATCGCTTATAATTCGAAAACAAAGCACTTTTGGGAAAAGTCTTTTTACACAAAAATAATGTACATTAAATTTCCTACAAATTATGTTTTACAGGTTTTGTTCTTTAAACCAACGATTTCGGCGCGTTAAAGTTTTACAAAAATTCCAAAATTGGCCAAAAGAACTTTTTTTAGCTTATCGCTTATAATTCTAAAACTAACCACTTTTGAAGAAAAGTGTTTCTATACAAAAATAATTTACATTCAATTTCCTACAAATTAGGTTTTATAGCTTTTTTTCTTCAGACATACGATTTAGACGCTAGAGCGCATTAAAGTTTTACAAAAATTCCAAAATCGGCCAAAAGAACGTTTATAGTTTATCGCTTATAATTCGAAAACTAAGCAGTTTTGGAGTAAAGTGTTTTTATACATAAATAAAGTAAATTTAGTTTCCTCTAAATTATAGTTTTAGGTTTTTTTAAAGACAAACTATTTAGGCACTAGAGCGCTTTAAAGCTTGACAAAAAATTTCAAAATTGGTTAAAAATACTTTTGTTAGCTTATCGCTCATAATTCGAAAACTAAGCACTTTTAGGGAAAAGTCTTTTTACACAAAAATAATGAACATTCAATTTCTTACAAATTATGTCTCATAGGTTTTTTTCTTTAGACGAACGATTTAGGCGCTAGAGCGCGTTAAAGTTTGACAAAAATTCCAAATCGGCCTAAAGAACGTTTATAGTTTATCGCTTATAATTCGAAAACTAAGCAGTTTTGGAGAAAAGTGTTTTTATAAAAAAATGAAGTAAATTTAGTTTCCTATAAATTATAGTTCTTAGGTTTTTTTAGACGAACTATTTAGGCGCTAGAGCGCGAAAACTTCAAGATTGGTCAAAAATACTTTTTTTTAGCTTATCACTTATCATTCGATAACTAAGTGTTTTTGGAGAAAAGTGTTTTGATACAAAAATAATGCACATTTAATTTCCTACAAATTATGTCTCATAGTTTTTTTTCCTTAGTTGAACGATTTGGGCGCTAGAGCGTGTTAAAGTTTGACAAAAATTTAAAAATCAGCTAACAAGACTTTTTTAGCTCATCGCTTATAATTCAAAAACTAAGCACTTTTAGAGAAAAGTGTTTTTATACAAAAATACAGTACATTCAATTTTCAATTATGTCTCATAGATTTTTTCATCATGCGAACGGTTTAGGTTGGGCGCTAGAGCGCGTTGCAGTTTAGCGTAAATATCTCACGTAGCTGCTAAGCTAAGAACAATATTCGCAAGTATTTGCGACACTGGGACATGTTTGGTACTCATGTCTGCCCACTTGACCACACCACACGATGCAATGGACAAAACCCTCATCGGCCACAAATGTGCAGACCATGGATCATTTCAACTTTCAATAGCTAATTTCCAGCACAAGAAAATAGCTTAGAACTGGAGAACTGTTTTTGCTAGTTATTTTATTGAAGTCGCTCTTCACTCCGTTGCTCCAAACCTTTGAACATGACTTACTATTTACTTTCCGTGAATATACTAGACAGTTTATCCGTGCCGGTTACCCATTATCTTGCGAGGTATTAGGACAGCCGGAAAACCTGGAATAAATGCCGATGGTCGGTTCATGCGCCTTTAAATGCCCCAATAGATTTATTCGTCATCGCTATCAATCATGAAAAAATTAAGAAACCTGCCACAGAATAAATTTAGAAGCGAACCTTGACAAAATTTAAATATTTGCCCAACAAATCTTAGAAATATTTTTAATGCGAGCCTTTAATAAAAATAAAAAAGAAGCATTTAAGGGTAATTAAGTAATTACAAATTTCACCTCTTACAAAAGTATTCATTAATTTAATATACTACTTAACATTATAAAATTTTGTGTACGTCTTAATAATAGTGATTTTAATTTTAATAATTTATAATGCATTTCAATCTCATTTTTTAATTTCAAAGAGTCCTTGAAGAAAGCTAATTATTTGTTAGACTGTGAAGAAATAATTGCGTCTTCTATAACACAAGTTACGAATAATAATAAAAAAATTAAATTGAATAGTTTCATAAAATGTTACTGTACGAAATTGTAAATGAAACTTTAATTAAAGAAAAATTTGGGAGGCTACCAGGCAACCTTCGGTCCTCTTAAAATTTTGCAAGAGCCAGAGGCCTACAACTGACTTGCATGGAATCGTATCGGATGGATTACGAAGTGAACGCACAGGCGAGGCACTGACACGAAGGAATTGTTGCTTTTTGAATGAAAATTACGTGGCTCGTGGCTGGTTTCTTTTTCTTCCGGGGGCTCCTTTCTACACTCCGCGGTCCTGTCTCCTCGAAAAAGGCTGCAAGTCTGCTCGTGTGGAGCCTTTACTTCGTATAAGCACTGGTTTCGGACAGTTTTCAGTTCTCATAAAAGTTGTTTTCTCTGTACAGTTTGTTAGGTTACGTAACCCTAACAATCTTAAATCATCACAAATCATCACTAAAAGTCAAAATTTTAAGTCTATTTTAAAATGGTAAAACACAAAAACATTAAACTTGAAAATTAAAGTAGCTTCTTTGAGAATGCACACATTTGGAGCTATAATCTTGAACCTGTTCGTATTATATATCATCGAAAGCGACCGATTGTTCTTGATGCAATGAACAAAAATTTGTAACCTTTTAACTAATATAAGTATGGAAAACGTAGTTTTTCAGAGCGACGTATTTAAGGTAAAACGATAAAAAGATTTATAATTTTCAATTTGAAAAACTGAAACTAATAGGTGGCAATCGATTGTAAAAGATACGAACCACAAGAATTAAGATGTAACGTCACTTTCGACAAAGTAGAGTTAATTGCACAAAAAGAAAATGATTTTAAACAACAAACCGAATTAACCAAGAGATGCATGTCGATGAATCGTTCTTACAATCTCCCTCATCCGGTTAATCCAAATTTTGCCAATTGCCAGCTATCGAACGATGGAATGGTAGTAGTTTCGGTTCCCTGGTTAGTGTAAGTGATCGACGTATCAATGCTTGTATAAAAATAAAAAAATAAAACGTAATTTTAGTGCTTAATTTAAAATTTGCGTCGATTTCGTCCAATTAATGGTTTGTGGGGGTTAGTCGTGCGCTCCTATGGTAACCAAGACAACTCCCATTCTCTGTAAAAGTCAAAATTTGAAGTAAGAAAAACTCAAAAATGAAGGATTTGCAAAAGCGTAAATCTAATAAAAAAAAGAATATCTGCGTCGGTTCTAGTGTTCCAATAAATCTTTGCGGACATTTACTAGGAGACCCAACTTTTCAAGAAATTGTTCCTACTTTATGTAAATTAATGTTAAATAGTCTTTCGAGCATAACTTACAATAATCACTTTAGCCAAAAATTGGATTAGAATTTTAAAATGTCAATGTGGCCCGGGAAGTTTACTCGAAAATAGAAATATGGACAACACGAGCTACCTAGAAGACAAGTTTCAAGTTGCTTAACGAAATAAATTATTTTTAAATTTATTTAAAGTGTAAACTCGTAGGTGATTGTTGATTGTAGAGGATTCGAACCACGCAACATTGTGTGTAATGTCTTGGTCGATCAAATTGAATTGGTGGCAGAACGTATTACCACGTGTGGAAAGACAACGAAAATAAATCGTTGCTACGATCTTCCCCAAAATGTTGATCCTAGCTTAGCCACTTTTAAGTTGTCCGCCGATGGATTTGCCGTAATTTCGGCTCCTTGGCTACTTTAACTTTCCCATAAAAAATTGAGAAGGAACATTCATAATCCATAACTTATGTAAACAGTGTAAAGTCTTCTAGGGGGCGAGTAAAAATAAGTTTAATATTGTTTAAGGTCTTTTTTAGTTTCGATAAAATTTTGAGACATTTTGAGTCGCTCTGATTAGCAACCAATACTCTTTTAGTCTAAAGCATCGCCGGTTGGTAACTTAACAAACAGTCCAGTGCATTTACGAATAGACCAGAAAGATTTAGGCACTGTCATTTTTTATTTTTTTATTTCATAGGGGGTTGGTCGAAATGGAGTGTCGGAGACCTTCACTCGATCTTGCGTATTCGTGAAATTAACCTTTCAAGAAGACAAAAAACTCCTAAGCGATGCGAGACGCACCGTGCTCCAACTTGCGTGCGATACGGACAGCGCAACTTGGCTTGGATTAGTCGGTGACCACTCAACCAATCGGATTAATTTACATATCAAAATACGTGTAATTGAGTCTTCTTTTAAAACCATTGTATTCATCAGCAGCTCCGATGCACTATAAGAAAACGATTCCTAGTAAACCGTCTAAAAATTAATTTAGAAAAAAAATTTCAACTTTGAACAGGAATAAGTTTTTTTCTCTTCATCGGAGCGCTTACTCAGACATAGATGCATTTGAAGTAGAAACTCTATCGAGTCTAACGACCCCACAACAATTGAGTTTCAATGGATAGAACACGAGATAATATGAGCTACAACGCATTTTCCAAGATGGCGGCAAGAAGGTAAATTTTGCGAATACGCAAAACCAGAGTTAAGATCTCCGACCAACCCCCATCAAATAAAAAATGGCAGTGCCTAAAACTTTTGGGCCACACGTATAGAATTTTCGTAAATGTACTAGACTAAAAAACTATTTGAGTTCTGAGGACCTACTGGAAGCTTGCCCAATGGATCCAAGACTTCCATAAGGTCATGTTTCGTAGCGTTGCTGTGGCACTGGTAGCGAGTCAGTATACAGATTAGCGATCCACATCTGCAAGCAATTTCTAGAAGAAGTTCACTGAAACAAGAGAAAACGATACTACCACCTGCATTCGTTTTTTCTTTTCTAAAGCTGAATTTTGGATCGCAGTCATCCTGCAAGACTAAAAACACCATGAAAATACGCTAGTTTGGTTAAAAAAATATGTAGCTTTGCTTTAAGGAGCCCAATTTTTGTCTAGTCACAGTCGGCGAAGGACTCAGATATTTTCACGCCAATACTTCACTCCTTTGTAAATCATTCAATGGGTTCCCAGTGAATCTAGAAATTTTTGCAAATAAACGTTTGCGATTCTCCATAACGGTCAAACATCGGCCAATGCACTACTAGTTTGATCGGAATTATTTTCAACCATTTTTCAGGGTCTCGAATGGGTCTTGAGCTTTAGTCTGGCAGTCATACTTTCACAAAACATCGCATCAACACATCTATAATTCAATTCTAAATAAACCACTCAAGACTAGTTTGTCCTTCCTTTATCTTTCTAATTTTTCTTTTCTGATAACCTGTTCTTTTCTGTATTCCTATCCTGCACGTCCTGCAGCCACATAGAAATCTTCTTCAGTCTTCAGTGTAAGACCAAGAAAGAAGTGAATATTAACTTGAATCGCGCATTAATTGAAGTGTAAGTGTACCAAGTAAACATTGACATAACGTTTTAAGTATTTGGCTCTTCGCCATTCCAAGAAGTACGTCCTAGAAGCTTCAACAGCAAAACACTGTCTATGTAGCTGTCACATACAAATGAATTTAACCGTACTTTCTTCTCCACGATTTTCAAGAGATCACTTTGCAAGACTTCGGTCTACCTCATGAAGTGTATCGATGCGGAAGTTTTTGCAAATTGGTCTCTTGTAGGAAACGTTCCTCGTAGATTTGTTATAACTTAAAGCCTTTCAAAAATCCTTACTCGAGACCCTTCCACGCAATTATGTCATTTTACAACCTCCAATTAGCTGGTCTTGTACGTGAGACTGATTCGATCTACGTTTACTTTTAATATTAATTTAATAAATGATATTTTTACGAATTTTGTGTTCGTTTCTAACCGATAACAAATCTAAATTGAGAGTACCTTTTGGATAGTAATCTACTATTACAAATTGCAACTTCTTGCATAATTATAAAATGGGTGAAAGGGTTATTGCGAAATTTAAAAAAAATCGACAAACAAAGCGTTTGTATTTTTCTATACTTATTCGAAATAATTTGCATCTTGCAACTATACCGTTTGTTTGGTTAGATAAAAGTGCACTTAATAGAAAGGTAAATTATTAATTACGCTTAATTAACAATTATTACTTTGTAGTAGTATTTAAATGAGTTGGGAAACAGTGTGTGATTTTTTCTTATAATTGCTCTATGTGCTATGTACTTCATGAAGAGTGGTAATTAAAATAAAATTAGGAGATTAGTCATTCGAGCAAATACGAGAGATTGTAAAAAAATTATTCAAGTGCCTTGTATAAGGTCAGTTACTCTTCCGAAACCTTGTATTACATCAATAAATAATATATTTAACTGTAATAGTAATAAAATAAAATACATTTATAAAGTTTCCATTTTCCTTACAGCCAGTCGAGTCTTCATCAGTAACTTGCCAATTTTACAGGGTCGTTCAACGACGCTTGGCGGAAAATTGAGCCCACAGTATTTCTAAACTCTTCAACTAACACAAAAAGGGCACAACAAAATAGCTCGTCTCGTAAATGCCTTTTAAAAACCTTTACAGGGAGGCAGGGTCGTAATCAGGTGGGGGTCAGGCAGGGCTACATTCGAATTTCCGCCCTTTCTGGAGAAATTTATAATTTTCTATTAATTGAAACCGCGTGTCACAATTCATATTGCCGTGTAAAAATCGTCTTTGAGACAGACTGAAATAGAGATTTAAACACCCTTTGGCTCTCATGCATATCAGCTCGGACTTTGCCTGGTTGATTAGAAGACCATTGTGTGTTGACTCCACGGGTATTGACGTTTAGTAGTTCCACCGCTTTTAGTCTATGGTCTATGTTTTCAGAGCAGGACGCCATGTAGGGTCGAGTGTCATCTGCATAGAGGTGCAGCGAGCAGTTCGGACCAACAACATTAGGAATGTCTGCGGTGAAGAGTGCAAACAGAGTAGGTCTCAGAATACTTCCTTGAGGGAAGCTTGGGAGACCCCTCTGTTTATTAGATCTGGTGTTGATCTTTTGCCTTCGATTGTCACAATTTGAGTGCGGTCCTCGAGGTAAGTATGAATGCAGCGGCAGAACGTTTCGCCGCATCCATAGTAGTGGAGCTTAGCAATGGGCAACTCGTGTGAGATACAATCAAATGCCTTGCTACAATCGAGCGATACAAGTAGTGACACTTTCGATTGATCGATGGTATCACATTGTAATGCCGTAGTCGGAATCCCGATTAGATAGCAGGGAGTACCCTTATAAAGCTGGTCGGTCAGTAAGCGGTTACCATAAAATTCCACTATTTTGCCAAACGGCGAGAAGATGCTTATAGAGCATAGTTCAGCAAAAGAAGTAGCTTTGAGGATCTTAGAAAAAGTAGTAACTATAATAATAATAAACTTTATTGCCCAACAGTCTATAAAAAAACCAATTATAGGACAAAATCTAACAAAAGCGTATAGACAACAATTAATTATAACACTAATACTTAACAATATATACTTAATAATAACAGGTACATCATTTAACCAGGCTCAATAGCTCCTCCAGCGAGGAGAAAAAAATGTCGCACTCTGCACCCAAGCCATTGTAACATCTGCACATGACAGCCACTGGACTATTCGCCAACACATTAGTACGCGAGAACAGCAAGTAAAACGTATTACATCCTCGACTCTCAACACGATGGACACAGAAGTTCAGAGAACGGAGAATGTACGGACAGTCAATGCGGCCATAGAGCAGCTTGTAGAGAAATGACAGACCCATTCGCACGCGCCTCAGGTGAAGAGACAGGATATCAAACTCGGCCAGCAAAATATCATGCGAAAACCCCCTTTGGGGGTACTGCCCATACTTCCCAAACCACAAGAGCTTAACGAACCTCCTCTGCACACCCTCAATAAGGCTCCGCTGATAAAGAAAATAGGGGTTCCACACCAAGGCGGCATATTCCAGCATTACAATGCTGCGGCAGAAATATGCTTGACGAATCCAAAGTCCTCCTCAAATTGCACCCCCAGATCCCGAATCGTCCCGGTTCGGGTAACCAAGTCATGAGCAAGATGGTAATCAAAGTGAACTCGGTCACACGTTTCCTTGTGAAACTGACTACACGACACTTGGAAATATTCAACGTCAGGCCATTTAGGTTCGTCCAGGTGTCAATAGACGTCAAGTCATGCTGGAGCCTCAAACAGTCATCCCGTGAGCGAACAACAGTGAAAATTTTCACATCATCAGCGTAAATCAAAACTTCACAGTTCAGCAAATAATCAGGCAGGTCATTAATATACAACAAGAAGAGAAGCGGACCTAAGTTGGAGCCCTGGGGGACACCCGAACCTGGGGTAAAACCCTCAGACAGATATCCCCCGAAGGTGACAAACTGGGAGCGGCCACTAAGATAAGATAGCAAATTTCCAGTGGTAAAATTTCACCACTTGTAAGTACGTAGTTTACTAGGTCGCAGATAATCGTATCGGCGCAGTGAGGGTAGATTAACTTGAGCATTTTTTATCAGGGCCGTAGGCGTTTGACTTGATGTTCCTAATTATTTCATAGAGAATTGGCCGGCTGTGATTGGCGGAATTAAAAGTTCGGGTGCTCCATTTTGCAACCTGTTAGAGTTAAAAACATGAAGGGTCTGAGCAGCTGTGAGTGGAAGAAAAATATAATTCATGAAACCAGGGCGCCAATCGCCAATAGTTTAAAACAATTGTTTCTAAGTACAGCGCTAATAATGTAGAGCTCAGTGCTATAAAAGTAGTACTTATAAGTCCTGCGGAATTAAAATTTTAAAAAAGAATTGCGGCATGTTGAGCGTGTTAAAGATGAATTTATCAGTGATACTGGAATTGAACGTTCTATAATCACTACGTGTTCATAATTTATCGTTACCGTTTATACGTACCACAGCAGTGGTATACTGGTATGGTGCACAGTATTACCCTACTACTGGATTCGCTGTTGTTTGCAGCTCTAGAAAACTTGAAAATTTGCCAAGAAGTGCTCGAGCCACAGATCTCATCAGCAAATCTGATCTTATGATCGGCGATTGCAAACTTGTAAAGTCTCTATCAATGTCGAATTATTGACGGAGTAGAGCTCGAAAGTTAATGAAAAAGTCTGCGGACATTATTTTTGAAAATATTGTCCAAATATCCATTTTGTCCCCATTACTACACTCCGTAGCGCTTCCGCAGTCACTGTAATACAATACTACTCTCGTGGACTTCATAAAACAGAATTTTATTGGTTGATAAAAACTATGCCACAGTCTAAAGTTTATAATTTTAAAAAACTTGGCTTTTTGACCGAACATTCTGGCTGTTGGCTGGTCGGCTGACCCTTTTGTAAAAACTTAACTGAAGACTTAACTCTTCTTTAATCTTGCGTAAAAAGTAAACTCCGCATTTTGCTATTTATTTCACGATTTTCAAGTGTTGTCATTTACTAATTCTATTAAATTGTAAACCCTTTAAAGAGTTTCGATGAATTATGCATTGTTTTGTTACTATTCAAATTGAATATCACACCATTCTGGCGTAATAACTATTAAAACAACACTTTGACACACTTTTTTTAAATATTTTTATCTCGACTTACAAATAACATGCCTTCTATTATTATTATTACGTATTTTGGTTCTATTCGTGTTCAGTTTATAAATAGCATCTAAAACCGTGTGAAATTGTAGTTCAATTAAAGCTAATTACGCATTTTTATTTAACTTAACTAATGGAATTGAAGTAACTCTTGAGTAATGTTAATTTTAATAATAAGGGAGAAGTACATTGAATAAGACAATTCTCACACTTGAAGAGAGTACACACTTGAAAATTTGGCCTTAACCCTAGGCATATAAAAATAAAGACGAATTAAAGTTGTTGAAAAATTTAATATTTACGACAGGTACTAATTAAGCAAATATCGTTTAACAGAACATTGAACTGTTGTTTGTTGTTGAGATGACCATTTTTGTACAAGTAGAAAATTCGATACAATTGTCAAAATACAACGCTGTTTGACTTAAAACGCTCAACTCGGTTATCCCAAAAGAGTTTTCCCCTATATAGTACAGTAATTTTAAACATATTACCTTGCATCAAATGAGGATCATTGTCAAATATCAGAAGAACCAAGACATTTTTGACCTTTTTTGGTTTTTGTCAATTTTGATGCCGAAAGGCTAATTTTTTGGCAAATTAAATTCTATACTTTCTTGAAGCAGACAAAATTTGCTACAATTTGAGACCATAACGGCCCCTGTAGATCCAATAGTGACAGAGATGCGGCTGTTTGAAAATGTTCAAATTTTACATATTTTACCATCTTTAATTTAGAAGTTCGTTTTTTGGGTCTGTCCTCGTATATTATATCGTGTTCTTGTTAGTAAAATAATCCACTTCATGAAAAGGATGTCCAATTCGTGAAACGCATTCACTTTGTGTTTTATCATCTGAGTTTCACTATCTGAACAAACTATTTGTTCATTTCATGTAGCGGAAGACTGTGTTATGCTCATAGAGAAATCTAATAAGAGTAACTTTATGTAAATGGGTGATTTAATCTTTTTGTGTAAACGTTCAACAATATTTAGAAACTGCGCGCTTCATAAAAACGTCACTGGTAAGAATTTTACAATTCTTACTTTCATTTTTCATTGCTGTTGAAGTTCACGGCTACCTCTTCCTGTGTAGAAATTGCCAAGGTTAATCTTTAATTACCTACCTATATTACTATTTAACCATATTTCTGAAATGCTAGTTCCATTAAGATCCAATTCACTAAAAATCTCCAGTTAGCACTTTGTTAAATTTTACGATAAGCGATAATAATTTAAATTTCAATGGAAAAAGAAATTGTTTTTGAAAGAATCGATACGCTTTTAGTTTTAAATTAAAATATTGATTACTTTGAATCAAAAACCATAACTCAGTAATTTTTTTCGTTTACATTTTAATCAGATTTAATTAACCCCAAGTTAATTATATTTTTGGTAAATATGATATTCGGGATATAAAAGGGCCTTCGGCTGGGAATTAGTATTTTCTATTCACTTGAACGTGACACTCGTGATAATGACCCCAGTTGTCGAAGCTGTAACCCAACGTGCCACTTTAGGTGAAGGACCTCATTGGGACGCCAAAGCCCAGTGTCTTTATTACGTGGATATTTTTGGACAGACGATCCACAAATACGTGCCCTCTACAAATACCCACACGAAGGCAAGAATCGGTAAATATTATTTATACTTTTACGCTTTCTTTCTCTATCAAATAGTAATCACTTTTTAGACGAGGGAACTGTTGCGTTTATAACACCAGTGCATGGTAAAAAAGATACTTTTATCGTTGGAATTGGAAGAAAAATCGCAAGTGTAATATGGAATGGCACAAGTGAGAAGGTGTCGAAAATAGAAATTCTCGCAGAACTCGATACTGAACCTGAAAATTTAAGTAACAGAATTAATGACGCAAAATGCGATCCTTCAGGACGATTGTGGGCCGGTAAGTATCACATTTATTTAATTCATCTAAATCGATAATTTAAAAATAGAACACTGCGCACATGGTATACAGGGTGTTCCTTTATTAAATTAAATTTTAGATACCATTTCTTAGCCTTATTTTGTGCATTTTTACTTTTTAGGTACCATGGGGCCCGAACCGGAAATTGGCAAACTGGAACACGAAAAGGGCTCCCTATTTACCCTGGTTGGAAAAAATGGCATTAAGAAACATTTAACCAAAATAAGCATTTCAAATGGTTTGGCTTGGAACGTCCAACTCAAAAAAATGTATTACATTGATTCTCCATTAAAAACAATCGACGTGTACGATTATGACATCACAAAAGGCGAAATGAGTAACTTTACTCAACTCTAAGTTATCAATTTTGTAAATAAAAAGTTTTAGGTAACAAGAAAGTCGCTTTTGACTTTGTTAAAAATGGAGTTCCGGGCATACCCGATGGAATGACTATCGATAGCGACGGTAATTTGTGGGTTGCAGTTTTCAGTGGTGCTCGCATCATACAGATTAATCCAAATACTTCCGAGTTGCTAAAAACAATTCATTTTCCTGCAGATCAGGTAAAACTCCTCGTACGCCCTCAAACTCAAAGAGTTATTTTATGTAATTTTAGATCACTTCAATTGCATTTGGGGGTCCAAATTTAGACGTCATGTATGTAACAAGTGCACAACTGCCAGTGGATGGTAAAGGACACGATGAACCGGCAGGAGCTGTGTTTAAAGTTACCAATAGTGGAGCAAGTGGTTTGCCTGGTGACAACTTTAAATTTGTCTCTTAAATTTTTCGAAAATTTATTTTAGAACACTGTAATTGTAATCAGTTTATTCTATTCAATTTTAGGCATGATTAAAGATCTATAGCTCAAAACTTCTTGTTTCATTTACCTTTAATACACTAAAATTTGCCAATTATGGGGAAATGAGAAGTAGGTGGATGAAAATTTTCCCATTATATGGTGAACGAGGGGACAGAAAGTAAGGCAAAATATTCATTTTGCCAACACATAACACCACTTTTAATTTTTCTGGCAATTCAACCCAATTTTGCTAATTTAACCAACTCGAGGCTCTTATGTTAAGAAAGTATAGGTGGATTCGATATTAGACACATGTAGGTATACCGGGTGTCATTAAAATCACTTGCACCCTGATTTTGCTAATATAAATTGTTAGAATAGAATAGCAAAAATTCTCAAAGATCAGAAATATGAACATCAAAGTCCCCTGAACCTGTGATGCAATTTTTCAATAAAACTACTATTTGTGAAAATCTAGACCCAAAATGCAATTCGTCTCCCTTTCAATCCACCTTCCAGCAATCACATTATAAGCTTGTTCGAGAAAAGTTAGCCAAAGCAATGCGAATTTTTATAAATCTATTTAGCCATAAACATAATTATATTAGAGCCTAATAAATAATTTCAATTATCTTAAAATATAATTGTAACATACAAATATAATGCATCTTAACGAGTTAAGAATCTCCCTTAATTTGAAGCTGTATTAGTTTCCTTTAGTTAGCTTATATAACTTGATTTGAATAAACAATGTGCACTAATTCTTAGATATTAGTTACAACAATAAAGAGCTTTAATTTAGTCGTTAAATTATTTCTTCTTTTTGAGTTCTTCAAATCGACGAGTAAGGTCATCAAAATCAATATCGCTACTCTGCGATGAAGCTGGATTATCACTCGGTACAGACGGTAATTCTGGTAGTGAAGGAAAATCGCCGGAAATTTTAGGTGGCAGCGCTTTGGCTTCATTTTTCTTAAAAAGAAATATTGGTAAGAGGACATTTGACAAAAAAATACTGAATCGTAACAAGCAAACAATACTAACTTGCAAATTATCATCAGGTGTAGTGGCCATGCTATAAGTTGGCAAAGAATCGTCCT
Organism: Malthinus flaveolus; assembly: GCA_950108345.1. Classification (NCBI taxonomy): domain Eukaryota; kingdom Metazoa; phylum Arthropoda; class Insecta; order Coleoptera; family Cantharidae; genus Malthinus; species Malthinus flaveolus. The sequence continues at coordinate 4,216,770 of OX467285.1, forward strand.
AAAAACGCAAAACAAAAGCGAAACGTTTAGAATTTTAGCAAAACATCGTTAGAAAGCTTACCCCTATATTAACATTTGATTCTTTAGATTCGACTCCGGGTGGAATATTATACGAAAATGGCGCTCCATACGGTATATGCTGAGACGTTCCATCTGGTTTTGTTGGCGATGAAAAACCAGGATTGGTAGGTTCAGAATAAGGCAAAGGCTACAAACTTTGATTTACAAGGTGAACTTCAACAATTTAAATTACTCACTGGATAATTGAAAGCTACATTCGGTAGTGGTGGAGGTGCTGGATATCCAATAAACCCAGCAGGTTGTGGCGCACCGCCTCCTCCTCCTCCTAAATTATTCCTATCACCAAAATCGATCAACAAGTCAGTGTTTTGACCTTCTTGCAAAACTTGTGGATCGGGCTCATAATCAATATGGTATATTTTAGCAATTTCAATAATATATTTCTCTACGAGCACCTTTGGAGGACTCTGAATTGACAGCTTGTGCTTTAACTTCTCACTTATTGTCGTATTAGATTCATTTCTACAAGTTTCGGCATAAGGAACACCGTATTTCGTAGCAAGCATATCGGACACAACTTTCAACTCCTACAAAACTACGTTAACGACACAAAAACAAAGTAATAATTTACTTACTTGAACATCAGCTTGTAATCGTGGTGCAACCCAAATTAAAGTCGCAACTGCTTCTGCGATCCCTTCGTCTAGAACTTTCATTTGTGTAATTAGACCAAATCGTGCCAACAACAAATCACAGTACATTTCAACTATTTCCATGGCTTCGACGAGGTAGTCTTCCCTGTAGTCGGACAACTTTTAATTAGTACGATAAAACTCGAATGATTACTCGCTTACCTAATAATATGTTCAACTCTAATTTTAGCCCTTTCATATTTTCCAGCCGATATGTAATCGGCAATTTCTTTCCTTGCTTTTTGAGTTAATTCCGTTTTTTTCTTTTCTAAAAGTTTCAAACGATTCAAAGCCAATCTTAGGTTGGTTTTCAGTTTTGTGTAATTGGGAGAACTCGAGAACATTTTATTAAAGTAGCACTAGGTAATAACGTAAAAAAATTAAGAATGAATCACTTTATTTTAATTATTCTTAAATAATCTAAATAACTATGACGTCATAAAAATATTTTGATTTGAGGTTATGTACGCGCCACGGCTAGACCCTGCGTTCGGGGAGCTCGCTATTAGTACTAATAGCACGATTTTGCCGTTCGGGGAGCTCGCTTTCAACGCTATGAAAGCTTTCGTGACGTCACTGTTCCAGTACGTAAACTTATGGGTCAAACGCTAAAAGCCTCCCCGAACGCACAGTAATACGTCATAATAGCGTGTGGTGCTAATAGCGTGAAAGCGAGCTCCCCGAACGCACCCAGAGAAGTCATGTGCACATAGGTGTAGTCAAGGTCACGGATAACGTCAAGGCGTAAACAAACGCTACATTTAGGAAATTTTCAGGGCCCTTCACTGCAATTGAGGGACTACGGGGCTAATTAATTAGTGAAAATTGAAACTTAAACCTTAAAATAATAAAGTATATTTTTGTAAAGTAATTTGTTGTGTTATATCAATGGTTGTATTAATCTGCGATTATAAAAGTGAGGAAATTGAAATTCCGCGCTTTCAAGAAAAATTTATTTTTGTAGTTGCAACGCATTCTGCTAGACAGTAGCATGCAATTTCCATCAAAATCCATATTATTCAAACTTTTTCTTATAATTAGTATGCGCTTTTGCGCTACTACTACTTATTTTTCAATGTGCTACTCTCTAGTCTTAAAATCTATACCTATGACACACAATATTATGTAGTTGCCACCAAAGAATGTTAATTAATTAGTATTGCTAATTTTTATTTGCAAGTTTGTAAATCTCGCAGAATAATTCTTTAAATCTCGCGCCTAATCGGAAGTTCAAACGCCCTCTATACGAACTTTTATGGCGTAAAATCAGTAAAAGTTACCAACGAACGACATCCGCAAATTCTTTTTTACGGTGTTGTAGTTAGTGAGGAATGAATAGTGTCGTTTAATACGACAAATATATTAAAATGGTGAGTTTATTATAATAAATTGTAATTCGAATGTTGCCCTCTTATTTGCAAATATTAAAGCGACGTCTTGAAATCGAATAATAATTTTTGAAGCCATTTTAGGTTACAATACGTACGCCACGTGCTTTTTTACATTTCAATGGCGGTGAATGTAACTATTTCTGGCATTCCTTATTCGTTTACTGACCATGTGGCTTAATTTACTTTTCCCTAATATTGCGGTTTGTTTATTTATTTTGTAATTCCAGTCACTTGCGGCCGTGAGACCATTAGTGACCGTTTATAATGAAAAAGGAGAAGCTGTGAAGGAAGCACCCGTAGTTTTACCTGTGGTTTTCAAAGCCCCAATTAGGCCAGATGTGGTAAGCTTCGTACATCAACAAATTTCTAACAACAAGCGCCAACCCTACTGCGTTAGTGATAAAGCAGGTGTGTATTTACTTGTTTAATATCGACAACTTACACGAAAATTAAATGATGATCTTTTTTGGTCCGTGTTTATGATATTTCTCTTGATTATTTTACCAATTTCTGACGATTTTGCAATCTTTTTTATGCTTATTTTTGGCATTTGTTCAAATTGTAATAGACTGTTTGATGTAGGTCATCAAACATCTGCCGAATCATGGGGTACTGGAAGAGCCGTAGCTCGTATACCTCGTGTACGTGGTGGAGGTACTCACCGTTCCGGTCAAGGTGCTTTCGGTAACATGTGTAGAGGTGGACGCATGTTCGCGCCTACCAAACCGTGGAGACGTTGGCACAGACGTGTTAATATTAACCAACGTCGTTATGCTTTGACTTCTGCAATTGCCGCTAGTGGAATACCTGCATTAGTTATGAGTAAAGGTCACGTAGTGGAGAAAACGCCAGAATGCCCTTTGGTCGTTTCTGACAAAATTCAAGAGCTTTCTAAAACTAAGCAAGCCGTTGTTTTCCTGAGACGTATCAAGGCATGGGATGATGTTCAGAAGGTAATTTAAATTAATTAACAAACCGTGGATTAATCGTACGTTTGGTCTAGGTATACAAATCCCAACGTCTCCGTGCCGGTAAAGGTAAAATGCGTAATCGTCGCAGAGTTCAACGTCGGGGTCCACTAATTGTTTATCATAAAGATCAAGGTTTGAAGCGTGCATTTAGAAATATTCCCGGAGTAGATTTGGTTAACATCGAAAAGCTTAATTTGTTGAAACTTGCACCTGGTGGTCATGTAGGACGTTTTATCATTTGGACTCAATCTGCATTCCAACAATTAGATAAACTTTTTGGAACGTGGAAAACTCCATCAAGGAAGAAGAAGGGTATGTATTGTATTCTTACTATTTTACAACTTTGGCACAGTTTCAAGATGATGATTTTACTTTGGTCCGTGTTTATGACAATTTTATTGATTATGCTACAAAGTTCTGAACATTTCATTCTTTTATTTAATTTTAATTACACTCGCTATGAGGAAGATGTTTATAATTTGTTGTTGTACTCAGGTTTCAATTTACCTCAACCCAAAATGGCCAACACTGATTTGTCGCGCATCTTGAAATCTGATGAAATTCGTAAAGTTCTTCGTAGACCTCAGTAAGTATTTGGACAGCATCATTAAAAGTGCATTTGTTTTTTAATTTTGTTGTTGCAGAAACAAAGTTGTTCGTCGTGTACGTCGTCTTAATCCATTGACTAACACTCGTGCAATGTTGGCTCTCAATCCATATGCTGCAGTTTTAAAACGAGCTGCAATTTTAGCAACAGAGAAACGCAAGTTGGCTAGACAAGAAACCGTAGCCAAGAAGCGAGGAGTAAGAGCTGTTTGTGAAATTTTAGACGCATTGAAAAACTAATAATTATTTTACAGATTCTTTTACCTAAAAACCATCCTGTTATTAAGACAGCAAAATTGCAAAAACTTAGGAGGGAGGCTATATTAAAAGCAAAAAGCACCAAGCCCAAGAAGGTTAAAGTTGCAAAAGCACCTGTAGCTGCAGCAACTGCAAAAGCGCCCAAAGCTGCTAAAGCGCCTGCAACTGCAAAAGCACCTGTAGCTGCAAAAAAATAAGTTAATTAATTATGAGTTGTTTTAATGACGAGATGTATTTGGTAAATAAAAAAATCATTAATTCAATACTAAAACATGTTTTTATACTGTTTCCTCATTTGTTTGTCACATATAAGTCTGGTGTTGAAGCACTTACCTGTGGTGGAGATACTTTGTATGCACCCCAAATGGAGATCGTACATAGAATTAAATAATATATTTAATTTTTGCATAATTACATAATGCTAAAACGGCATTCCATAGATTTTAAATCAAGTTGTTTACTCTGAAAAACATTTTCAATTCATTTTTTTCTGCCGTGGATTTAAATCGAGAGTTAGCTGTTCCGTAAGTTTTACCCACATCTTTAAATTATACTTTTAGGTTGTTGTTTAGGAAATGCTACAAAAACATAATAGCGGAAATACAAGAGTTCCAGGAGATGGAAAATAAAATCGCGCGTTTAGAGGTTGAAAAGTTAAAGCTTCTACAGGAGAATCAGATGCCTCAGAGACCAGGGTCATGGTTCATATTCAGCACTTTTAAAAGAGCCTGGGCCTGGATTCTACGAATGGCAGGTTTTGTCTAAATTAGAAAGTTTAAAGTCTACGTCAATTCCAGAATATTGAAATTTTTTCAAACTTTTAATCGGAGTACGGGATCTAAAGCATCGTCGAGTAAAAAATCTACATTTTTGATCATATTTAGATAAAATAACAAAACCCTCAACTCTGACATAAATTTTAAAATAGAACGTTACCAAATGTACGTGGACGGACAACACACTGAAGTTTCAACCAGATTTAGTTACGAAATTCGTTAATTAATAAATAAACTGACTTATTTTAATTTATTTTTTGGTTAATTCTGCATACATCTTACTGTATCCTATTGGTTGAAAACTCGGATCCCAACCAAACGTTCTAGGTTCTCTAGGATCTACAATTTCTCCTTGAAATAAAATTATTTCGTCGCTAACGTTGCCCGGATGATAAGCGAACGTGCACACTGCCATGGCACTTTTATCTTCGAATCCACTTAACATTCTATTTAAACCTTCTGGTTCTATTTTCGTCAAAAACCATTTTACGTAAGGACCTGGTAATCCGCTGAGAGCGTTAAAACAAAGACACGTATCTTCTACGAGCACTGGGCCTCCAATAAGTTTAGCCGCTTCTTTACACTTTTTAACGCATACTTCGTCTTGTAATTCCGGAAGATATACATTTTGACTAATTATTTTTCTAGGAAAAGAAGTACCTAAAATTTCTACGAATACTTCTAACTTCTTAGAATTACCAGTTACAAAATAGGTGGTGTAACGAGTGCAGGCAGTAGAGTTTGGAGTCTGTAGTTACTTTTACACATAACTTTTATTAATGTGGACATTATTAGTACGTAGAAATGTATGGTATTATTCAGCGATCTTGCAGCGTACATGCATCAATTTATGAGTTTCTCTGAGTTACTCTCATCCCAACGTTATTTAGAATTCGAAGAATGTGTCCACAGTCCTGTTAAGATCCTGTTAATTATCGTGTTGAGGATCCCTTAAAGTAGACAACGCCACAGCATTCTCGGTAGCTATTTCGTCGGCAGTTCTATGCCTTATAAACAACGGCTTGCCTCTCCACTTAAATGTAACAGATGTTCCTTCTGGAATATCGGAAAGCTTGATTTCAATTTTAGCCAAGGCAAGCACATCGGCGAAGGCGCTCATAGAAGCGATAAATTTAGACACTATCGCTTTAGCTGAGTACGTAGCTCCTAGACATCCTTATGTTTTCTTATAATAAATAAAAATAATCATTTTTTAAATACATATTTAAGTGTCTCAAGGCTCCCTATTGGTCGTTTCAATCCTCCCTCCCCAGGCAGCTTTGAGACCATATGTCCCATTGACCTAAAGTGTTTGCAAAATATCAAAAAATTATTTTGGAAACTTGGTAACAAATGGAAAGTGCAATTAAAATGCACCTCTTTCGATTCCAGTATTTAAAATATTTATGTTACATATTCTCATTATTGCAGAAAATAAAATCTAACTTTTGTCTCAAACCTCCCTAGTGTGGTAACAATGAAGGCAATCTTACAACGCAGTTCAAGCCAATGACACCGACTCCAGAGTATCACCATTAAATCATTGGAAAATTGGTATCAAGGACTGGTCCAACGAGGGAGCGAGTCGGGCATCGCCAAGTTTTAAGGACACTTTAGTTAAAATAAAAATATGTCAGACACAGTCTTTCTAAATTAAAACTGATAAAAACGTGTCCGAGATCAAAAATGACTTAAAATATACTTTCTAATTTAGTGACCCTCCCAATAGAGAACAAATCGCTATAATCTAAATTCAGGCATTTCAGAGTTGAATTTGCATTAGTTTAAAAATGTATAATTTTAAATAAAAAAAACTGAAATTTACTTATACAAAATTTTATTGAAATATTAACACGAATAATATACTAAAACAAATTCTTATACTGTGGTCAATTAATCAAGTATGATTCTTACAATTAAAAAACATTAATCAATACTTATTATTTTACAGGTCTCGTAGTGTAGCTATACTGAGTGTCGACTGGATTTGGGGATGTATTTTTTCGAAGAGTGGCACAGTTTATCTCTCTTCACATCACAAGTCACGTGTTTTTACTACTTATTAAAAGTATCTAGCTACAATAAGAGATCTGCACTTATAAATTGATTTTTATTAATAAAATACAAAAAAAACCTAACTCTTGTTAACAAAGCCAGAAACAACAATGGCAAAATAAGACAAAAATTATACTTTTTAGAAGCAATTCACACAGAGAATCGATGATGTAATTTAACATCAGTACAACCATATCCAATTGTATAAATGGCCATCTGTGGAATTACTTCTATCGGATGCTCGTTTTCACTTTGGATTATTCTAATTTCTTCTTGAAACTTGGGGTTTAGGTCTGCTACACAACTATGTTTATTGAATTGTTGGAACGGTTGAAACTTATTAAAGGCTGCCGAGTTATTAACTTGCACTGTATAATTCCTGGGGTTGATAGATCTCGTTCTTTGCAGTTTTAATCGTGGTGGTGCTTTAAAAAACTCTTGCCGTAGAGCTTGCATTCGAAAATGTGCTATATTTTTTCTGCCGCGATTTTGTCGTCTTAATCTAATAGTATTAGGTTTAAGAAGAACATTGTTATTTGTCGGATAACTAAAAGGCCCTCTTCGTAATCTTTTTGTACCCAAACGAGCTTGAATGGGCAATTTTGAATTCGTCGAATACGCCCTAAGAGGGCTCTTATTCGAATTGTAATATAGATTTTGGGCTGTCCGTTTGGCTAATGAACCCATTTGTAAAGTTTTTAAATTTTCCTCTATAGTACCTTCGTTCGCCACGTCTACAACTAAATCAGAAAACAATATTACTATCTAAAAAACAATTGAATATTAATCATGAATAGTGAAATGAGTCAAGATATTTTTTAATACAGCAACCACCGATTATTTCTAATTATCGTGCAGTCTATAAATGTTTTAACTTCAAAGTTAACACATGTGACCGATATGAAACGTTTCAAGCACAAAAACTTCTGCTGTACTTACTTCTTTTCCTTCTAAGTCGAATGCGACCCGAAGATTTTCCTAAATACAATAACTCGAAAGTTTATCATACTTTGAGGTTAAGAGCTTAAATTTTTCTTACCATTATCAGATCCTATTTCAGCTTCCATTCTGCAGTGCCCAGTATACTCACGTGTTTCTTACCAACCTTTTTATAGGTATAAGTACGGGAAATATATTTTAATAAGAATGCCACTTGATAATCTTAAAAATCTTAATATACCGCGTTTTTGTTTATGCGTTTATGGCATGGCGTCGTCGGTCGTCCATCAACATGATCACGGATACATTACACACTATACCATTACAGATTACAGCAATTCCGTGACTTTATCTATTATAAGTTGAAGCTAAGCCAACAGACGGCGCCAAAGGTTTACTTTCAATTTTCAATCAAATAAGGGTTAACGATGGTTGTGACGATTGTGAAATTAACTAGACTTTACCCAGGGTTAATCCGCACAAGCCTCACGCAATAGAAAAAGTGGGGGTTAAAGATCTACGCTTTTAATAATTATTGTAAAGTGTAGAACTATTTTTGAAATAATATATTGTTTTTAAAACTTTTGGGGACTTCTGTAATGTTTTTCACTTGTCGCTCCCTCATTGGCTGCTGTGACACCTATGTGTCTTTTCGTCTTTTGCTTGTCAAATATTAGCGGCTCCTAATAACAACTTATAAAATGACTTAAATACGTTTCAAGTACCTATTAACATTAAGTAATTAGAGAGTTCTACGTAAATCACTATTTTAAAATAAAGTATTTTGTGATATTTGTCAAATTAGAACCTTCAGGTATTTTAGATATTTGAGGTTAAGTTATCGTAAATAATAATCTCGCCTAATTTTTAGATGTATTTTAGAATGAATTTTTATAATTTATTATTAAACGTAGCGTTGTGCTTAGTTTTATTCGGTGAAGTTAACTGTAAGACAAAAAAATCAAAATCTGTCACCACTTTGCTCGACGCAAAATGGCAAGTTACTCCCTTAGTTTTGGAAGTAGCCGAATATTTAGCAGACGAAAATGTGGATTTTTATTGGAATTTTATTGATTCTATTTGTAGTTTGAATGTTCCTTTAGTTGAATTAGGTAAGTAGTGTTTGCTACACAAAGGCCACTATTAATGATTTACTCTTATAGAAAATGATAAGCAGAGATACGATGTTATACTGGAACATGCAGGGAAGTACATTAGTCAGTCTGAATTGTCTATACTCAAATTAGGTCTGTCCTTACACATTTACTCGCCAAAAGTTGAAATGTTTATTCAAATGGTAACCGAAAAAAACCTGCCAACTTGTTCCGTTATTGCCGAAATTAATGGACAAGCCACGTGTGATTTGAAAGAAGCCGAAAGACTTATTAGAACTGAAGAGGAAGATGACGATAGAAGAGTCGACGTATTTCGTATGGATACGCATTATCCCGGTTCAGAAAACAAAAGTGTTGTTGCTATTCTGTATGGTGAGCTTGGAACGAGCGAGTTTGCTAAATTTCACAGTGTTTTCAAGCAATATGCGTTAGATGGCGAAATTGATTATATTATTAGACACTATTTAAAAGTAATTTAAAGCTTCTTTTCAAATAAATGCGACTAAATAAATAATTTCAGGAACGTCCAGATAGACAGTTGAGGTTATCTGGTTATGGAGTTGAATTGCAAATGAAATCGACAGAGTATAAAGTGCAGGATGATATTGAAATTCACGACGATCAAAATTCAGATGAAGCTTCCCAAGAGGATGAAGATACAGAAATTGAAGGCTTTAATTTTGCTAAGTTAAAGTAAGTCGATTACTAGAAATTTTTTCTACGGTGCGGTTCAATTGTATTTTGTTTACAGAAATATATTTCCCGATCATAAAAAAGATCTAGATAGGTTCAAACAGTATTTGGAAGAATCCTCCAATGAGATGGCTCCATTAAAAGTGTGGCAATTTCAAGAGCTGAGTTTACAAGCATCCGAGCGTATTATGAATGCGCCTCGAGACGAGGCTTTAAAAGTTTTTACTCATATTGCTCAGAACTTCCCCATGCAGGTGAGTCGTTTACTTTTGTTAGACAAAAATGTTTTTACAAATTGTTTTATTTTAGGCAAAATCTTTGGTGAAAAATATTGTAAATCCGGATTTAAAACGAGAAATTAAAAAAAATCAAGACATTTTTACGTCAACTTTGAATTTACAGTCATCAGATACGGCTTTGTTTATTAATGGGATGTTTTTTGATCTCGATTTAGTAGATGTTTATTCGATATTGGAAGTTTTACGCCAAGAAATGAGAAGTATGGTGGGACTACACGGAATTGGAATTAATAACGAAAGACAAGAATCTTTGTTGTCATTGGACTTTAGCGATTCGAGTAGCGGTACTCAAGATTTTGCTATGGACATAAGGGATTCTGCAATTAATTGGATTAACGATATAGAACATGATTCTCAATATAGCAGGTGGTCCACAAGTGTTATGGAATTGTTAAAACCAACTTTTCCGGGCATGTTAAGACAAGTGCGAAGAAATGTTTTTAATTTGGTAAGTTGAAATGAAAATTTGTCGTTTTCTGTATGTATTTTCTGAATTGCCAATGCAACTGTCTACTTAGTGCAATAAAAATTAGTTCAAAAATACTAATTTTTTAAGAAACCGATGAGCGATGAGGCTTATTGTAGGGTGACTGCGGGGCGTTACATGGTGGAGAAAGGGAGAAAAATGGATTTTGGACTAACTCAACTGATTTTTATCTTACAATAATGCAAAAAACTAAGTTAATCAAATTTAACCATTTTTATGAGAGATTTATTAACGTAAAATAGAACTAGAAAATGCCACACGTTCAAAAAATTCTCTCTTGGCTAATTTTTATCTTATAGGAATCAAAAATATACCAAATTAAAGGAAATTTTGTAAGCTTTAAAAAAGGCGTGATGACATTTTTTTGATAAAACTATTATTTCTGACAATTTCTCACTTCTTAGCTCAGTAACGCCCCATGGTCACCTAACAGTAGTAGACTTGGTTGTTTTTTAAAAATTGGACGTGTTTTAAACTTTGCAATTGTTTTCCTTTTAAAACTTAATTTTATTCCACCCTCAATTAAAATTCCAACAATATTTTTGTAGGTTTTAATCATAAATCCAATTAAAACGGAAGTTAGAGGAATTTTGAAACTACTCGAATCCTTAGTCGTTCACTCTGCGCCTTTAAGGGTAGGCGTGGTGTTGTCGGTAAATTCGACCATTTCTCTCACCGGCTTAGAAGATCCAGGTGTAGCAATGCTCTGCGCCTTTAATTACGTCACTCAAAAGCATGACTCAATTTCGGCACTCAACTTCCTAACTTCAGTAAGTGTTCCCAAATTTTTTTTGTAATAAATTCGTTAAAAAAATTAACGTTACAGACGATAAGCTTAGCAAAAGATGAGGATGTAACTATCGAAATCGTTAAAAGCCAACTTAAGGACAAATATTCTGTGGACGAATTAGAAATTTTGGGCGAAGATTCGGTGTTTGATTTTGGGCGTCAGTTATCTGAAGATTTTATTCAGAGGTCTGGACTTCGTAATACACCACAAGCTTTGTTAAATGGAATTCCTTTGCAAAATTCTCAGTTAAATGTTGACGATTTTGAAGAGGTCGTCCTACAAGAAGTGATGTCACAAACGCCTATTTTGCAGAAGGCGATTTTTAGGGGTAAGCTAACAGATAGAGAAGATGTTATGGATTACATCATGAGTCAGCCTAACGTTATGCCTCGACTCAACCAACGTATTTTGAATAAGGATGGCAGTTTTTACTTGGATATGTCTGGTAAAAGTTCCAATTTGGTGGACTTGAAAGGTTCGTTGAGGTTGTCAAATAGAGATATGACTGCTACCGCTGTTGAAAACATGAAATATTTTACTGTTCCTAAGAAAGACCTGAAGTATCATACTATGACTTATTGGATTGTTGGAGATTTACAGTGCGAGAAAACTCGAAAACTATTGCTCGCCGCATTAGAACATTTGGTAAGTCTTTTAGTGAGTCTGTTCCAATTTTATATTGTGTAATTTGTAGAAATCTAACAACGATGTAAGAGTTAGTTTCCTACCCAATGTTGATGGAAAAGGAGATAATCTTTTAAATAAAATCGTTTTGGCCGCCTTACAAGAATTGCCATCTGAAAAAGCAATCGCTTACTTAATTTCTCAACTTAAAGACGAAAAAGCGACAAAAGAAGGAAGAATTGAAATAGCCGTAACATTTTTTTACTTTAAAAAACGATAAGTTGTGTAACTCTAATTTTACAGCCCGAGATTGCAGCTGCAGTAAAATCTCAAGAGCTGTCTTTGAAGATGTTAAGAGTCTACGCTCAGAGGGTTTTCAACTTTAAGGCCGGTCAAAGAGGCGTGATTGCAAACGGGCGTGTGCTCGGACCTTTGAATGATAATGAAGACTTTACTTTAGAAGACTTTGCTTTGTTGGAGAGATTTAGTGTTGCTCTGTATGGGGAAAAAATTAAAACTGCTTTGTCTAAAAATGACGATGAGAGTGGTGAGTACTTTATAAGTAGGTACTGTGGGTATCTCAAAGTAAATTTGCGTAATTTTCAGAGATTTCCAGCAATACTATGTTAAGACTCGTACCCTTATTAGTATCACGCCCACAAACTAGAACCAGATTTGATATAACTTTTCATGGTGATCAGCACTCTGTTTTAAAATTACCAGCAGCAGACCCCAAAAAACCAGTATTTCACATCTCTGCTATTGTTGACCCGGTATCGAGAGGAGCTCAAAGAATCGGTCAAATTCTTCAAGTCTTTCAAGAAGTCTTAAACTGCAATATCCGAGTTTTCCTCAACAGTATAGAGAAAAATAGCGACATGCCTCTTAAAAGGTGACTATTTTTGAAATAATCCTTTCCTTTTAATTGCTCTTGGTTTAGTTTCTACCGTTATGTTCTGGAACCTGAGGTTCAGTTTGGTGAAGATGGACAACAAAGCTCGGGACCAATTGCTAAGTTTACAAATATGCCAACGGCGCCGTTATTAACGCAATATATTCATGTGCCCGAAAATTGGTTGGTTGAAGTCGTTAGATCTGTGTACGATTTAGATAATATTAGACTTGAAAATGTGGAAAGTGTTGTTCATAGTGAGTATGAACTAGAATACCTTTTGGTTGAAGGTCATTGCTTTGAGTCGACCATGGGTAGTCCTCCGAGAGGCTTGCAAATTACTCTTGGAACAGAAAAGCAGCCGGTTGTTGTGGATACGATCGTTATGGCTAATTTGGGATACTTTCAACTTAAAGCTAAGCCCGGTGCTTGGTTACTTAGGTTGAGGCAAGGAAGAAGTGCCGATATTTATGATATTGTCAGGTGAGGTCGATTTAATGTGTAACTGTGGAAATAAAAGTTTTTTAAAATTTTTAGTCACGAAGGAAGTGATACGCCAGAAAATTCAACTGACATCAAAGTTCTCATAGGATCATTACGTTCTCTTGTACTTAAGTTGAAAGTTTCCAAAAAGCCAGATATGTACAATACGGATTTATTATCGGAAGACGAACCGAGCATCGGAATTTGGAATTCTATTACCAGGTAAATTTTTCTTAAAACTGACCTTCATGTACATAATTTATTTTCTTAAATACAACATTACAGACCCTATTATTTACACTTTAGTGGACTCTTAAGGTAAAATTATTTAAGGCGTGGTTTTTTCTGTTTTTATGTAAAAGCTTTGTACATAAATCGGGCACATTTTGTGAAGTTTATCTCACGCCATTTAAGATGGGTACTTTTAGAAATAACTATGAAAATAAAAATCTTTTTATCTATTTAATAATAAAACCACCTCTTCAAAAATTATAGTCCAAGAGCTAGCAGACTTTATGCTACTTGATATTACTCCAAAGATCCCCTTTCTCGTAAAAGTTTTCAAGTTATAAGCGAAAAACTGAAAAGGAAGCAAAGCCTCCCCTAAGTTAATGCTGTCACTTAAGAGTGGCAGACAATCAATTTTATTACTCATTTGCAATGTTCTTTCAGCCTGCATTGTCAAAAGTTTTGTACTAATTGTTTTAGTGTAACTATTTGTTTCTTCAGCAATTTGTTTAGTTTGTTGCTAAAAGTACTCGCCTCGCCTTTCATTATGTTTTTGATCTTGTATTAATGACGTACATTTTGCAGCCCATTTTCTGGTACCGAAGAAGAAGTGGACGAAAAGTTAAATATATTTTCTTTAGCATCCGGCCATTTATACGAACGATTTTTACGAATCATGATGTTGTCCGTCATAAAACACACCAAAACTCCTGTAAAGTTTTGGTTTTTAAAAAATTACCTCTCGCCTCAATTGAAGGTAATTTTACTTAGATTTTAAAGCAGCTTCATTAAACGTTTATTTTAGGACTTCTTACCTTATATGGCTAAGGAATACGGATTCGAATACGAATTAATTCAGTACAAATGGCCAAGGTGGTTGCATCAACAGACTGAAAAACAAAGAACTATTTGGGGTTACAAAATTCTCTTTTTGGATGTGCTATTTCCACTCGACGTAAAGAAAATTATTTTTGTTGATGCCGATCAGGTAAATTATTTTTAAAAGACGTCGCTTAGTCTTAACGAATATTTTTAGGTTGTGAGAGCAGATATGAAAGAACTTCAAGAATTGGACTTGGGTGGTGCTCCCTATGCATACACGCCGTTTTGTCATTCGAGAACAGAAATGGACGGTTTTAGATTTTGGAAACAAGGTTATTGGAGGACACATTTGCAAGGCCGCAGGTATCATATTTCTGCTCTCTATGTTGTCGACCTTAAGAGATTCAGAAGAATAGCGGCTGGTGACCGTCTGAGAGGGCAATATCAAGCTCTTAGTCAAGATCCTAACAGTTTGTCAAACTTAGACCAAGATTTACCTAATAATATGATTCATCAAGTTGCAATAAAATCACTGCCTCAGGAATGGTTATGGTGTGAAACTTGGTGTGATGATGATTCGAAAGCAAAAGCCAAAACAATCGACTTGGTAAGTTGAAGAAGAGCTTAAATGAAGGTTATTCCAATTATTTCAAAATTATTTTGCTATGCCATTCTCTAGCATGAGTCTCAGCTCTTGTGAACCAATGCGATTTATGACCATTGTTTTTAGTGCAACAATCCTATGACTAAGGAAGCCAAATTAACTGCAGCTATGAGAATTTTGCCCGAATGGAAGGGCTATGATGAAGAAATAAGAAAATTGCAACAAAAAATTGATTCGGGCGTTCTCGACACTGATCCAGCTCTAGAATCACGTAAGTTTCGATCGTTTCTTTTCAATTCTGTAGTTGATAATTTTTTCTTTGCAGAAAATCAAATTGATGCTCATGTTGAATTATGACGGAAATAGAAATGTAATTAAAAATTTGTACAAATAAAAAATGAAGTGTTTTAAATAGGCAACTTTCTTTAACAAAAATTTCTTAACTTCATATTTTTGAAAAGTTTTATTGGTGTTATGAGAACTGAACAAAATATGTCTGAATGGGACATTGAAATAAAATCAACGTTGTTTAAAAGTGAGAAGGACAATAGACAAGACAAGATAGACATAGACTTAAGTTATAACTCGTCCAATGAGTAGGTAAGTAGGTTAGGCGCTCAAGTGAATTACTTGAAATCGAAATAGGCACCAGTTACTCGAATAGAAACTGATTACTGGTATCATTCAGCGCTTCTAGTTGCATAAGCTAAAGAGTCTGGTAGTAGCCAGGTAGATGCTCTAAGGCCTCCGTAGTTACATGTGAGCTCTTTATTAAGATGACAGAACGTAGACTTGTACCAGCCATCTCGGATATACCATTAAAGGCTCCTTATTTGTCATTGAAACTAATTGAAAAACCAATGAGCATAACCTGTCCCTGTATGTAGTATTCGTTGATTATAAAATTGCTTTTGATAATCAGCAGTACTGGGCTATTGCATAGGGATTTCAAACCAGTCAAGTTGTCTCGATAGACAGGATTACAGTTCCCAACTTGGAAAATGGTATTTTTCATTAGACAAAGCAGTACAATCAGTCCCCAACTCTGTGTAACAGCTCTGACAACCTTCCAGATATAACAAACATGTTCATAGATCTAAGAAAGAGTCGAAGAAAGTAGAGCTGTCTGACTGAAGATACCAAAACAAAAATATCTAATTTAGTGTTGATATGGAAGAACGGGATAATCACAGCTATGGAAAACTGATGAGTTAACATATATTTGGATTAAATTATTAAAACAACCAAAGAAAATCAGATAACGGAAATAGACAAAAGAGTTTGGACTGGGTGGTCTTATTTATTTTGTTATTTTGAAACCCCGAAGATTCTTGTGAATCTGCACAGCATCATGGTATTCAACTATCGAGCAATGCATTATTCCATGTTAGGGTGGTCAGACAACCAACAATCATTAATGGAAAATGAGCGAGAAAGTTTGTTTATGAAACCTTTATTTGCACTTATGAACTTTTAAGATTATTCTACAAGTTTTACAGCGTACATAGCAACAATAGTAGTATTTACATTGACACCGTTCCAGTTTTTCTTCGACGACAGTTTTGTAACCTCTCCCACAGCATAACTGCGTACAGCCATCTGTTCCACTGGACGTGGCGTTGCAAATTCTGTAACAAAATTCTTGTAGGTGTTTGAAAATATATTTTGCACGCTACTCTTACCTTCCTTTAGTGCCTAAACTACCCAGTCGTACATCTTTGGTGCAATAATCTGGCGATTTTGATAAGAATATCAATTGGTCAATAGAAGGCGATTTACGTCCTGGTACTTCAGGTAAATTGCGCTTCTTTAACTCAGAATAACTAGTTATTTCCACCGCATTTGTATAACGACGAAGTAATTTTTGCCCGACTTCCAAAAGCTTCGGTAGTGATTTCCAACAGGTTTTTATACTACACGATCCAGACACTCCATGACATTTACACTGAGTTGTCAAACTTCTTTCTATTATCTAAAGTCGACCAGTTTACTTCGAAGTAATTTGGGGTTGTCATAAATACTTACTCGCCTTCCAACTCTATTATTATGTAAATTAACTTCTGCAATTTGTCTTTTTAGGTTTATAAACAAATCTTCACTGAAAGAACTGTCTTGCGATATTTCTTTATGTAAATTATCGGATTGCTTTAGATTAAACTTCTCTGTGGAGTCAACAAATCTACGATTAAATCTAACGCCCCATTTAACGTTATCCGAACATCCACCCCATTTAAAATTGCCATTTGGTGGAAGCCTCGGATAGTTTCCACAAGAGCAATGGTGAAATGCTCCACTGCTACAAAGTTTTGCCATTGTATACGTCAAAGCGGCAGAACTTATCGCATAAACGTATGCTTGTTCACGAGTTGCTAAAAGAAGAGTAATGATGTGAATGCTTTCTTGTGGCGCGTAAATTAACTCTTGGCCGGCTTTCGACGACTTACTAGCTTTATGTACCTCTTGTTAAATCTGGAGTTAAATTTGGAGCCGATTCCACAGATGAGCAATTCCATCGTCTGTGTTCAAAAGTGCTCTTACACGTGTCTGTTGCTAAAATTGCGGCTTTTTTTATGCTTGGCATTAGGTCTACGGAATTTTTGCAAATTTTCGTTTGAAGTTTGGAAAATCCGTAACTGTCTTTAGTCGTTCTACATAGCGAGTTTTTGTAATAATTTAGTCTGATGCTTGTATTTGTATTGGTTTCATCGATGAAGTTCCAACTTAGTTTTGACTGCCTTATTGACCTAAAAATTTGTGCTCTGTTAGGCAATGATTAACATTATGCTCAAAAAAATTTTTTTTAAATCTAAGCTTATGCTGTGCTATTGGTTGTACATTTTAGTGCCTCTTCTATTATAGGGTACATCAAGAGACTGTTCAAGTCAAGTCCCTGGGCCCTGGGGTTAAATCAGTCTAAAGAGGCTGTTTTAAAAATGAAACACTTCCGATACAATTCTTTAAAAATCACACCAAGAATAAATTTTACGCGAAGTATTGAAGAACTTTAGACTCATTTATATTTTGGTTTATAAGTGAGTAATTTTTTGTTTAAAATTCCTTGATGTGTAACACATTTTTAGTCATGAACAAGAATTTGTAGTTTTGAAAAATGATATATTACATGTAATTCGGATTACAGACAAAAGATGATCCAGTCTGGCACCTAATAATGGTAGCTTAAACCTATAATTACTGCCCCTTAATCTACCTGTAGATTTTATCACGTGTTAATTATACCCTATCTTCTAACTTTACAACAAACTTTTAACTTCTTTTTTATGCTATAAATTAAGAAATGCTTAAAACTTTAATTAGTTAAGTATTATACGAGGGGTATAAGAAAAAATATATAGTTAGCTATTAAATTATTGAAAAATATAAATTGTGAAATTTTATATCCGTGTAATATAAAAACTCAATTCTCTCACACGTTTTGTATTACCGATAAATATCGATGTTCAAAGCGCGTTGTACTTTTATGATTATTATATTAAAAAATATCTATAATTAACACTTCGGTATAGGCGGTTTTCTTTTAAAAACGTAGATGTTTGGATGAGAGACAATAAACATTCCGGCACCGCACCTATAAAACCGCGACAATATCGAATATTGTCTTTTAATCGTAAAGTTACACCTTAATTTAACACAATTTCATATCAAATAAACACAAATTATGGTTTATTATCTTTCATTTATTGTTTGGTTTTGATTTTTTTAGGACGGAACTTTTGTAATATTCGATTTACGGTTTATTTAGTTTACCTAAGGTTCTACAACCTTTACTTTGAAAGATTAACTTAACGCTCGTTTGTAAATACTAAATATGGCCCAAAAGACTAAACAGTCTCAAGTATTGGATTTTGTTCTTAAAAAATGCAAAAATACAACTAACTTAGCTCAATGCGTTGCTTACAATCTTCAATTCGAGTGAAATTTAACTAACAATCAATTTAATAAAAGCTCAATTAGATCGGGTTTAAGCGCTCAATTTGTGTTTAATCCTCAGAAACAGTTTATTTAGCCGAGTTAAAAATTATTCCAGACATTTGAAACATACCTATAGTTAAAATTGCAATTAATGGTTGATTAACTATACTTTTAAGCCGTAAAATTTGATAGGTACATTAGAAGATATTCTAAAAACATCTAAGTACATTAATTCCTGAATTATAATTATAATTTTATACTTACAGCCAACGAATCCCATTTAGAAAATTCACCAAAAACGTTAAATATACAAATACAACACGAAGTACCTTAAAATTCATTTTTTAATAACTTTCATTGTAGTACAAATAAAGAAAACAGTTAAAAAGCGAATTAATACTTTTTGGATTTACGTTCTCAAATTTAAGCTGTTGCAAACTGACATGACAGGTAGATATGGCTTGTTATAACTTGTAAGAAATTCTCACCCACAATTTATAAATCAACGCGCACGGTCAGGGTAATTGCTTGCTATAATAGAAATGAGAGAAGGGTGAACTTTTCTTTATAAATTATAAAAATTAATTAAACGAAGGTAGAAAGACTCGTAGAAATTAGTTTTTACCTTTCTATTTTCTACCCTCAGTATGTACTCGTATGCAGAAATGTTAAAACAATTCGATAATATTTAACATTCTAAAATTGTGTTTAAATTTAAAAGACTTGTATCTCGCCACATTTAATTAAAATGTTGAAAATTCGTAACATATTTTTTAATTTAAATTTGATTATCAATTTTAAATTAAAAATAAATGTACGAATTCCATATTAATTTATAACATTAATCATCAAGAATAGAATTCATAATTAATCAGTCGTGATAAGCATTGCTATAAAGGATTATAAAATTGTGTGTAGTACAACAGTAGTATTAAAATAATTTGAATTTAAATTGAGCGCCGAAAAGTCACTAGCGCCACCTTGCGCCACCACGGCGTTACTAAGTTTCAAATTGTGGATGGCGTCATGTGAAGCTAAAGTTTGTAAAACTTTTGTTTTAAATTTCGGGCGCGATGGCTTTAAAAAGCCTACTTCGACGACTTATTTCCTTTATTTAAACTTAAGTCTTTCTTTATGAACCGTTAAAACTTGTATTAGAAACTTTTTTTTCAAATTTGTTCGTCGCGTCTTTTTGAAAAAGATTTTACGAAAGTTCTTTACTAATGTTAATCGAATCTATTTAATATTGTGATAACTGTTGTGCCGATAAATTTTATTAATGAACTAATCTGGAATAACTACCTAATAGTGGAAGATTACAACTATCGAGACAGAATTCTGCGTCATCGGTGAGTCGCCTTTTAGATTTGTATTAGGTTTACACGAAGCAAATGGCCGCCAATTTGAAAAATTTATAAAAGTTAGCATTAACTTGTATATTTCGTATTAATTTAATTGCAGTCATGTACTTTACCCTTTTTCTCGCTAATCAGTCTACATTGATTAATTTTCCGAGAAACAAATTTGGACGTACATGCATAAATGTGTTTAAGTTTATTACTCTGCACAAATAAACTTTCAGTAAAATTGTAAATAAGGGCCCGAAGAGTGGCCACCCTATTTGCAGATAAAACATTCCTTTTTGCTCGAAGAAGATTCGATATCAATTATTTTTTCCCAAACAGTCACTTGAACGAAAAAACATAATGAAAGCAAAAATGTTTGCCAGGAAATTCTGCATAACAAAGGTCTAATGCACCATACAGTTAATCGCCAGTCGACTCGAGCTATTGATGCTTAAAGCAAAGCGTTTTGTTTTATTTTTTATGGAAATCGTAGAACATCCCGGTATAAATATAACGAACAGTCAAATAAAAGTGTTGTGAATTGGGACTTGACCACCATACACAAATTTAAATTAAAAAATATGTATTTTAAGTAAAACAACTACATTCTAAATATCAATAATAACAAACACTTCATAATTGTTATTTTGTGGCTCATTAATAATTTGCATCGCCGAATATGTAATTGCTTTAACTTCGGTACCTTGCGGATGTTTACCTAACGTAAATTCTTCTCCAAAACATTTACACTTGATCGTCCACTCTTCGCCTTCAGTTATAAATTCTGTAATTTGAAGTTTACTACAAATGAGGCACGGCTCGCAACAAAACAAAAATAGCAGCTCGTCTAAGAAGTGAAAAAGTAAATTCTCCATATCGGTTCCTGTAGCTACGATTTCGTGTACCTCCTTTATTTCAACCGTGGATAGTATGGTCATGTATCCAAACATTGCAAGACCGCATTGTTCGAAAGCTTCTTTTAAGCTGTCGCCCCAAGCGTGTAGTCTGTAATTATTCGATTTAGTTACTGCTTTAGATTTATATCGATAACTTACTGTACGTCTGCCGTATGGTCCAAATCTGTAAAAATTTATGTAAAAGTTGTGCAATAACGAAGATTTTTATAATAATTACATTCGTATTTTTTGGGCATTAGAGTTAAGTTTTCGTTTGAGAGCTTTTCTTCGAGAGTCATTATTGTTTCTCTTAAATTTACGCTCTCCAGTTATCAATAAACACAAGTTTCTGTTGCACTTATTTCTAGGTTAAGTTAATTTTAATTTTGGAGGTGGGTGCGTGGGTAGCGGCGCTATATCCATATGTAATATAAGTTGCCTACCAACGGGCGTAAAATTGTTAATTTAATTTTTTAATAAAGTCTCAAAATATAGTTGTGGATATGTTGAAGGGTTATAAAGTTAACCAATATTGTTGTGAATTGTTGCAAGTTGGAAACGTTAGTCCAAGAGCTGGCATCCATTATAATATTCCAAAGATTCAAAATCACTCGTCTGCCGGGCTATATTGACCGCGTTACGGTAGCAGTAGGACATGCACTCGAATTTCCAAAAAATGTAAAATTACATCATCTATTTCAGATAGAGCGCGTGAAGTTTAGTGTAGAGAGACCATGCCATAGTATATTCGAAATCTACACAAAAAATGCAATTTTTCTTACCTTATGGTCTAGTTTGACTCCAAAAACCCAAGTTTGCCGAGCCGCCCTAAACCGTTTGTCTGACAAAGAAACCTAGAAGATATAATTTGTAGGAAATTTAATGTACTTTATGTTTCTCTAGGAACACTTTTCTCTAAAACTCCATACTTTTCGAGCTATAAGCAATAAACTTAAATCAGTTTTTTGGCAGATTTGTCAAACTTCAACTCGCTTTAGCGCCTAATCCGTTCGTCTAAAGAAAAAACCGTAGAGATATAATTTGTAGGAAATTTAATGTAGTTTATTTTTATATAGACGCACTTCTCCAAAAAGGTGCGTAGTTTTCAAGTTATAAGCAAAAAACTGAAAAAGAAGCAAAAACCCACTTTTCTCAAGCCTTCCCTTAGGACTTAGGAAGAGGCAGACAGTCAGTTTTATTTGCAATATTCTTACAAAAATTTAACAACAAATCATTTTAATCATTACTATATTATGGCTACATTTCTAATTCTAAATAAAATGTTACGAAAGTCTATTACTCTTGTGAGTTAAAATGTGCGACTTTAAACTGCACTTGTGTGAAAACTTATTTTGGCATATAGCACACTGAAAACGCTTCTCGCCCGTGTGTATCAACATGTGAATTTTTAAATTCTCTTTTCGGTTACATTTGTGATCACAAATAATACAATGATATGGCTTATCGCTTGTGTGACTTAACACGTGTCTTCGTAAAGTTGAACTAAGCGCAAACTTACTTTGACATAGAGGACACTCAAACTTCTTTTCACCCGTATGGACCGTCATGTGTTTTTTTAAACTTCCTTTGACCGTAAATTTTAAATCACAAAGAGTACATTGATGAGGTTTTTCACCAGTGTGAGTCAACATGTGTGTCCGTAAAGTAGAAAATTGTGAAAACCTACGACCACATAAAGTACACTGACAATGTTTTTCACCTGTGTGAATCCAAGTGTGTTTTTTCAAATTTTCTTTTCGCTTCGATTTGAAACCACAAATAGAACATTGATGAGGTTTTTCGTCTTTGTGATTTAACATGTGTGCTTGTAAACTTGACTTAAGTGCAAACTTACGTTCACATAAAGTGCATTGAATATATGGTTTGGTGTTAGGAGCACGTGTAAAACCTGTTTTTTGTTTACATTTGTATGCACAAACAGCACATTGATAAGGTTTTTCACCAACGCGGATAAATATGCGGTGTCTCTTTATTCGGTATTTGCATGTAGAGCATTCAGTTACTCTGATTTGTTCATTTGAATGTTGTGTCTGACTTGTATTAGAATGTAGAAAGTTGTGTTGAATTTCGTCGTTCACTTCTATTTTAATAGTTTTTTGAATCGATTCCTCTTCATCATATACTTCTGTTTTAATCGAGTCTTAAAATGTTTGTATATTATAGTAGGTACCAGATTAAAAAACTTACTACTTACTCTCACCGTTCTCAAGAAGGTTATCGCTATAAGGTTCTTCTTTAACAGCAACATCTACAAACCCTGTATTAGTTATTACAATTGCAACCAAATCAGGTATCGTTACTTACTAAAGTTTTTCGAGTTATCGAAATGCTTAAATGAAGCATCTATAACTTTTGTTTCTTTGATTCTTTCCATTATTCGTTTTCTATAAAGTATGTTAAAATAGTACTTTTTCTTTTCAAATGTAAAAAGGCATAATAATTAAACACTAAATTCAACAATTTTTGGTTATGTTCTTACCTTCGTGCACGACACTGTACGACGTGTACTCGTGTGCGATCGTCTTCCGAATGCAGCCGCGCGCGGGTATTCAAAATTTATAACTAGTATTAATTTATAATTAATTTTACTACCTTTTAACAATAAACTATTATTTAAAGTCAAGGGCGGTCTATTTTCTAAAGATAAACGGTTGAAATTATTTAAAACATGTCTACGAAGTGTCTTTATTAAACAAAGATCATGCGTGATCATCACCTACGATATAGACATTAAAATAAAATGTCTTCGAGAAGGCTTAGCAATGTTTAAAATGTAATTAGCAAAGTAAATGATAGGGTAATTTGTCCTAAAGTGGAGTGGATAGACAGTGAAAATTCTCTTGTTTATTTAAGGTAATCAAATCTTTCGGATAAAGATAGATAAATATAAGGGGTTAAGCGACCTCAAGGGCACTAGAATCTCGTTTTATGACATTTTGGCGTGGTACTGACAAAAAAGTTATGTCCCTTCAAATCTGAAATATGGGTAGTTAATAGAGTTAATAGAGAGAGAATAATAGAGAGAGGGAAAATAGAAAACTATTTATAAAATCTAAAAACCACTTTCAATTTAGGTGGCTTACCCGTAATTTCCCTGTTTAATGGCCACGGACACGGTACATTGAAAAAACAATTGATTAATCAAAGAGTATATATTTTGCATTATTTTAGAATTGTGTTATATATAGTATAGGTATAGATAGTACAGAGTTTTCCATGGTCGCGTTTTCCTGTTTATACTATAACGTAAAAATTTATATAGAAGTCGCAAATTTCCGAAAGTCGTAACTACATTTTCTAAAATATTGAGAAGGTGTAGAGACATTTTTTACTCAGAATTAAAAAGTAGTGTATCGTAGATATCCAAAATTCTGATTCTAAATTAATGTTTGCACACAATTTCAGTATTTTAGAAAATCAAAAGTTTCGGCGACTTTTAGAAATTTGCGATTTTTTAATTTTTGGATATGAAAATACTGAAGAATGTCTACTACATAATACCAAGGATAACACAGTTTAGATATCTCTTCAAATAAAAGTGTAAATAGTACATAAAAATAATGTGAAAATGGGAGAGGCTGTATAGGGTGGGCAAAATTCGATGGTTTTTATGGAAAAATCAATAACTTGAGGATAATATACGGAAAAATGGATGGCGCATCCCGTTCTCTTTTTTTGAGGGGAACTGAATGGTAAAAACCGAAAATTGCGATCTTCTTTTGTTTTGGATCTATCAGCAAAAAAGTTCGATTTTTCAAGTTTTCGCCAAATGTCGATATCTCGGTTGCTGTAAAGTTACAGAAAAAAATATTAGGACGTACTACGGGCACTTTTTCAAGGACAGTAAAATTAACTGAAAAAAGTTCTTTCGGCTAATTTTATTGTCTTTAAGAAAGTGTCCGAAGAACGTGTTAATAGTTTTTTCTGTAACTTCACAACAAGCGAGATACAAACACTTAGCGAAAACTTGAAAAATCGAACCTTTGCTTATAGCTCCAAAACAAATGAAGATCGCGAATTCCGGTCTTTGCCATTGAGTTCCTCTCAAAAAAAGAGAACGAGGATGGGCTATCCATTTTTCCATATCTCTTCTACTTATCGATTTTCCCATAAGATCCATCGAATTTTGCCCACCCTGTACGTACAAATTTCAAAGCATAATAATATAGTAAAAATATTAAAGATCAATACAAAATTAGTTGACAACATTTTCACAAATTTATGTGTCCTCCTATTCTCACTTCGTGAACCGGCTTCATGCCGCGTGCAAATGAAGTTTGGGCTGTCGCTTTTATACCAAAATCTCCAATTGGGACAGAAACTCCAGCAGTTCCGACTGGTTCTGTTCCAACAGTGTGAGCTCCAGTTATAAAAGCATTCTGACCAGCAACACCTCCAGTGAATGAGATGGGCTGACTGCTTGGTGTGATCGTGCCCCACGCCGGCCCAGCGTTGAAATTGTAGTTTGGATTAACCTTCTTTTTTCCCATTGTTACTGTAAAAGATTTTTTATAGTAAAATATAGGTTATGTCGTTTTCATTAGATGGAAATTGTAGTACATAATATGGTATGTAGAACATGGAACATCATTTTTTCTTGATTTTTAGGACCTAATTCAAGAATTTAAACTCAACTCACACTAACAGGTCTTAAAATTGTGGTCATTGATTATTAATTTAAAAAAACCTGTTGCTTATTTAATAAATAGTACATTACATCCTTTAAAAAAAATTTGGAAAAAATCTAGTGTAGTATGCAATTTAATTTAGGACACTTACCCCAAAAATGTAAACTTGTGCAAAGTAACTATTTTTTAATTCGACGGATGTGGCCGATACCGATACAATACGATGGCGATAAAAAACTATGCTTTACTATGAGGATGAGGCTGTTTATATACTACATTTCTTATCTGAAGTATGTAGAAGTTTAATATTTTTTCCTCTTTTTATATTTATACGGGGAAAAACTTTTTTTATCTTAATCAAATGAGGATAATTTCGTTAAATTCGATTGCCCAAAGATTACGAGTTGCTGGCGAGGTTTACACAGCTTGATTTTAGAAGACAAAAAGAGTTCTTTGATCTGAAGAAAAATATTATTTTTTTAATTTAGTAGGCTCTCTATTAAGGAATTAACTAAATTTAGATACATTATTAATGTGAACGCAAAATGTCATGTTAAGTTTTTAGTTGTATGTTCTCTTCTGTAGATAATCAATTTTTCTTCCCATACATATATAAAATTATTTGTAAAACCAAAACACTATAAACTATAGTATTTACTGAGCGAGAAAACTGAAACATTTCCAAAAATTTCTTTAGAGTCTGTAAAAGATATAGTAACAAATCTTTGTCTATAATTCATTTCTCATTAAAATATAGATGGTGTTCCTTTTAAAAAACAAGCATCTGGAGTCTAGATCAATATTATTATTATTATATCATGAAAATAAATTATTTTTTTGTGTTCACCATCATAGTCAACGGTAACAGTTACGCTTTTTTGCTAATTTAACCAACTTTGTAGGTCCAATAATAAGAAAGTTAGCAATGGTGCCCGGCTCATTTAAAACACCCGGTATGTATGTTTAGTTACCCATTCTATTTGTTATTTTCTGCAACCGCAATTTGAATTTTTATTTGAATTAAAATCAAATACTTACATACTTACAATTACTTTTAGACTACGGGCGCTCCTAAAAATTTTGCGCCACTCGTGACTCATTTTTCGACATTATTTATAGGTTATCATAAAATTGCTCTAACTTTGGATCTGGTTGAGTTAAAATATCAGTGATACACTCAATTTGAAGACAATTTAAAATCCTACAACTTTTGTTTGAAAGAATTTTCTCTCAAATGCACGGTAAAAAAGTCTCCAAGCGAAGTTTACCAAAAAAATTCATTTTTTCTAAAAATAGCGATTTTCTCCAGCTTATATCTCTGAAACCGTAACAGATAGGAACAAAATGAATAGAAAAAATCTTGTAGGAAATTTAATTAGCTGTCATTTTTATTTAGAACATATTTTTTCTAGAGTGCACCGTTTTCGAGATATAAATCGAAAAACCAAAAAATTGTATCTTCTCCCCCCCCCCCCTTCCGCCTTATGCTCAACTCCCAGGGGTGGGGACTTTTAGTATGTTCACTTACTAACGTACTACTAACGAAGCCCAAAAGTCAAAAATTCTCGCACATTTCATGCACTCTACACCCCTCTTTTGAGCACTCATGACTGAACTAACGGACGTAATACGTATAAACAAGTTGTGCTCCCCGTTTTGTATGTTTTTAAGGTTTTGTTACATATTTCTAAAAAAAATGTAAATGTCTTGAAGATTTTGGGAGTCGGTTAGGGACTTAATAAAGCACTCTGAGATAGACATAGATATAAATTTGATTAAATCGTCTTTATTTAGTTTACCACTCCTGTGGTACCTGTGGTAGCGTTTGGTACATATCTTTGAAAGATACCCTGTATAACTTAAAAATAAAAAGAATCAAATGTTTTTCCCTTAAGCGGACACTCATGTGAGCATGCATGAGAGCATGCAGTACTAAGGTATCGCGGTACACGTAAACCTATTTTAAAGTTTACCAATTAAAAATATCTTTTCGGCAAGTTAACTAGCATATTATCACTGAATTAATATAATTGATTTTTTAAAATATAAATAAATGATAAGATAGCAAAAATATAGTAAGTATTTTGAGTCAATGAAAATAAACATGATGAGGATAAGGGGAACCACCTTTTAAGTTTTATTTTTAGGAAGATTTAAAATATTTGAAATTTTTACATCCACTATTATTTTATTATTATCACCATGGTGTAAATTTCGAAAATTACCAAAAATTGTTAAGTATACAGGGTGTTTGGAAATAACACTGACAAGCTTTGATGATAGCGCTTCTGATATTATACAAGATGTTACAGTAAAAGGTACTTCTTTTCTTCTATTTTCCGTTCCTCTTAACATTTATTTATACTGTCGGACTGACTCCCAAAGCTGAATGAGCTCCAAAATTGGCGGGCTATTAAGAACAGTTATACACTTACAAAGTAGAAGAACCTTAATTAATATTTATTTGAACCCACTTTCAAATTAAAAAGTGGAGCGACTACGCTGGATCAATACCACGCAATCTTACAATATTTTTAAGCATCATAAAATATACAGGGTGTTTCAAAAGCTTTCTTGCTTGGCTAATTTCTGGTTTTCATACCTATTCTTTTTGTTGTCATAACAAAAAAATTGAACTCATGAAATAAAAAGTTGTAGTGTCAGGATCGAGCCTTTACTACTTACTGTTTCTCAAAACAGCCGAAATGCGATAAACTGTTTAAAGTATTATGTTTTACATGATGTTGTGATGCTTCTATAATTCCAAAAACTCGGCAATGAAGTCGATCTATATTCCATTCAAATTCAAGGTGCAGTAAATGTCAACAGTGATCATCGCGTAACTACTGCAATTGACTGCACATATTATTCTAACTCCTTAAATATCTAGGCACAACCGAGGCTCTACTCAAAATCTAAAAAAATTTTTTAAATTTCGTAATTTAGCAAGATATCTGCATGTATGTGTTGACGTTCACTGCACCTTGAATTTGATCAACTCGAGTAATACTTAAGTGCGGTCACTGGCGTACGTTAAGGAGCTTGAGAGGGTTCTATTGAGATCTTAAAAAATAGTTCATCTGCGGCGCATTTTAGCCTCGCTGAGCTCTGTTCGCCACTGTTTGTGCCAGATGATTCGACTAGATGAGCATTAAAAAAGCAATCTGAGGGGGAGGAGGTCAAACAACTTAGCTAGCCGGGGGTCCGCAGTTTTACCAGCTCGACACCTTTTTGTTATCATAACCATAAACCTTAATTTTATGCTAGATTCAATTTGTGGATTCCACCAGTGCCTTTCGATAGGGATAGGTTTGGCTCTTTTACCCTTCTACTTCAACGGCATTGCCTGTTGCCTCTAAGTTCGATGGATTTTTCATTTGAATAAACGCGGAGTTTATGCTTACAATCCTTCTTAATTTGAGCTATACTGTGCTTTTTTTTTATTTTACACGACGTGTTTATTTGGCCAAATTAAATAATTTGACTGGTTTATTTGAGATAGTAGCCAAAAAGACTCTTAGAGAAAAAAGTGAGTTCTATCTAAGCAGCGTTCAATTATCTTCCTGACGCCTACGACAATATTATATCATAAGCATCAGCTTACCCCTCGTTTGTCATTTGTTTGTTTTAAAGTAATTGTGTGGTCCTTGTTTTAACCAACCCTTCAATAACGCTCATATTAAATTGTAGGCTCAGTGCATCAGTACAAGTGTTTTTTAACTGTCCCCCCCCTACACACGTAATTTAATATTATCTAGTTCTTTGTATGTTGTAATCGTTGTAAAGTCGTATTTAATTGGATTTATTCACATCTTACTTACCAAACAAATGTCTGCTGTCTTCTTATTAGAATTTCAAAGCATTTTACTTAGAATAACAGCCACTTTTAAATTTTAAACCATAGTACTGCTGGATGAGGAGTGTAGTTTTGTAGCAAATAAGTAAATTGAAACAATTGTATAGATATTATAACAGAATAATGTTGAAATATTAAAGTGAAATGCTAAAGTGGATTTTTGTATTAAAAGTCGTTAAATAATATGTTAAATGTGTTTAGCTTTACGCAAGATATAATATTCAGAAACGTGCTCTTGAAGGGTAATCTATTTTTGGGGTGTTTCCGAATGTGGTTGTAAAAAAAGAGTAAAAAGTGCCTGCAATTTATACTTATCAGATTCTGATGGTCGTAATATACATTTTTAAAACTCAAACAAATAGAGTAGGTGAAACAAAAGAAGAAAACAAACGAATTTTTAAATAAAATAAAACGATATGAAAGATAAAGAAAGAAAATAAAATTAAAAAATAAAAGTACTATGAACAGAAATCTCCCGAAATGCTCTTTATTGTCAACTGTGTTATAATTAACATCATAAATCAGGACTATTTTAAATTTTTTTATTTCATCGTTTTTCAATTATTATAATATATTTCACTAATAAAAAAACTTCAATCTTAAACTCAATGTTCATGAGAGACTTATTAGATAAACCTTATTTTATATGTTTCTGCAACTGTAACATAATTTCAACACCTCACAAAGTAACGTTTCCACAAAACTCTCGAATCTACGACTTAAATAACAATGTTTTACTTAGTTTAATTAATTACTAACAAATTATTATTAATATTCTTGGTATAATGTGGTATATAAAAGGGTTTAAGCAAATATCCGACTCGTTTATTTGGTGTTACAACAGTGAAAGAGCTAAGAGAAAATTATTACAGTTGAAAAAAATAATTGGGCGCAATTTTAACTTTAACTTAAAAATGGCCTTACAGTTAGTTAGTTAATTAAGGCATTATCATTATCAATCAAAGTATCTATTGATCGAAGCATCGAGAAACGACATTTAATTATCACCTGAGACTAAAATTGGTGTTCTTGAGCTCTAGACTATTTGGTCTAGTGTTTTGAACTAGGGGTAGGTAAAGGTTTGAGAATGCGAAGAGTGCTTGGTTTGGGAAATTTCCAATTTTTACGACGTTTTAAGAGCCGAGCGGTAGAGGTCGCCGCTCGAGTTCGAGATAGGTAAAGTAGATTTCTCGAACTGTAATAATTTTCTTTTTTTTTGTTTATCATAATACCGTCGATTGAGGGAATTAATCAACGATAATACCCTATTAGTAGACATTTTTACATAACAACAAACACATTTATACATGTACAATTTAATAACGACCTCGTATAATTTCTGCATTTTCCAGTCAAGTTTTATTAATCTAAATCTATAAATGTACATTAATAACAATTTATTTGTAAAAACTACAATATAAACGCTCACAGATTCATACAAATCGTCGTCATAAGTGGACAATTTCACTCGTTTTGAAAGTCAAACCGTTTTTGCGGTGTCGTAAAAAACGTACACATCTACAAGTTTTATATGTGTGCACATACAAAAGGACTTAGGCGTATAATACACAAAATGCTAAAAAACGTTTTTTTCTTCTTGTGCATACACTTAAAACTTACAACAAAAGTACATGTACAATAATTCGACTTTTATATATATTTTTTTATTTAAAAAGCCGATGAGCACACAAGTAGATAATTAAACAGGTAAAATACATGCTCATACAAAAACTTGAGCTAAATATTTATTGATTTAATAAAATAGCTTACTTTGTTCTATAAAAATTGTGCTATAAGTTATTATTAATCTAATAAATAGTTGTAAAAAGGCCTTTTAAATAAAATATGCTAACATCTTCTAAATTCAACAACAACAACGCTATGAGTAATAGCAACAATAATAATATATTATCCAAACAACATAACAAATACAACGACGCAAAATCGATGATAAAAGTAATATCTCATTGTTTTTATTTTATGTTTGTTATTAGTTTTTTTTTCTTTTATTATAAACCGAATTAATTTTCGTTTAATAATCCATACTTTTAATCGTTTATTTTTACGATACTATATTGATAATCGATTTTACCTCGTCAACTTTAATATTACACTAAACGTACAATATTGGTTGAGCTATTTGTTTTACAAAAAGCTACAAATGGAGCAGAATTATCTGCTAAAACTGTTAAAAAGTACAAAAAAGCGTATTACGTGTCTTTTTTATACTCTCCAAACATTAATTCACTCTATAACAAATGTCATTTTTAATAAATGTTTAAATGAGCGTGTTTTTACCTCATTTATGTATTAATTTGTTAGTACCGTTTGAGTCGAATATTTACTTTTACAAATGTTTCTGTCGAGAATCTTATGGCCCAATCAATAGTCACAAATTGTTTATTTTGAGGAAACGTTACATAACAGTACAAAATGTATGAGACAAAATGTTGCCCGTAGACTTGATTTTATTACGACTATTTTGAGACAGTTCGTAGTATACTAATACTCGAAATTAAAAAGTTTTTCTTAAAAACCTTTGATTATTTAAAATTCAAAGATGATATTGCGTCTTTTAAGGCTAAGCTATCTACTTCTAGTAGTCAGCGATTAAAAATTTTTTTCTTCATTTCTAAAAGCAACATTTTGTACTTCGTTTTGCAGAGACCCCTATCAAACACAGCTAGTAACATTTTGACCACTAGCAACATTCGCGCATTTGCGGACGAATCTATAACTGAACTACGTAGAATCGTTCCCAATATAATTATGTATATTTTTAATATATAGTTTTGATTTCTGTACTAAAACATACGCACACAAACATGGTTCACATGGTTTAAAAATTTTTTCTTCAATTCTTAGAAATAATGTGACGTTGCTTGGAAGTGATAGGTCAATTAGGCTATTGAAAATTAACAAAATATGTTTATTAACAGTGCGCTTTAACTACGGCAAAGAGGATTACTTCAAAACATTTTTACTATCTATTTTATTTCGCTGTACATTTAACTATACATAAAATTTAAAATTGCAGCCGAGTTATTGACAAGTAATTAATATCAATTATTAACTAATATTAACACCGCTAATTAATAATTTGCTAATCGTAGCGAAAGAAAATTTATTTATTTTTCAACGTTAATTGATGAAATATATGATAACATTGAAAACGACTAAGTTTTCAAAGTGGCCTCTCTTATAGAGACCCCGTTTTAAAATTATTGCAATTACAATCTACATTCGTTCATTTTGACCCGGCGAGTACCTACTTCATCAGTGTGGTTTATCAACGTGGGCTGCTAAGTAATAACTCAAGTTCGTTACGTACTAAAAAATAACTCATAATTAATAAATATAGTGAATGGGCTTTAAACGTGTTTGTTACAGTGTAGTTCTCTCTTTGAGTTCCAACAACTCAAATTTAATGTGCCACTAGTCAGTATAGGGTACGCACGATATAAGAAAACTTCTTGCGAGAAACAACGACTCTTTGCTCGGCAACGTCGTTAACTTGAAGTGTATATAAAGTGGCGTGGTTTAATTTACTCAAACGGCGTAAAGAAACGTGCGCCACTGCGATAGATTAGACCAAGCCTTTCTGTACGAAGAGTTAACGGCGTTGCTGAGCAACAGTTGCAGTTTTTTTAACAGCATAATTTCGTATATTGTGCATAATATGGCACATACTGTTGCTACTAAACAACGAGACTGACAGAATTTAGACATTTTATTCTTAAATGGTTATAAATTATACGTCCCCAAATAAATATTTCTTATCTGCTTGCACACATCGCCCCATATACACTGCTCCCACTGTTGGAAGCAGTGTTGTAGGTCTTCATCTGTTAAGGCCTTTAGAATTTCTGCCGGATGTTTTCTTTTCACCTGCTAAATGAATTTCTTTCAACAAAAAAGTCGCAGGGAGCTAAATCCGGCAAATATGGAGGGTGTTCAAGCACCTTTTTACGTTTATCGGAAAAGAGTACTTTACTGAAAGCGCATTGTGAGTGCAGCATTGTCTTGGTGCAAGATCTTGTAATTTGACCACAGTTTTGTGGGTATTTATCGTTCTTCACGTCGTGTCTTCCATCACAAAACCGTTTACGCCAATCACAAACTCGAGAGAGAAACATGCAGTCTTCTCTGTGCACTTCACTCAATAACAAATTAATAAGGTTTCCGTAGAAGTTTTCTTTAATTTAATATGAACTCGTTGTTTAATCTTCGTATTTAACGTTTTTTCCGATAAAACATGGAAATACGTTACCGTTAAGAACCACCGTACAAATACTTAATTGAGCTAGCAAGTTGAAACTTGCAACGCGTATTAACTCAACAACAAAGTCAATTATCATGCACACACTTTTGTGCGAAAGTGTCTAATACGCCTCTTACGGCGGCGGCAGTCCCGTTATTTAATAGCCACATCTCGTATATGCATGCTGCTTTACGTATACGACTTATTGCGTTGGTTTGGTTGGTCTAATACTGATTGAGCATATATGACAGACTTTTCGGTTGGAAGGGTGAAATTCTGATAATGCTCAAGTGGGGTATACATTTTGCTCAAAGTTAAAAGTTGGACTTTTGGTGAGTTTTTGTTTACTCTACATTTAGAAATTGTCCACCAAAATGGTGTTTACTCTTAGGCTCTTTTGATATAGAAGCGACATTTAATTTGAAATGCTTACTGAAATGCCGAATTATTTTGAAACTTTTGCAATTAAGTCAGGACGAAGCATCATTATCACCACGTTGCCATTTATTTTTATAACAATCCGTTTTACGACTTTTGATAGTAGCAAAAACTTTGCATTTGTGCGTATCGTAGCAGACTGTGATTTTTTTAAAATAGCGCCATGTATTTTTTCACTAAAACAATCATATGGTTGCAGATTGCATCATAATTTTTCTTTATAAAACGCAAAAGTTATACCTAACGTTTGGCAAACGATGCAATAAGAAACGGATACTCTATTTAATCTTGTTTTTTGAGTAAGTAGTTCATTTTTCTGTTCTTTTAGTAGTTTACTTGTTTTTTCATCATTAGGTTCGGCAATATCTTTAATTTTTGAGCTTTATTCAGGAAAATACATTCAACTCAACCATATAATTTTTTTGCGATTTATGGTACACAGCAAGATGATTTAACAATTAATAAAATATATAGTATGAGCAACCAGGTGATAAATAATGCTTCATCCTATCTATTAACACAAAATAATTTAAAATAATTATTTTCATTAATTTTAATACTAATATGATTTTCTTTATATTTAATTTAAGATGACAAATTACATAAGAATACTGGTATTTCTTATAATAAAAATAAATAATTCAAAAGTTGGTAAAGATGACTATTGACAAATAACACGATGAAGTAGATATTAAACAAAAAAGTCAAAATGTTTATAATTTGTTAAAAAATATTCGAAGCATCCTCTGCTATTAACAATACACAATACGAGTTGATAAAAACTGCAGTACTTAACGATTTTTTGTTTATTTAAAATGGACGTCAAATTAATCGATTGTATTGATATAAAAGTGATACTTTCGTAAAAAAATTTCGTTAGTGATGAAGTATTTATATCATCGTAAAATACAACAAATAGACACACATAAATATACCCTGATTTAAATTATTATAAAAATTTATATTTATAGCGAATTTTCGCCATTTTTTTTTCGCGAAGTATCACCTTACGCAATACAGTCGTATGTTAGACTTAGACAATACTTCAATTTTTTTTAAATTGATAGAGCTTGTTAGTTGTTAGTACCAATTTTTTCATAATTTTATGTTTTATCTGATGCGTTTATATCGATGAAATCAACGCGCTGGTACTATCGTATTGTATTTCGTTCACATTTTGACTTGAATATTTTGTAAAAATTGAAGCCTTGTCTATCTGATGGATGGAGAAAAAAATTGTAAATTTTGAAAATTAATATTGTAGTTGATATGACGAACTTGTGCCATTGTGTTTATCGTTGATGTCCGGTTTTTAAAAATAACACTAAAAGAGTTATAAGTAGTAGGTAATATTCACTAAGCACTCGTGAGATATTTTAATTTGTTTAATTTTAAATGGTGGCAGTCGGGAAAACATTCTTGCACTGGAACCGAAAGTGAGAGAATGGTGTTCTAGTGAAGTATAACGCTGCTATTTTTTATTTGTTTTACCAGTTTTAAGTTGGAATTTCAACTTCTACGGAAATCTCACATTTAACAATATTAACTTTTGCTCTGCATACGTCTAAATTACCATACGTTGTATTTTCTTTTTATTTTAAACTAACAATGAAAATATAAACTCATACGAAAACAGAAGATGGTTCGCATCTATACTTTTTATTTGACTGCTTTTTTTGGCTGCTTGGCAAGTATATTGTACAGATCGGTACTTGACTAATTTTTCTTACGCGGACACAGATCGATCGAATACAAAATAATCGTATCGTGAAAAATGAGCACTTTTATGGCTTTTATCGATTAATTATTTATTATTAATTATCTGTTAATAATCGTGAGATAGAAAAATGCGCTTTATAATATAAAATATTGCAACAAAGTTTTCATTAGTATCAAAATAAATTAATCAAAACTAATAATATATTATGTATTTTCAACATCAACAATATATTTTTAATAAACTTCTTAGCGAATCATAATATATATACTTCGCAACAGCCATTGAAAAATGCGAGTCAGTTAATACCAATTATTATTTTTTTATTATCTTCAAATAACAAATTTATTTTCTTTTATTTAGAAAGATACGTAATTAATTATCCAATTTTTTTTCCTAAT
This sequence comes from Malthinus flaveolus, assembly GCA_950108345.1. Lineage (NCBI taxonomy): Eukaryota > Metazoa > Arthropoda > Insecta > Coleoptera > Cantharidae > Malthinus > Malthinus flaveolus. The sequence goes on from OX467285.1 coordinate 4,253,010, forward strand.
TACCTATTTTCATAATCAAAAATTATAATTGACGCCCCATCGGTATTTTTCTGACTCTACATTTGCATTGCAGTCCTAGACAAGTTCTATGTGCATGAAGATATTTCTTCTAAAAAAGTCCAAATGCATTTTTGATCAGTTGGGAAAACAATTTAAAAATTAATTTAAATAATATAGTAAATCAAAGCTAGTTTTTTTTTTAATTTCGTCCAGACCGGTACGCGAGGTCGATATTAAGGGCTTTTAGGCTTACTCTACTATGTACTCACTAAAGTCACTTCAACATATTCATTTTCTTACGCAAATTACATAGACGATTTCAAGCGCTCGAGAGTTTGTATCGGGACATAGGGTCTGCTACAGTCTCTTTTTGTTTGCTCTTGGAGAATGGTTTGGGAGCAAAGAGTTACTATTATTGTGATGATAAGAGGAAGAGTATGTTGGCATGTTGTCATTCACAGAGTAGGTACCTATTGTTAACATTAGAAAATTTTAAGGTTTAATAAAGCGAAGGGAGAGGAGATAAAACCGCCTCTTTTAGATTACCTACGTAAAAAACACTTCTCGGAGCCCCCAAATATAAAAGAAAGGATCTATTTATATCTACAGGAAATTAATTTGAAATTCTATCTAAGATAGTATAAGGAGTTGGTCTTAAACAGCCCCAAATTTCGCCACAATAAGTTAAGAACTTTAGTGAATACACGGTAGTTGCACAAAAGCCACTTTAATTTACTTCGAGATAATCATCTGATTTTAATTAGCGTTTACAAAACGCAACTCGATATATATTTAAATTAAACAGGTCGATTAAATTTAACGGTTTTAATAAGATTTTGATCACAGATTATTTTTTAAAACTTTTTATATCGATTGAGCTCATTATAAATACATGTCTGATTTGAGCAATAAGTTGCTTAAAACTTCAAGCGACTCTGTTTAGTCTAAGTGCGAAGCCCTCGCTCCAGTCCTGTAATTTTGAGTTGGAAATAAAAGTTTATAAGATTTGTGAAGAAAAATGCTCGAGTTTACTCAAAAACTAAAATGGATTTCCTATTGCTTTCTTTGTCACAGAAAAGATTGCTTTAATCCATTCTAGTTTGGAGTCGATAACGCATACGGGGGTTAGCCCAAAATAACATACCTAGCTTTGATTTTTGTTTCTATTTTAGTTAATTAGACGTGCGCAAAACAATTAGTTTTTAACGGTGTAAAAATAAAAAAAATTGTATTAGAAGAACCCTGCATCGGTTAGCACAAACTTCATATTTCTGGTTAAATATTTTGGTCGTAATTGTGACCCAAATTGTGGGCAAAAGAGTATTAGAAATCTGCTATCGTATAACGTCATATTATTGCAAATATCTAAGGCCCAAGTGCCAAAGATTAAATATTAAAAACTCGTTTTATCACACAACACATTAAAAGGCTTATAAAATTTTTGCCTTAATTAAAGCTTTTGTTACCAGAAAGTTTAAGTAATTTTTCTCTTATTCGCTAACTTTTTTATATTACATAATTATTTCTCGTGTTCAATATGCGGCGTGTGTCAAACCTTGTTTTCATCCCAACTAATCAAATTATGCAATTGAACGGAACACATATCGCCTAACTTTCCTAATTCTATGAACACGCTCTCCATTTGGTCTTTATCCACCTGAATAATGTCCGCGCACTATTCGCGCACATAACCAATAAACATTTTAAAATGTTATTAATAATCCATATTTGTGTTATTGTTAATGAAATCCATGCGGTCCACAGAGGATTCACAACTATTTTATGAGTTCTTACGGCGCTCGAAAGCGCTATAGCTTTGCAATCGGATGTCTTAGTGGCAATACCGACCGCGCACCGCACGGGCACTGGGGTGTCGTTGGAAGGCCGCCCGGGGCAGTTAATACATAACCCTCTGCCTGGTGAGCCGCAATGCGTATAACAACAGTCTTCTTCTCCGTGCGAGGATTTCACTAGCTGCTCTCCCGTTTCTGGAATGTTGGGATCTGAAAACATTTACATAATGTCAGATTAAAAAAATTTCTTTTCGCATTTTTTATATAAACCTCAATTTCGTCGTATTAAGCGTCTCGGAATTTATCTTCCGCGCCTCAGATTTAAAGTGATATATTACAACTTAATTCAAATGTCTCAGTAATTTATGTAATCTAATAAAACCAATAATTTTGTTTCTATACTCTTCTCTCTTGAGTATTCATTTCGTGTTCTACTCAGATAGAATACCTTTATGATTTGATTATCGAAACTGAAACTTCGGCCAATAGAATCGCCCGATACATTCATGTAGCAGGACGTTACTAAACTTAATTCAAAATGCAAATAAATTGGCATCATCAGTTGTTGAAAAAAACAAAAAACACGTAGTATCTCTTGAGAAAACCAAGAAATTCCCGGGAGACAAATAATGAAAATTAGAAAGTTTTGGGAAAAATCACGACTCTGTAATTATTGTTACATAATAGTGGTATCTCATCACGCTTCTAAAACTGACTTTACCTTTTGAAGCGTCTATTACTTTCTTACTATAACTTATTGTAGTCTCCATACAGTTGTAACCATCATTTTGATTTAACTGACCTTTAAGCAGTTCACATTAAGGGACAAGGGGGGGCCAGTTGAATGGTTGATCAATATTTCTGAAATGGCAACTGATGTAGTTCATTGATTAACTGCCATTACCCGTGATTAAATTCTTTAACCAGAGTTGGTGAGACTGGCCCTAAATGTTTAATATTTATGAAAAATAGAGTTAACGGGTGTTTTTTTAGAGGTAGACAACTATTGATCGAGGCAGCTTTGATATTTTTATAAAGTAGTCTTTGCTATTTCATCAAGCAAAGATTGACAACAGAGCAACGATTGTAAATTGTGCAAATATATTTTGAAAATCGTGGTTCTATACTCGAAGCGTACAGATCATTTTACGATCGATATAATCGTCCATCCGAACCAATAATTCGGCAAACCATGGATCGATTTCGTACTTCGTTTACGCTACTTGATGTTAGCTTACCGTCTGGCATAAAAAGAGTGTGTATCGAAAATAAAATATAGCCGCTCTTAAGGAAAGTATCGAAGAAGATCCAAACACCTCGATTCGGCACCGTGCGCAATTGGACCTCTGTCCGACCACTTTTTTGGAAAATTTTTAAGTAAAGACCTTGGTTTAAGACCTTATCCAGCTCGTATAAGAATTGAAGCCGCGAGACCATCGTTTTTGGCTGCTATTTGGTAAATGAGCTGAAACTCAAGTTGCCCCATTGTATCATCGCAAAATTTTGTTTAGTGATGGAAGAAGAGAATCTACAAGTGAATCCTAAAAAGCCATTTCAACCAACATTTTGTGTTTTATTGACGAACTAATGTTTGAAAAATGCTCGAAAATTGGACCTCTAAGATACACCATATTAGAGCCAGTAGCGGGGGTCATATGCTCAAAATAATATTCAAACTCTATAAATGGTAAACGATCCAAAATTCCGTTCATTTGATCAAATCATCTATGTTCACAATGAGATTGGTGTTAAAATTGCAAATTAAACTCGGAAATTGATAAACTTATCAAAAATACGTCGCAAGGTATTGCGCGACTGAATTACTCAGTTTCGGAAATAAAATGGCAACGAAGGCAGCAGCTGCTTAGGGCATGTACACATGAGGGCGTTAGACGCCGCGTTGAGCGCGCGTTAGCAAAATGTGATCTCGTACACATGACAGCGGTAGACGCGGCGTTAACGCGGCGGTTGAACCAGTCTTACTACTTCTTACTACTTCAGTGCGACTATGGAGCTAGAAGAGGTTACATGTCTTTGGTTGTTATACCGTAGGTACAAGTCAAGGCGGGGCGTACATGTGTACGCTCCAATGCTCAGTCCAGTAACTCGAAGCGCGCGTTGGCATGTAAACGATCCCATTTGTTCCTAGGTACTTGGCTACTTTTGCTAACGCGCGCTCAACGCGGCGTCTAACGCCCTCATGTGTACAGGCTGTTATCGATAAAGATAAAAACGCAAGCACAAAATACAAAATAGCAAACTTTAGTTAAATTTACAACAATTACGCAAGTCAGGGGCGTCTTATACTTATTTTTCAATTCATAATTCGTCTTTTTTCAAATTTAATGTTTTTGTACCCCTGAATCCAATCCTTTCACTAAGCCATGAAATTCAAAATTGTTGACTGTGCAGGATGAAAGAGTAATAAAATCGACCGTCTACCTATTGAAAAAAAAACCACTCTGTATAGACGGTGTTTTGTGAAACTTAGAGATTGACATCAACTACCTATTGATAGTCGATAGTTTTAAGTGAGAGATGATAGATGATAGGAAGGAAAGGGATATTTTACACAAAAGCATGATAGTGGTGGAAGTTCATGTATATAAATATGATGTTAAAAATACCAGAGATTTAAAACACCCTTCAAAATTTCTTTCCTTTAAATGGAAGGCCTCAGCTTAGAGTGTAGTTTACGTTTTTGCTCTCCATTCCAAACCACTTCATTACTATATCTTAGTCTTAATAGCTACTTTACTGTGGTTGTTCAAAACTTTTGCATGCAAATTTGTACGTGTTATGAGTTGTAGTTTTCCTATTAGGTAATTAATTTGGAATAATCTTAAATCATCGAAGTGTAACCCCCCCCCAACTTTCAAATTATTTTTCGTATTTTAGAGCGTAATTTAATTAATTAAAAATCTTTGCTTTATAAACTATTTTTTTAAAACAGACGAACAAGTGGAGAAGAAGTAATTTTAAAAGACAGTCATGGAAGTGAAAAAAACTGATGCAAATCTTACCATCGAAAATCGAAACTCTCCCATATATGCGTATCTCACCAATTTTACTAAGAAAAAAAATTCTCAACTAATAACAAACAGTAACAATCAAAAAAATAAGTTTTAGAACCGCTTCTCAGACTCCAATTTTCTAGTTGCGGTTTCGTTCTTGTATCGTCGGGAAGACGCGAGAGACAGGGAGTTTTTTTTGTGTCTCGATATGGATATTTCTCAAAACGAACCTTTTCCCAATGAAAATGAAAGATGTTTTCCTCGAATGCAACTTTGGATGAAAACGCCAAAATTACGATTTTTTGTAGCGAAGAGCACCTTTTATGTTTAAAACTAGGCTAATTTGCTGTTTTGTTAAAGGTGATTTAGAAGAAAGAAAGAGTAGCGTTATCAATCTGTCGTACTCCAAAGTAACTTTTTGCCACGAGAAGCGCGTATTATGCTTCATCTCGATTTTATTTCATTTTCTCGGTAAATAAAAATAAGTGTAAATTCACTGAAAATTTTATGGTAATTTCAAGTAAAAATTATTTTCAAATTTAAATTTTTTATTGACAGCGAAGTAAAAAATATATCTTGCCAATACAATGTTTGAAATAAAAATGTAAATGCGTTTTACTGTTTTATTTTGTGGAAGTGTTTGTATATGTAGCTTAATGTGGTTTTGATTTCTTTTTTTTTCTCGAATAGAGAAAGAGATAATCTGAGAATTGCCTTTAAACTTGGCCGTTTGAAGTTTCAATCAAACGACATATGTGCATGGAAAAATCACACTTTTCTCTCTTTTTCTTTTTGGAAAATTTATTGGACGGATATGAAGTGTGAAATTCGTGTACTGAATTTTACAATAATATTCAAACAAAGTGTTTACGATTTTGTTTTACAATTTTCCAGTTGGGAGTTTAAAACTGAGAAATTTGTTGTAAGAGTATGCTGCATCTCTTTTATTTTAGTTTTTACGCGCACCTTAGTACAGCCAGCCCTAATAATAATCTCTGTTTGTTTCTATAGCTACTGTCAATCTAATAAAATCATTGCTATTCTAGTATTCTATTCTTGGAACGAGATAATAGATACCTAAGTTAGGTATTACTTATATCTTGTTCCTTCACTTTTAGTTTAATCTCAGAGACATGTTACAACTTTTTTTAAGCTTAATTCTTAAAAAGCTTTTACTTTCAACAATTGTTTTTGGCATTATAGAGGTCAAGGCGTTGCTTCTTGATTTATGTGCGAGCTCTGCAGTTAAATAGCACGTTCAAAAGCTAATATGTTGTGCTAAAATACACAATATATTTCTCTAAGCCGGGTTTAGATACCGTGGTATTACTGGCTTAAATCTGTTTCTGCGAGATCGATCGTAACACCTCTATTTTATCTTCTTATTCTGCTTAGGTGCGACGGACCATTGTGTTCTAGCCTCTAGACTCAAGACAGACAACTACATTCTTGTAAATAGTAAGAAAGCTGTAAATTTTTAATTGAAAAATTGCTATAATCGCCCATCTGAGGAGTACATCATCTCCATGTACTTACATCTCCATGTAAGATAAAACGGGGGCCAAGTATTTAAAAAAGTGGCTTTTCCACCTCATTTCCCTGTGCGCTCTAATCCCCTTCTCAGGAGCCACCCGGTATATTCAATAGTTAATCATAGCAAAAGAAAATATTCTTAAGCCACTTCGATAGCATTCATCTTATACAAGTCACTCCATGCCTACTTAGAAAAGCTAAGATGAAACTCTACAATTACTAAAAGTTCCAATACAGGATTTTGATTTATTTCAAAATTGGCTAATTGAACTGGAATTGTCAAGATGATGAGAGAAGAAATTGGATGTCGACTTTTTAAAATAAACAATTAGACGGCTTTCCCCTTAGGAGGAGAACCAAAAGTGAAAATTAATTTCTGGCATCGATTTCCAAGGAGGGGCCCGTGTTTACGAGAGTTGCAGAATAAATTTAACTTCAAAATGGTTTAGTTTTTAACTTTTGTTTCTCTAATTAATTAATTAATTAAATGAATAGAATTTGCGATTTAACGTTCGAGAAGTTTTTTTTCACTATTTCTGATTCAAAATCTGCACGGAAGCGGAGTTTAACAAATAATAACGTTTTCCCGGCAGATGGTCGGGAAAATTAAATTATTGATTCGGTTATTATTGTAATATTACGTTGTATTAATTTAACTTTTAAAAAAATTTAAAATTAGATTAATACTGGAGCTCTCATCGTTTCAGTACGTGAGCAGGTGATTATTGTTATGTGTTTGTACGTAATACATGTTTTTTTACAGAAAACTGTCAATTATATCGGTTGCACGAACAAGTTCCTTTTAATTTGATTCTGTTGTACACTTGTTGCTTATTTCAACAAAAATGCCAGTTACGTTTAATAGAAATTGTTTGTAATTCATCGACTCATTTTCTAATCAAAAGTACGATAGGTTCTACTACCACTCAGTTACAAGAATGGCTTCAAGAAGGCCGTGACTTGGTGACTGTGTATCAACGCCTTGTTATTTAATCGAGTACCTGACTCACTCAACGCGTATTCTAACTTCTAACAGAAGTTTGCCAATAAGTGAATCGAGAGTCGAGTAACTCGATTTAGTAAAAAGTATGTTCTTTGCGGCCATTATCGCGGAAATTACTCCGGGAAATTTCCATTGTCACTGCCAGACTCAGATGTCAAATTAACATTGCAAATACGAAGTTTAACTATAGTACATAGCCGCTTAAAATACGGTAGATATACAAATATACATATAACTTGATTGTAATAATTTAGCATGTCCCAGCAACGAAATCATTAATCCACTTTCCTTGTTTGTGGACTACTGGGTCCACTGTCTAGAATAGATCTACGGCTCATAGCCGCATAGGAAGTTCTAATTGGCAATACTACTTTTCGGATAGTTTTTCCGTGAAGAATTTCTAGATCTACCTCTACGCTGCTAGAGCTGGAGCTGCCCAGGATAAGCTAACGCGTTTGTCAGGTAGTCTGATTAAGAAACTCGGTCCAACGGGTTCAAGAAGAGATTTCTTGAAAACTAATTAACCGATTGACTTGAAATGTGGAGGGTACATAATAGAGAAAGTGATGGTACTTAGCGTCATAAAATTTAATTACGATTGGTATGCTAGATTTGGCGATGGAAAAATATGAAATTGCCCATGAAAAGTTAAGTTCTAAAGAAACTCGAGACAAAAGGGTTCTAGTAGAGATTTCTTGAAAACTAAAGAACCGATTGACTTGAAATTTGGCGGGTGCATCAAGAAAGTGATGGTACTTAGCGTCATAAAATTTTATTGCGATTGGTATGCTAGATTTGCGATGAAAAAATTTGAAATTGCCTATGAAAACTTGAATTCTAAACAAACAAACTCGAAACAAAAGAGTTCGAGAAGGCATTTCTTAAAAACTAATGAACCGAAAGGTGGAGAGTGTATCGGCCCACTGGGCGTCATTTAGTAACAAGATTTGTATCTAATGGGCACTAAAAACATTAGGAATGAAAACGAAAAAATGTTTTCTTTACAGATCTTTCAAAATGTACAGGACATTGGTAGTAAAAGAATTTTGGCGACGTCGTGAGTTTGATTCATCAGTGGCTTCACCTACCACTGCTTTTGTTTTCTTTGATTTGCTTTTTTTTGTCTTCCACCTGTGTGATTATTGATAATATAGTTAGAATCTTTAGTGCCACATTTGTTTGTTTAAAGTCTTAACAGAATTTGGATAGGAACGAACATTTCTAATTTGTTTGCCCAATCCTGTATAATATTTAAAAAAATAATTATATTTGCAATATTGAACTGATAATTGATAAATAAAACATTTTTCGAATAAAGTCGTATTTTAACGTTAAAATTTTGTTATCATTTGTTGCAGGTTGCAGATGGTTTACCTATACGTAGTCTGACTGATGTGTTTGTGCAATAAACGGGAAGTGCGTATTCGTAAAAAGGCGTTACAGAGATCCCGCATTTCATCAAAGTGTAAAAGGTAGGATTTTTTAAATTATATTTCCAATTGTTTTTATTGTACGCATACGATTTTATTTTGAATTTATGATTTACCTAAATATGTGGTTATTTAGACAAATGAGAGTGAGATAAAAAATTTGTTTAAAACTAACATTGTATGAGCCATTAAAAAATGTTTCTTTAAAAATGACATTCTTAAAAGTTTAGGAATTTTTAAAATTTCTTAAAAATTGGTAGCGAAGTTTAGAAGAGGATTTTGAAACTTCTCCTACACATTCATAATTTTAGTCTCGTTAGATATTTCGGTAGGAATAGCGAGTAACGTAAAATATTTCTTTAATGGCTTGAACGAGCTCATGTAGCCAAAATAATTGATATTTCAGGTGAGAGTTACCTATACAAGTGTTATTCATGTGATAACGAGAGCGAGTAATGCTATTATCACTAAACGTATTTATGGTTAATTTTGTCATTTTGAAAATAGGGTGCATACCTGCATACCATTCATTAGTCATCAGTTATCGCTACGTGTATTTTAAGTTTAATTCATTCGGAGATTGAGTTTCGAAGTGTTAGTATCACGACAGAAGTTAACGGAAATTATTGTATTTTCCAAATTAGTATTTCATTATTAATTAACTATTAGTGCTGTTTTATTGTTTTATTTACCATAACTTTCTCGTAAATTTATTGCAATCTATTTTGCAATGTTGTTTCTACTTATTTCTGCTCATGTTTTCGTTATTAATTTGTTAATAGATTTTAGTGCTTGAATTTTTTATCTCGAAGATACATTTTACTCTTTTATTTCCCACATCTTATTAATTTACAGCAAGTCTTAAGTAACAGATTTCGCCATGTATAATTGCGACAGTGACATTTTGAAAATTTCTGGGTTACTACTTATCATGAAATGAAAATACTGTAGCCACTAATACGTTAAGTATCTAGTTCTAAAAGATTTAAAAATCTTTAATATTATTTTATAAAAAATAGGGCTAGAATTTATAACATTACTTATAACATTGTGGTAAATAATAATAATACGATTCTCGAAATTATCAATAAGAAAAGAATGCATTTTGCTACTTTGTTCCACATCCACGGAAGTAAATAGAAACGTATTTGAATTTACACAATTTGACTGGCCCAATGTTAATGAGTTCTCGTACTTTTCCTCTCTCTAAGACAATCAAAAATTACCCTTACAACTCTATCTCTTACTATTCAAAATTATGGAGTTCTTTTGAGTTTTATCAAAACATTTTTACTTTGATCGCAAGTTATGCCTCAAATTTACAAAAATTTTCCGCGAAATAACGATTTTGAAGTGCTGCCGTTATTTTGTTTATTGATGTGGGTCACGGGTTGGTGGGCACCAAAACAGTAAAGCTTTGCAAATACCTATAAGATAGTAAGTCATCATATCTGCGACAACGACAAAGTCATATTATGTAGATTAGGGTAGTTCTTAACTTGGGCTATTTGTGAATTTTAATGCGTTTGGCTCCCAGATCGATTTTCATTGTATAAAAAAATGTGTAAGGAATTTCAGCAATTTATCACAATTAGAAATCGTGCCTGTAAGAGAGTGTTGTTCTTTCTCGTATCGTTTAAGTTGAAAATTTGTTTCTCACTGTTATTGTTTCGAGTAATAGTTAGCATCATATTGAAAAGTTTTTAAAATGAAGTTTACTAGAAAACCGATTGCGACCCTAACAACTACTGTCTTATCAGTCGATAGGAGATATTGATAGTTTGTAAGTTGGTGGAGTCGGTCATACTAGAGGGAATGGCACGGTATAAAAAACACTCTATAAGTGTGCAAGTGTGGGCACCGACTTAACTTTTTAATTCGTTGACAAAATTGAACAATTTCACGGGCGGCATAGCTAAAATTTTTTTATTCGTTTATATTCTTTGAAGTTCAAGGAGCCGTAAAATCATTATTTAGTAAAAATTTAAAAAAACGGCCTTAGGGATTTTCGGAAATTTAGTTTGAACTATTAAAAAATATTATTTCACGAAATTGTAGGAGGAAATAGGTTCTTGATAGCAATGCTTGGGTTTTAAAACGGAATAACATCAAGATTCTCTCTCAAGATCTCTTACGGGTATGCCGATGACGGATTGACTTTCGTAAGAGGAAACAATCGAAGGCAGCTAGAGGAGAGAAGAAGCCATGCAATAGAAATCGCGGACAAATGGGCAAAAGAGGTATAAGATAAGTCTAAACAACTCCAAAATAAGGTCTCAAAAATATGTCAAATATCTTGATGTGGAGATTGAAAAACAATTAAAATTTGATAGACACTCTGAGCTAAGCTCAAAATACTTGAAGAAGCTATACGAAGGAATGGCTGAGCCCATGCTAAGGTATGGACAAGAGGTACGGGAAAGAGAGTGAACAAGAGATCTCTCAGAAGACTCATAAGTAAGCAAAGAAGAATGCTCATGGCAATGGCAGGAGCGTATAACACCATCTCCCATGAAGCAGTAAGGGTGATAACAGAAATTATTCCAATTGACCTGAAGATCAAAGATAGGGCGAATATACACGAAGATAAACAGGATGGAAGACCAAAATCGGAAAGCAAATGGCAAAACGAGTGACAAAACACCGAGAAGGACAGAGAAACCTAGATGTATCTGAGATGTGTCAAGGACCAAGTGAATAAGAAGTGGCAATTATCGAGCGCAGGTTATATCAGGTTACGGAAACTTTAAGACGAAGAAGAGAGAATTTAATTTAGTAGATGACGGGAACTGTGTAGAGTGTAGAGTACCGGAAACAGCAGAACACATGCTGTGCACAAAGTACGAACAAGAAAGAGTAGCGCTAAAAGCAAAATTCGCGATAGAAGTCCTGGAGGTGGCTAAGAGACAAGAAAAATGAAGAAAGGGAAGACAGAGAAAAGGGTAACAACCCGAAAAGACATGGCTACGTCACTAAGGATCCTTGAAAAAGTGGAGGTGGGCACTTGTTTCTAAAATGTATAGGAGTATAAGATGCCAAAAGATGATTTATATAAATTAGGACAGCGGCCTGACTCTACTATAAGTCAAAGACTTGAAAGCCGGGGGTGGAGGTGGGTTCGTGGGAAATTCCCAAACATGTGGCAGCATTGACTTAGAGGTGACTCGAGAAAAGTGGGTTTTTCTCTTTGTTCAGTTTTTAGCTTTTAGCTTGAGAACTACGCAGTTTTTGAGTTATAGGTTTAGAAGAACGGTTTAGGCGCTTGAACGTGTTAAACGCTAACCCGAATTGGAACCCAGTCGTTTCAATTTATACGGACTTGAATTTTTTCCCGGCTCTTGAATCGTTTATTAGAGCAGCTTTTTTTGTTTAATTCGTCATCTGTAAAGGTGGGATACGAAAACAAAAGGATTTTTATTTAAACCAAAATTTTCTTTCGACCGAGTGCTCATTTGAAAAGTATTTGATTTAGTTGGGGCTTCAGATTCCGCATGAGGATTTGTTATAAAACGAATTAGGGTGCATGTTTTATTTCAGTTTTTAAAGTTGCCACAAGTCAATAAACGGCCGACCTACTCCCATGGGAATTATTCGTTTCACTGTGAGCTTTATTTCGGCGAGCTTTATTCGATTGACGGCCTTTTTTTATGTTTGCGAAGTTATTGTTAAGTACAAGACGTAATAATCGTCACTAAGTACAAAATGATGTCGTTAAATGTTTTAAATTGACAGTAAATTTGATATAAAAAACGAGCTTTGTAGTAAATTAGATTTATAGCACTTTAATTTCAATTTTGGCGATGTCGATGAGCTTAAAATTCGGTGGTACAAAACCGACGTTCTACAAAGCGAAGCTCGTGAATTATTGATTGCTCTTGAAGCGATTATAGTCTCTACGGAAGAGAGTCGAGCTTTACTACGAGTGATGGACGTGACCTATAAGGCCATCGTTCCGGCAGGTATCACCAACATCTTGCCAATTGCTCTTTACAGTTGGCAATCATGTCCGATTGCCATTTAACACTCGGCTACGAAATGTTCCAACTGTAATTTTTCTAACTATCGCTATTTAGAGAACGTACACATTTAAGATACCTACTTATATTGATTAATTTTTTTCCCTTTTTTGTTACGATTTTACTTAACTTTGTTAGAAAACCGTCCAAAATTAGAGAGAAGAGAAAGGGCGCTTTTCAATTTAGAAAAGTTTTTAAACTTAATATTATCAATCGGTGACCAATATAGTTTGAATTGCTAAGTTTATGTAAGCCCTGTTTACTAAACTACAAGAAACTGATAGTATATTAATAGAAACGGGAACACTAACTTACTAATAAAATTTATAGTTGCAAAGTTTTGAATAGATATTAATATTAGTAGAACGAAATGAAACTTAACATTATAATGTGTATAGTTTTGAGCTTCTGGATTCTTCGATTCGTACTTTATATGTTGCTCATTGAGAATTTTATGATAATTCTCGTATAAGTTCTCTTACGCACGCCGATGTAAATTGGAGTTTTAAAATCAAACTACGACCCTACGATTTAACAAAAATTCAGTTAAAAGCAAGAAAATAACTTTACGATTTCCACTTTGGGTTTCTACAGAAGTTTTTCAAATAATCTAGATTCTGAATAAAAAATAACAGCAGTAGGCCATGACTCTCTAACCGCGCGTTTGTTTGTTTTCTACATAGTGTATGCATTCTCCAACAGATGGCGCTGCAAGGTAAATTTATATAAGAAAAATAAAAGTCAAATTAAAAATAGAATCTGGAATTATATGGCCGATTTTATTGGGCGATCGAGCTTCTTTGGAAATTTTAAATTACCCCGATGTAGAAAATTAATTCATCAGCGAGGACGACTTTATAAAAATGTTAACAACCCGCTTAGTTAAACAGATAACGAAGACAGTCCTTTGATATAATATTCTCGAATATTCACTTAAAAAAATTTGGTGTAGTACACTTTTATTAATGAACTCCGTGCAATGGCGTTGGTAAATCACTTTTTCATAAATTATTTCTTTTCGCATTTTCTTACTTTTTAAAAAGTTGAAAATTTTCATAATTTAGCAATAAACACTACTCAGCAATTTTATTCGTACAAAATAGAGCCGTATTATTTTTATTCTGGTGGTTTGAACTATGAAGTATAACACAAGTTTCAGTAAGGTGCACAAAAATGGTAATGGAGGTCTAAAAGACCTAGTTCAGAAATTTTAGTTTTGAGGCCATCATACTCTTCACATAACGTCACATGATTTACCATAGTTTCATGGTTGGATATAGTACAAATTTGTCGTTTAGAATCTATAGTTAATTTATTGTTATATGATTGTCTGATGCGGTGGACCGCCAAATTCGGCGCAGTTGGACAGACTGTCAAACAGCTGTCAACTTAGATAATGTAAATTGCCTGGAAGTGCTTTAAAACTCTAGAAAGTCCTACATAAATCGCTTGCAATACTGTAAATGTGCATTTCAAACAACTTCGGCAAGACTTTCTAGAGTTTTATCGGACTTACAGTCCAGTTTTACATTATTTAAGTTTCTACATGACAGTCTGTCCAGCTGTACCGAGTTCGGCAGTTCACCGCAAACAATCCTAACAATTCACAGCTTTATGGCATCTGTCGTCTAAAGTACACCAAATTTTTCGGACTCATCATTCAAAATTGCTTGTAAAAGATACCAGGAAGACGTGTACCAAGTTTCATTGCTCTACAGCGTACCTCAGGTTTGTTTGTGTTGTACCTGCCTACCACCCCAATTTTGTAACTCATAACGACATCGTTAAAGTGACAATTTTTGATAGTTACCGTTTTTGACATGAGTTTGGCTTTTGATTTTATCAGTAATTAACGAAAAATTCACTTAACGATGTCGTTATGAGATACAAAATAGAGGTATTAATGTGGATACTCTAGTTTGCTAGCAGTTTTATGAAAACACTGGAAATTGAGTATGTTATGGATTTTTGACGACACGAGAACGGTACCTACCGCAAGATAAAAATTGGAGTGGGGAAAGGAGTTCTTAAATTATTTTTCTTCACTATGGTTACCATAAGTTTAAGAAATAAGAAATTAATAAAAACTCTTTTATGAAACTCCCACCCCCTCCTCTTTTTACATGACTTGTAAATCAAGCAGTGAAGTTTATCTAACTTCAACATGAAAAGCGAGTGGTGAATGGGGATTTTAAGGGAGGAAGGGTGTCTCAAATTAGAATTCTAAATAATCATTACGTTAGGTATACATTTAAAGAAATCGATAACACGCTCCTTATACAATTTTTCATCAAATTTAGACGTTCTACTCCGTCATTTTTAAATCCCTTCAAGTCCAACACCGAAACTTGCTTTGAAGCGCTTGAAAATTCGGAGGGATGTAAGAGACGTGTCTTTAGTTAATTTTTAAAGAAATGTTACCAGTTGTTTCGCTGTAATAACTGGTTTGAAACTTTTAAGTCCAGAATTTCAATTTCAAAAATCAAAATTTCTTGTCTGACAATTTTTTACATATTTCTTGGTTAAAACACGCGTGAGGCCCATACGGGAAGACTTCGATGGCAAGATTTGTAGAGCTTTTTGAATTAGTGCGCAGATGTGACACTGGTGAAAAGTCTTTTTACGTTTTCTATTTATAAGTTTGATTATTTCTTACTTACTTAAACTTCATCTAAATTTTTATGTGGACGATAAGGTACCTACTTTTTACGATTGCTTAGAAGGCCGTTAGGAATCGGAACCGATAGCGAGAACCAATGGGAAGAAATTAGGGAAATGTATTTTTATTTTTAGATCTGCGGGGATTCCAACCACGTTACTTTATGTCTTAAGTCTTAAGCGTTTTATGAGTTTCCCATTTCTCAGTCAACGATACTTTATAATTAATTAGTTTGTACGAAAACGTAGAGTTTTATTCACTAAAATCTTCGCATGCCCTTGAGTGCAAATGCCCAGACATGGAAACTTGTGGAAATAGGAAGAGACCAGACATTAAGTAAATAAAGTAAATCGATCGTCGAGTGTTTAACAAATGTAATATAGAGGAGTTATACTCAACGATTTAAAATAAGATCAAATCAAAAGGTTTAAACTACGATTTTGTGTCACAAGTAAACATTCTAGAAGATTTCGCATACTACTCATTTTACCGGCCCTGTCAAACTTGTATTAGTGTCGAAATCGCAAGTAGAGACGATTTGTTGAAATAATTAATGTAACGATTAAATAAGGTGTGATTATGAGATTACGCTCAGAATTAAAGACGGGCTGAAACAGGAAGGAATTGCTGGTGGATCGTAATAACGATAAGGAGCGAGCACTATTATACGGCGGTGAGATTGTAAGAACGTGACCTACAAAAAGAAAGGATGAGAAGCATCGGAGATCGAAGAATCCTCGAAACTCTTCACATACCCTCGCATTAAAACACGAACTGCTTTGAAGAAAAAGTTTGTCTCCTTACATTTAAAGGAAACAATATCTGATTGAGTTTACGCATCTCTTGGTTTCTATCGAGAAATTTAATGAACCGCAAAGGTGGTTCAACCCTTAAACTTACATATTTGAGTAGGTACGAGCTTTTATCAAACGCGGAATAGAAAATATAGTCTCTGTAAAGGTCTTTAGTGAAAATTTTTGGGACGACCTTAACATTTATTGTAGTTTTTAGAAACATCAATCATTAACTTTGTTAATTTTCTCAATTTGAAACACTCAACTTGCAAAACAATTTCTACAATTTTCAGTATCAGTTAAGGTCTTGTTTTAAAATTTTAATGGAAAATCGAGTTTGTTACTTAATGTTTGGTGAAATAATTATGTGTCGTTAATTAAATGCTTTTACAATTGTTTTTAATTACGTAACAAACTGTAGCTTTTGTTTCTACAAAACGTTAACATCTCTGGGGTACGTTTTAAGTAATTGAATAATACATGAAGGAAAATTTACGAACAAAAACTGGCGTTTTCTTTTTGTATTATAAATCATTTTTAGCTTACTCTTTTTTCTTTTTTAACTCTTGTTGTAGATGCTTGTCAAATTGTTATTCTTGTCCCTGTAATTTTTTTATTTGTTCTTTTACCTTTTTCGTTAGTTCAAAGCAATGCCAATGAATGTGCAATTTTACGAAAACGATTTATTTTATTATTCAAAATGACGAGCAAAGATCTGTTCTTATTAATTTGGAGACCAACTTTGTACTTTTGAGGGCACTTAAAACTAGAGTGATCCAGGTTGTTAACGAACGTCCTTGTTATTGATAAACGAACATTTAGCCACCTACCAATTTTTAATTAAACCGGATCCCCTCATTTAAGAGAGGGATTCAAAATTGGTAGAGGTAGTGCATAAACTTTGGAAATTTTTACAGGTTTCTGTTTTATCCAAAAAAATTTTGTTTTGTCACATTTAATGTTAGAATTTTCATAAGCGTACGCTAGATTTTTTCTCGCCCTACGTAATTCAAGGCAACTACAATCGAAAGTGGAACATACGAGATTTTCTGTTGATAGTTACGAAAGTAGTACTTCCGTGAGGTGGTCAAAAAAGTCACTCTCGCTTTACAAAAACACGAGATTGTTGGTACACCACTATAAATTTTGAACAAAATACCTGAAGAAAATTTTCAAATTACACTTTTGGGGAAATGCCGTTACCTCGCATATGAACGCAATTTTTTTTGCGAAAGTTTAGCAACCTCCAATCTATTATCTCCCCATGGATACCACAATTTTTATTCTCAAGCTTCTATGAAGCCCGTGAATCATGTAGAAACTTAATGTTAACATGTTGTATTGTTGCCGGGAGTATGTGTGTTTGGTACAGAATGACTATTTTGCCAAACAATTGTTAGTAGACATGATTCAAAACCTCGCCGACTGGCGCAAAAAACCAAATTTTGTACAACGCCGTAACCAAGGTTACAAGCCAACCTAAACACACGGATTGGCGACTCTTTTTATCGCTTTCTCACTTCCCCTTCTTCGCATCTAGGGTCGATGAGGTTTTGAAAGATGTCTACCTACTCTTCGAGCTTCTTCAGAAATTTTAAAGTGAAATTGTAAATTCGCTAGCAGAGTCTCCGTTCTTGCCATCGATTATTTTTCATATGAAACTTTTTCCTGTTTGTGTAAAAAAAGGTTCAAGGTATGTCCGCCTCCGAGTTTTTTTTAAATTTTTTGTCGTATTCGTGGAAATACCTTTCAAAGTGCGTCATTTTACGCATTTTAAACTCAACTTTGAAAGGTGTTTCCACGAATACTGATAAAAAATTTAAAAAAAACCGTACGCTACAGACATAGGTACGTTAAACCTTTTTCTATAAGAGGACAAAGTTTAATTTGGAAAAAGAATCTATTTAAAAAAGTGTGGCAAGAGCGGAGACTCTTTCTAGTCTCCTTAGAATTTTGAAAAATTTTTCGAGAAAATTAAAAACATACAGTATGGGATAACGTCATTACTTAATTCATAATATTGAGATTAATTAATAATAATCGTATAAGGCCCGCATTAAATTAAATTTAGTTGAAACTCACTAACGTAGCAACCCTATACGAATGCCCCTGATAATTATACAACATTTCAATTTGATCACAAAAGATGGTGAATTATTGAGCAAACCTTAGTCCTCTGAGACCTCTCTACATGTATAATTTACACGCACACGATTTAGAAATAATGAACACAAGGAGATACGAGATTTGGGTTAGTCTCGTCTCGAATGTGTCGAATCCAGTCTCGCCTCGAAAAGTTATGGCTTAGGCTCAAACGTATTTAATTTCCTAAATTTAGCTAAAATTTCGATACTTTATAGTTTTAATCGTCCTCGAAAGTGTCCATAGGCACAACACAAAGTAAAAAAATGATTAGACGTCCAGATAGAAACATGAACGAGACGGGACCCGTTATATGACCAGTTATATCATAGATCGGCATACAGTTCATGAACGTATTGAAACACGATACGTCTAGAGTCTTGATTGACATTCATGCTTCTATTTAGCACGAAGCATATCAAACCCTGCAAAAATAACCAAGTCCGTTGACTTGGTCTATACTTTGAAAGGAAATATGAGGAATAAAAATTTTTTGTATTTAATTTGCTGGCGGTTCTAGCCCCCTTTACAACAATTTTGTTTGAAAAGGTCTGCATGTTCGTGTGTCTGTGTGCGAAGCCTTACAAAAACTATCGAAGTGATTTGAATTAAACTTGGTTTCGGCCACTTTAACAAAATTTCATCGACCAAATATAATGCTGGAGAATTATAGGTTATAATTCTTACGTCGTCCTGAACAGCTTTAATACTCAACAGATACAACTAAGCTTTTAGTAGGGTCCAGCCAAAGAGCTTGTCTATAGCTTGACATATTTTTAAATTTAAAAAAAAGTATTAGAAAGTAACAAAAAGAAAATTCCCGAAAAGTGGCAAATTATAGTCAGGTTAATTGACATTTTGTGTAGTTCTCGACTCATTTTGATTCATTTCGTGTCTTAACTCTTAATTAAAACAAAAGACTTATGACAAGTAGATTGGCATAAACTACTATTTCTTACTGAACCAATAGTAAGTCTCTAAACTCTAAATTTCGACACGACGAGCCATTCGACTGTCAATTAATTTGTAATAACGATATTATTTCGAACTGTCCAGTTGGATATATTGCTAGAGAAATGAGTTGTTCTAGGGATTTGAAGCTGGAATTGTAATCGACGACTTGCTTCGAGCGGGTGCTGCAGTTTTTCAGCGCCAGTTCGAGCTGAGAGCAGTACAGTGGAAAACGTGTAGTCTAGCGACCATTTTTAAAATTTTGCTTAAATGATGTTACCAGATTGTTTAATTTGCTGTGACTTTTTAAAGAACCATTTCCGTGCATGTGCTTAGGAACTTTTTCATTTATAGTTCCGTTCCCGTACACTCCGTAGGTACAGTTCGTTGCTCAAGTTCGGACAGATCATTTAACTATCCTCTATAGCTATTGTTTTGTGACTTTCTGACGAAATACTATTTTTATTAACTGAATAATTAGTTGTAACCTTAAAGAAATGATACGCACAGTTAGAAAGTCACGTAGTTTCAAAGTTAGTGCAGCTCCGGCTAACCTGAGATTCGTTTAAAAAAAAGCAGCGTAAAAATTTGGAGAGAAAAAATATTTTGAAAAGGGTAAAACAAGATGTCAGATAAATAATACATTTTTATTTTAACCACTCCATCCCCATCAGATAGAATTAGTTGGAAAATTGCAGAAAGATCGTCTCATAATTTTCTCATCTTTCAATCAAAGCAGTTCTGTAACATTCAATGTTGGTTTGAAATTTTTATTACATTTATCTTAACTTTCTCTCCATGTTTTAAGAGGTCTCACTGATTTATATATTTTTCGCCATTAATTCGAGTAGTAATTTCGACGTCTGTCGAAACTTACGTGCGTTTAAGTGGAAAACTTAGTAAGTCGAACAGTTTACGTTTAATAACGTATTAATTTATTTTCATTTTCTTCTTATTAGTAAAATTATTTTGGAAAGCGACGACTTTATTAGTTTATTACGAAATGAGGATGGATTTAAAAAAAATTAAATTAAGATAGAGAAAAGTTCGTAGTCCCAGGCGAAATGCGATCATAGTGTTCTTTTTTTTTCGGAAAACTCGTTGGAATTTTCTTTACACAATATTCTCGTGACAGTTTTGTTATCTTATTAATACAGATGCTCCACACAATTCAATAAAATCTTAAAAATTGTTATTTGTGGCGTTTTTAAAGAATGCCTTTGGAAAAAGTTTTTCTCCTTTTACGAATTTTGCTTATTTACTAGCGGAAAATCAAATACGTTGTTATCCTAGATTTAATTATTGGAAAAGAATATACGTTTTATATGTGGAAATTAATCTTCCGCTAGGTTTATGGTAACGTTTTTATGTTATTTAATCGGCTAATAAGTTCTTCTATGACTTTTTCTAAAAGAATATCCTAAAATACAGAATTTGCGAGGCTCGCCCAAATTCGCATTTTTCAAACTCGTTTTGAAAACTTAGCTGTTTTAGTAAGTTGTAAGAAGAAAATGGTTGTGCTAGTATATTATTGCACTCCTTCTCTAATTCTTGTTTAAAAAATAAAATGTTCATTTCATACCAAAGCAGAGGAAGGTCGGTTCTCCGGCATACTGCGTAGGGTGTGCTGGTGCACGATCTCCAGGTAGCATGTAAGGGCACTGCTCTTCCACTGATTGACACACACTTCGACACGGTCGAACACGAACATCCATATGACCCGGTAGAAAATGAGGCACCAATGAGCTGCACACCCACCTTCGGTATGCATCCTGAAACAAAAGATAAAAAAGTGAAAATTCGAACGCACCCCAACAAAAATCATTACCACCGAAAATTTTCATTAAAAAAATTTAAAAAAAGTACTGATTACGTTTTAAGCAATGCTTTAATAATTATACAACAATTAGAGTAATTAGCCTTGAGCAAGAATAAAAAGGCGCAATAAATTTTCCTCAAAAAAAAGCTCTTGTATAATTTTTCTCAAGTTTTTCTCATTCATAATCAACCGCTTGTATATAATCATTCTTAATGTAATTAAATTTTGTTTTTGCCTAATAAAATGTAATTTTTAAGGGTTGCTATGAATTTTTAATTTTATTGTTAATTTTTTTGTGCAAGAAAAAGTAATTAAACCACATAACATTTAATCCTTTCACTAAAGGGGAGTTATTTCGACTCATTTAAAGATGAAAACGAGAAAATAAGCTCTCAAAAATTTACTCATTTTTAATAATAGACGTAACAGTTTTTTTGCTTTATTGAATTTGATATGAAAAGCTTAGAAGTTTTCTCGTTTTTACAACTTTTCGTGCTTAAACAAACTTGAACTACTTTTAGGTTTATCTGTATTTATTTTTACATTATGCAGTTTTTTCATAATCTTACATAACCCTACTATACTTCTAGTTTTATGTTCTGTTTCTACCCCAACTTTTCTTATATTAAAAATATTTTTTGAAATCTCCAAAATTGGGAAATGAAACGTGAAAAGCTTTACATTTTTTTAGTGAATTCACCTACCTCTGGTTTTTCCATTGCAGGTTTACCTTGGTTGGGTCATTTTTAGTTGAAGGGAACTACCAGCATACGTTTTTTCACCAAACAAACAGTGTGTTTTCGGATTGAATTTTTGATCAAGAAAATAATTTAATAAATATTAGTAAAATTTTCTCGTAAAGTTGAAAATTAAAATTTTTACTCTCGTTCAGTGTTCAAATACAAGCAAATTTGGTGGAAAAACGTTTGTTGGTTAACCTGTTAGTTATCTTCAACTAAGAGTTGTCTCAACTATGCAATGAAAAAACTGGAGTTTGGGAATTTTTTGGAAATCATCTCCGCTGGAATTGTCGTATTTATGGAGTCGAGGGGAGGGAGACTTTTATCTAAACTCAGAAGAATCGTAATTTATTAGCTCCACGTAATTTTGGTTTAGTGGTGTAAAGCTGTGCATTGTTAGAATTGT
This sequence comes from Malthinus flaveolus, assembly GCA_950108345.1. NCBI lineage: Eukaryota > Metazoa > Arthropoda > Insecta > Coleoptera > Cantharidae > Malthinus > Malthinus flaveolus. The sequence goes on from OX467285.1 coordinate 4,275,310, forward strand.
CCGCACTCGGCACAGCTGAACAGACTGTCATATAAGAAACTTAAAAACTGGACTGTAAGTGCTATATAACTCTAAGAAGTCGCTTGCAATACTATAAATGTGCGCATTGGAAGCGACTTCCTAGAGCTAGAGCTTCTATCTCTCTGTTCAGCTGTGGCGAAAATTAAGAAAGGCGGACAGGCGGACTTCCGAATTCGGCAAAGTTGGGCAGTCTGTCAGATAGAAACTTAAAAAACGTAAGCTGGACTGGACTGTAAGTATGATAAAACTCTAGAAAGTCTCGCAGAAGCCGCTTGCAATGCCCAAGGTACATTTACAGTATTGCAAGCGACTTCTGCAAGTCTTCCTAGAGTTTCGTCGCACTTACAGTCCAATTTACATAATTTAAGTTTCTGGTAGCAGTCTGACAGTCTACCCAACTGCGCAGAATTTGGCAGTCCGCCGACAATCCTAAGCAATTTATTTCCCGTCCAAAGTATAGGGATTGACAGTCTGTCTGTCAGCAGAGCAGAGCCGTCTCTAAAAAAGCATCTATAAAAATCGAGATAGTAGTGTTAATTTAATGTGAAGAACGGAATTTGTTTGCCTCTATGACACTGCGGTTTCTTTGGCCTATTGAGCATCTCCAGAGTTTGCTTAAGTACTGTGAAAATAGATCCGTATCATTGATTAGAATCACGAGCTTTCTCATTAGTTTTTCAGCGGCAGTTCCAGTCTAAAAAGGTTGTGCTGCATGTGATTTAAAGTTACGCAGTTAAATATTACGCGAGGGAATAATTTTTGTCCCTTCTAGCAATGCCGACACATTGTGCATTCTTTCCTGAGGACATCTTTATCGCAGTATTAGAGGTTTTCTTCCTCATCATTTTACTATTTTAGTTTTCAGCAATTTGCTGAATTGCTTATGGTTTCACCATCTTACTGCCTACCTTGCTGCTCTTTTTGTTACGCCTAACATCAGTATTCTGCACCAGTATTATCCAATTTTTGCGCCCTTAGCAGTTTTTAACGGTGAGCGTTTATGACGTACGTTTACGATTGCCAGAAACGTCACTTATTTTGAAAATTTTTACGTGTTGCTATCACTTTCTCTCCAAAAAATGAGAAATTGATACGTAGAAGAGTCTTTTATGACATCAGAAAATACTTACATTTATTCAGATCCCATGAAAAGTCTCAGTGTGTTTTTTTGGCTAAAAGGTCTGCTCATTACTTTCCCACTGAATCTTTTGCTTGGAAAACCAGCAGAAAGTAGCTCTACTGCGACAGGCCAGGATTGTCACGCTTTAAGTTTATCTCGTGGGTGGTAAGCGTTTTTGTTTTTAATGGATTTATTGTAGGTATATTAATTGTTGAGAAGATGCGGATTTTGATTGTCTTTATACCCATGTTTTCAATTCATTGTATGCAAATTAGGTTTGTATAGATTTCAGTTTGAAATACTGTGAAGTGTTTTCCGCGAGTGCCAACTAAATCTTGCCTGGATCCTGGAACATAATACGTGTATTCCAATTTTTGTTGCAACTAATTTGTGAGCCATCAGTGTATTTGTACAAGTGTACTCGTACATTATAGTCTTCTCGTGGTTTGCTTGCTACTTGATTGTCATTATCCGCGAGTGCAACCAGATGGCTCGGATGACTAATGAATCATTACAATAGCGCAACAGTATTTATAATTCCCTGCTGTGATTTCCACGTTACTACGTATCTCATCTATAATCGTTGTCGAATAAATCATATTATAGACTTGCATCAAATAACAATGGACACTAGTGGATAAAAAAGTCGAATATTGGACATGTAAATAATATTATGCTTATTGTGAAACGAATTGCGAACACGATCGTCATAAGAACAGCTAACAAAAACGGTACGAGACCTAGTTCTCAAGAGAAAAAACAAGCAATTCGTCTCCTTCAAAAGTGTGGATAAAGAGATAGCTGTTAAGATTGAGATGATTTGGGAATAAACATGTTGCTACTACACACGCAACCGAAGACAAAACCATTTTTTATAAGACATCGTAAAAATTTAAAATCTACCACCGCCTTGCACTGCAAAGAAGAGCAAAGACATAGATACAGCAGAATTAGCCTTTTGCCAGCGCAGTTATTTTCCAAATCATCTCAATTAAAACTCAAACTGCAGTCTGTTTAAAAAAATATATCAATTTAAAATAGATAAAGTTTGGTAAGTCGTGATTCTTTTATTCTACAATTGATCCGTGGAGATTCTTTTTAAACGTCGCACAAAACAACCGATGAACATAGTGGCAATAAATTTGAATTTTATAGTTGAAATATGGTTTATACCTGTAGGATTTTATTCGGACGAAGGTTAGATTGAAATAAAAGTAAAATATCGGAAAGCGTCCCATTCAATTTGCTTTAAAATAAAACCGAAATTATTAATTCAAAAAGCTAACCTCGAGTTGGAGTCCGATATAATCTACCCCGTCCCATCGAGACATCGAGATAATAATTGTTTTATAAATTAATATTGACATTCGCATCTGATCGGCTTGTTCGTAGACTATTATATACTAGGACATAATCCGATTTTGGGGATGCAGCTATCATTAAGAGTGATGGATCACCAACAATTTACGTTTTATAGGGACCTTAGCGACTCTCTGAGTATAAGAGATATTTGAATTTCATATTTTAACATACTCCTCGCATACCAAATTGTAATCGATCAATAAAACTTGGGCGACCGACATTTCTTAAAATTGTCTTTTTACCAATTTTCTTTTAGTTGAAGGAATATACATGTATTTGATTGGTTTTGCCTTATTTTCTAAAAAGGATTTCTTTCGCATTTCTTTGTCGAAATTATACGTTGGGAACATACAAACGTCAAGTTTGAAAGGCAAACTTATATCAGGAACGCTTTCTCGGGGCTCTCTTGTAGATGTAAGACAAAACTAGTAGTATATTATAGTGAATGTTTACTATACCGTGTGTTTATTTCTGCCGGATCCAGAAAGCATTTAGCCTAATACTTGTGCATAGGCATCATCATTATCTTAAAGCCACTTGCACATAATATGGCGCTATGAGTTAAATATAATCTTGATAAACATAACAATAAAAAATATTTTTATTCATAAAATGCTTATGTTTGAGATTTTGAATTTTTCAGTATTTTTTGCATAATATTATAAATATTCCGTGTATTGTTTTCTAATCCTAATCCTAATCAGAAAAGTTACATCTTATTTGGATTTGGACGTACGCAATGTTCTCCCTGATGTACAGTCGGGATTTTGAAAGGGTTTTAGTTGCGCCTCGGCGCTGTTGTCAGTCACTGACAGTATTTTTCGAAAAAGGGGCAAAGGTAATCTTACTGTGTTGGTTTTGTTGGATTACTCTCGCCCCTTTGATGTCATTAATCATGCTTTAGCTCTTTCTATTCTGCGTTACATCGGACTGAGCTCTATATCTATCGCCTTTTTTCAGAAATATCTTTATTCAAAGTGTTTCAAAGTGTATTCAAAGATTTCAAAGTGTCAAGACGAACGGTCTACTTTCGGACCTCCTAGTCTGTGTTTCAGGTGTTCCTCTAGGATCTATTTTACGTCTCTTAGATCTACACGTCTCTTAACCAGTGTAGCACGTTTATGCTGAGGATATGGAGCTCTACATTTCCTTTTTTCCTTATAACGTTATTAATGTAATCAGTTCACTGAATTCTTATCTTGAAAGCCTGCTTAGCTACTATAATGAACATAATATCGTCTTAAACCCTTCTAAATCGTCTGCTTTGTTTTTCGGTAGTCGTTGTGCAAGACTGGCACATCCTCAAATTCGTGTATTTCTCGGAGGGCCTAACGGTCTAACCTATCGTTATCGGACGAGACTCGGAATCTTGGTGTTGTGTTAGATACGGAGCTGAGACCCAAGCCCCACATCACTTACCTGCTTGAGAATTCATATTCTATTCTTAAGAAGTTTTATGCTAACTCGATACGAGACCCAGGTGTACTCTGTGATTCCTCGGTTTTCTTCAGATTTAATTGCTGTGGTGTTTTGTATCATTCCAGTCTTGATTCAGTTGACTTAGGCAGAGTCCAGCGCGTCCAGAACTCGTGTCTTCGATTAATGTTCGATCTAAGGAAGTACGATCAAATTTTTGACACCTTTAGCTTAGAGCTACACTCCGCTTCTATATAGTCTTAGCCCTCAAAGCTTTTAATTATCTGCACCGTAAGATTACTTTTAGAACTGATATCCATCATCTCTTAACCTTAGGAGTAGAGGGTTATTAACCATTCCGAGGCACTGGGGGCCACACTTTCAGGAGATGCTTTTCTTATAACATCTCAAGTGTTTTAAATTCACTGCCAGATGGTTGTGTCTCCCAGTCTCAACTTTTAGGAAGCGTCTAATCAGGGATGCGTTTTCTTTGTAGTCACTGATAGGGCGTGGGTGTGGGTGATGTGTCGGTCTGCATTATTAATTTAGGATTTTGTAACTAAAGTGTAAATGTTTGTAACTGTTGATTTAATCTGAAGGGAAGATGGGAAGATCGGACAGTTTTACTGCGCTGAATCGGTTCCTATTGGTTTAAGTAATTAAATCTGTTATATTTTTCTTGTAATGGCTTATTTAGATATACTAATAAATGAGTTATTATTATTATTACTTTAAGAATATCATTCTAGAGCCTGGGTGTAGCGTGTAGCCCTTATTAATGTGAGCTCAACTTGTTGAATTTTGCATCTGGATATGTACAGACGTTCCAATAATATTAAGTAATATTTACTTTTTGGTAAGCACATTCACATTCAGTGTAGCTCCTTTGAGAAACATTTTCTAATTTTTCTCCCCACAAAATTTTTTATGCCTAATTCTGAAGCACTCTGTATTTAACGATTTGTAATAAAGTAATAATCTGTTGTGGAGGAGTGCTAAGTTTTTGTATTGATACGACAACCCAAAATTTGAGGGTTAATGGTTCCCTTAATAAAATAAACATCAAACGCATTTTACGGTTTTCTACCGAATAACGTCAGCTGTTTTATAGACCGACCCTTGCCATCCTAATTTCAACTAATTTTACTTGTAATACTTGTGACAAATTCCGTTTCTAAATTTTGTTCGTCGTAATAGTCGATGTTCCAGAAGTTTGGATGAGCGTATATTAAACTCTCTCTAAAACTTCTTTTTCGAGAACATTTGTATTTTATGCAGGTACAACATGCACATATAATTGAATCGGAATCCGATATTTTGAAATAGCGCAAACAGTTGAATAAAAATCTCTTGCACTTGTTCCGACTATTAATTTCTTCTTAAGGATTATTGCAGAGGATCTTTTTATCTGTCGTTACTGCTCTAAAAGGGTGCATTTGGAATAATGTTGTTTACAGGTTGGGCTTGTACATTTTCGGTTTGATGGTTCGCTTCAATATTTTCTCTAAATTGTAATTTCTAAAGGTCTTATAATTGGCTACCTGTGGAATTTATAACTTATCGACTAAACACATTACACGAAATGATTTCAATCTGATTGACGCGACGAGAGACGTAATTTGAACCTGTGGAACAAAGGGAATGACAGAACGCGAAATTTTCCTAAACATTAAACTTAATTGGGATTTCTGATTTTTAGTATTGTTGGAGAGTCGGGAACAACTCATGATTGAACTTTTTTACAGACGTTTACTATTCAAGTGGCAAGTAAGCTTTGAGCGAGAAGTTGTGCTGTTAGTTCAAAATTTTCTATCTAATTAAGTTTCATTAATTTTGATTTTTGATAAAAATGGTTCTATGAACTCAATTTCTCGAAACTGTTCAAACATTTAGCTTTAGAACTTAGAACACATCAGTGCATGCCGTTGTAGCCGTTTAAATAATAGCAGTTGAACATTGGTTCAAAAGTAAGATATTGTAAAAGTTTGGAGCACACAGACCGGCCTGCATTGGCTTAGAAAAATAACAAAGGTATCAAATGCATTATATTTTACATTTAAAATAATTTTTCCTTACGACCGAATTACTACCGAGTGTTGTGGATTAGCTGCGAAAACACTTTTAATTAGTTGTTATAATCTTAACCTAACGAATTTTAAAAACGCCATTTCTTCTCGCATAATAGGGTTTTGATAAAAAAAAGGTTTTCCTGGCAACTGACATCCCGGCATGCTCCGTTCAGTGTGGAGATGCATCTCGCAGTGGGACGAAGAAGGTCGACTAACGAAACCGGTGATGAAAATTTTAATAAATTCATGTCGAAATGTAATGCAAAGCAACCCTTATTGCGGCAAAATATTTCGGTAGGCCGATAACTTATGAAATATCTGACCTTTACAAAATTGGAAAAAAATCTTGCACAAAAGAGTCGGACAAGATCTACAAAAATAATTTTTTAACATAAAAGCATTGAATGATAAAAGATAAAAGGTACATTTGAGCATCAAAAATGTTTCGAAAATTAAAAACGATACTCGCAAAATGTAGATATTAGTATTACGATTAAAGGCATTCTTATGTTCCGCCCGACAGAAGACATTCATATTGAATGAATGAATTTCGTACATGTGGGGAAGGGGGTTGGCGGTTTAATCAAGGAAGTACTCACAAACTAATTCCCGTCTCTTGAGAGTCGCCAAACGAACGTTACTTTTATTCTAAATTTCATTATGCGATGAAAAGTTTTTATCTGCTCAAACATTGTCTTTTTTTTGTAAATAGTAAGTAAAAAACCCACATTTTACCATGACACAAGTTTCAAAATGAGAAATAAATAATAATTTCGCTCTTGCAAATTTCAATTAATGGGTTGTTCGAACAAATTTGCTCCCTTAAAAAAAAGTTTATATTTTTTAGGACTAAATAAACTTCTTATGTAACAAAATGAGGGGTTGTGAATTTGAATTTTGTCTGAAAGTTTCGAGTAACTTTATTTTCAATGGATTCTCTACAAGTTTGAATGGTTTTTAAAGGTACCAACATATCAAAGTTGGCAGCTCGTCTAAAATAGTTTAAAAGTTTCTGTTCGCAATAATCAAACTTTTTCGAACTTTAAAGTATACTTTAGAATTGGTGGTGTTTGTTTTATTTTTATATACATATTTTATAAAGATAGTGCCTATGATGCATTTGAAATTTCGTTTGAGTGGTCTAGGGCTCATAATTTTCAGTATGATGTGTGCGTGATGCGGTCATTTAAGGAAATTGAATGGTTATTGTGGGGAATGCGGTAATTGTTTATACTTATAATGTAGGTATTGACTTCTGTATTCAAAATGTTTTTCAAACGGCGTTCTATAGGGTATCTATCTAAATCGTTTAAAAGAAACAACAAGCAGGAAGGCAGATAATTTATTAATATTTTTGTTACCCCTTGAACTTCTTAAAAGCCAACAAAAATTAATACTTATTGATATTACCTAACAAAAACACAAATAACAAATAAAAAGTCATTTTATATTCATATTTTATTATAATTTAATTTCTGCTTTTACGAATTATGCTGAATTGATTTAGTGTGTATATTTTTGCATGCCATTAAACGTATTTTTAAGGCTTCTTATACAGTGTGTTCATTTGAAAACTTCCCACCTGGAATAACTTGAAACTCGAAATCTCCACGCTGTATATTTTTTCCTAGCATGATTGTAAAGGATGTCCCGAAATTAACGCAAGATTTGAATTAAATGTAAAAGAGAGTTTTTAGTCTTTAGACTTTTATTTTTTCATTCAATCATAAAGTACCTAGGATAGAAAGTTATTTATTGAATAACACATCGAACAAATGGCCTCCACGTCTTTGCTGACGCATATGCACCCTTTCGTCAAAATTTTTCATGACCTTTCTGCATAATTGTGGCTGAATTTCGTTAATGCAGCGTTTAATTTCCTCTTGTAATGCACGTGTGGTTGTGGGTTTGTTGACATAGACCTTCGACTTCAAATAACCCCATAAGAAGAAATCTAATGGTGATCTAGGGGGCCAATTCTGATCACCAAAACGAGAGAGTACACGACCAGGAAATGTCTCAAGCAGTAATTGAATTGTTTCATTGGCTGTATGGCATGTGGCACCGTCTTATTGAAACCACATATTGGCCACATAAATAGCATCTAATTTCGCCAGAAAGAACGCGATATCGAGCACCAGTAACAGTTGCTGCTTGACCAGCCTCATTTTCAAAAACTATGGTCCAATGATGCCTCTTGCACAAAATCCGCACCAAACAGTGACGTGGGTTATCCGAACCCCAAACACAGATATTTTGGCGATTAACAAAGCCATCGAGGTAAAAATGTGCTTCATCGCTTAGGATTATTTTGCTCGAAAAATCAGCATCCACTTGTTGGTGATGAATAATCCATTCCACGAACTCTCTTCGCTGTCCATGGTATATAGGCTTCAGTTGTTGTGTTAATTGAGTTTTGTAAGCATGGAGACAGATGTTTTGTGAGTATATACGCTGTAGAGCTATTTTAAATTTGCAATTTTTGTCTACGACGCCGAATTGATCTTCTAGGGTTCGATATTGCTTCGATATTGACATTTGAACGGCTTATTTTTGAACGACCGGTGTGTTTAGCGTCTCCAACTGATTCAGTATCCCTGAATTCTTCAATTAACGAGGTTAAAACACTATTTTTACCATATTTTGTAAAAAAATTTCGAACTGTGGCCGCCAAACTTTCATTATTTTTAAAATATTGTTCAATAATGAAAACACGTTGTTGTATCGTATAACGCTCCATTTTTACTAACCCTAAACTCTCAGCTGCCAAACTGTTCTTATTTCAGGGTTGCCAACAACTTACTGCAAAAATGGCAGCATATTCAAATCTTTCGTTAATTTTGGGACACTCTTTACTAATAATAATTTAAATCATTAGAAGGTTAAATGACGAGCAATTTTGCTTATCGACATTGTATCGTAATATATTTGTACAACTTCCGCTGACTTTGAGAATCCGCTGACAACAGACAAAGGATACTTTTTGTTCAATTTCCTTTCCCCTTTAAGAGAAGGGCTCAACATCATAATATGATGTTTTAATTTTTTCGATACTCTAGGGCATAGGAACCCGAAAGTGGTTTAAACATTTTACATTTTGAATGTAGTAGGTATAGGCATAGCCTCCAATTTCAGATTTATGTTTTAAGTGTGATCCCGACTCAATTTACACATACTATACGACTACACGTACAAACGTACAGACAAACCAAGCAAACTTCAAGGGTTACAAAAATGTTTCTCTTCCATTAATTTTTCAGTACTTACCTAGTTCATACATTTTCAGGAATTTAAGTTTGTCACTGCTCTAGTAACAGATCAGACATAGTGGAAAGGGCCAAAAGAAGAAAAAAAATTTTGAAAACTCCGAGAAACCAATTTTTTGTTCGAAAAAACAAATGACAATCGTAAAAGCATAATTTCTAGGCTCTTTTCACTGGAAAAACTCATATCCATTTTTAAATGTCTTCACTACAACTACAATGTGTCGTTAAGGACAATTTTGACTTTTTTGTAGTTTTGGAATAATAGAAGTGATAACTCTTTCGCTTCATAATTATCTCGACCAACCCTAGTCAACTTTTTCCTTCTTTTTTTACACTTAACGAGATATGAAACGAAATGCTCGCAATTAGGACACTCTGTAGATTATAGATTACGCTTTTTATGAATGAAAGCATACGTTTTAGAAACTTCCGAGATTATTCAAAATAAGAAATAGCTCGCATCTCGCCGTCACGCATCGTACGTATAAAGCCAAACCTGTCGAATATTCCCACGCCCGAAGTAAGCGAAAGATGGATTTACCAAAAATTGGTTTTGACATATAATTTTTAACCGCGACGTCACGGCTTTTTTAGAAATGGCAAAGAACGACGACAATTCGAGTTGTGTGTCGTATATGGGCCCACACACGTAAAAACTCACTGCGAGTTGACGGAATGAACGCACGCTCTTGCGACTCTTCTTGCGTCTTATTAGTTAAAACTGGAAGAATTTAGAGATTTCCACAACAAACTGTTTTCCGTTAGGTAATAAAAGTTTTTCGTTTGTTTTACGCATACCTAGACGTTAAAGAAACGAAAGTGTAGATAAAAGACAAAAAAAGTAATTTGGGGCTAATTAATTACGCGAATAGTTTTAAAGTTTAATTATCGACGTATATAACAAACTTGAATCTACATTAATTAATAACAATTTTGTTATAAATATAAAAACTCGATAAGGAGCCGTTGAAAGAGCTTATCCCGCTTCAACATAAATCACGATCTTCTCAGCACAAGGATGAATGAATGGGGAATATGGCCCGGTCCTGGACCCAGTTTCGTGTCGAGATCGATTCTTGAGCACAGCTGGCGCTAGGGCGGTGCCCCCGGTAGCGCGCCCCCGCATTATTCTCCCTTCATCCCACTCGATACCCCAATAACCCAGCATCTACAAATCGTGGCATCCCCAACGTTATGATGTTTAAATTGCTCTTTGATTTTTCCAGGTTATCAGATTTTTACGGACGTCTAAAGTTTATTTTTTCTCGAGCATCTAAATTTATCAATTTTCGCCTTTTTTCTTTTTAACTAATGGCTTAATTTGGGCCCCGTTTTAAAATGCGAAACTTTTCGAGAGTTGGAAGCTGTTGAAATTGTTTAAAAAAAATAGTTGATTGATGATGTAGTTTATTTTTTTCTCAATTAACCATTTTTAAAGATAAATATCAAATTAAACTTTTTATCCTGAAAAGTTTTTTAATTGCCAAGAAAGTTCATTGCTCGTCGGTTTAATTAAAAAAAAGTGAAGAATAAATTATTTTCAACTACACTTTCTATATTTTTGGCAAGCTTTGGCGTACTTACTCGAAAAGTTGCTATTATTTGTTTTTTAAAAAAATTTCCATTGATGACATTTTGATAACAAAATAAAATTTTAAAATCCTTTTTAATACGAGTCGTAAAATATTACGCTTTACGAACTTTTCTATACGTATACAATTTCAACTCGCTTTTATGACTCAATATATGAATTACATTTATGATAACGACACATAGTTACGATCGTTATAATTCAAACTGTTCGACTGTATCTACTAGAGATTAATTTTAAAATCAATTTTTAAAAAATTTGCCGTGTTATTCGAACAAAATTTCATTAACTGTTACGTAAAATGGCGGCCGAATAATTGAGGAAACGTTGGAAAAGAGATTTTCATCCTTAAATTTGAAAAAGTCTAGACGCGAGGCTTGTCGTTTGTATAGACAACACATGTCACATGTAATTTACGGAGGGATTATTGATCTACTGATATTATAGATAGAGAATCTAGATAGTTTGGGATACGTCATTGGCGTCACTATTCACATTTTTATACAAATGCCGATCGAAATTAAAGAAATAGGTGAATCGAGCAATCCACTTTAGATGGAAGTTAACGGAGAATCGTTTAACTCACTTGGCGGTATGTATTATGGCACTCACTTAGTTGGGTATGAAAAAGTGGGATGCATGTTCCACAACAGCCACATGCACCGTTGGTGGCGAGAAGATACCTGAAAGACCGATTTCTGTGTCTATCTAAAACAACATTGGTGCAGTTCATGATCCACGAATTGCTTTAAAACGAACAATGAAACTGGGAAGAGTTTGGGAGGGTGCATTTATTAGAATTTATAACAATTTCTGCAAATTGCCTTTCTAATTAGGAACAACCGAATTCGAGATAAAGACAACGTAAATGTCTGAAAGCAGTCGTTGAAATATTAGGCACAGCAAATGATAAATTGAAGAAAAATAGGAAAACGATTAATCGGTCTGATTGATCGTTCTAAAGATGTTACAGCATAAGAGTACAATTCACAGAAGATGAAGTACAGTAGCAGTTATGTATGTAATGGGTATCAAAGATTATGTTAAACTTTTTGCAAGTTATTGGTTAGTTCTACTCTTTTAAAAGTATCACCATTCAGCGTAAATGAGGTAAATGAGTGAAATGAGACTGTTGTCGAAACTCAATGCAAATGAATAGTCATAGTAACCATCACGTACTGACCTCGCGTTGTCAAAGAAATGCAGTTTATAATGAAGAAAGTTTTTTTTGTTTTGCGCGCGTAATGGAGTCCAAAAGTATCAAATTACAGCTCTAACCGGAGTCATCTATAAGTAATGGTAATAAATGAAGATAAATGGAGTCGTAAATATTCCACTTACAGCTGCTAGAATGTTGTACAGAATTATCGTTTTTAAAGGATGGAGTTTCCAGTTTTCTCAAGACCCTCTGGAGAAAAATCTCAATTGGCCAGCCTGTTTTTTCGTTGATAATAACAATAATTAATGACCCTTATTTATTCCGGCAAAGTTTAGCTACGGGCTGCTCTTCCACTTAACCAGATAATTGGAGAGCAAAGAGCAGGTAAATGACAAGCACTTTTCTTTTTTTACCGCCCTTCAAGTTTTAAGCTTGAAATGTCTTGTTCTATTCACGTCTGGGAAAACTGAAAAGACCCACCTTTGCAAGTGGCAAATATCACGAACTCTTTTTATGTGCATTTTATCTCATTACGGCCCTCATTATTTTTCTTTCGACAAATTGTATATTTCTAGAGTTGTAAATAGCGTATGTTAGCTAAATAAAAATTCCATACTATCAGTTACTTATACCTACTTAGGGACGAATTTATCTAACGGTGAAACACATTAATCGTATTGTTGCAATATCGCAATATAAATGAGGCCTCTGAGGCAAATTATGAACATAATTATAGCTACAAACAGACAGAATCAGAAATGCAGATGTAATACAGGCATGCAACATAACAATAACAGGAGAATGGCTCGTACAGCAGGAAGAGAGAATGTGAAAACCACATAACCAGCCACTGTAGTACGGACATCGTAGGAATAATATCATCAGTAGACGAAATAAGAAAAGGTTACATACGATATTTGCAAAAGTGATGCTCACTTCTTGAACAGTTTGTTATTGTAGCCCCCAATAAAGCTAGCTCATTTCTACGACCCAATGAGACAAAATCTATCAGTTTATGGAGTTGCCGTGGAGTAATTACGATATTATGATTCACAATCTGCATAGAGTAGCTATAGCTATGATATAATTAATTTGACAATTTTTTATGATCTAGAGTTGTTGCTTTTTCGGCAGTCGCAAGAGCATATTTTAACACACCCTATTACTACAGGTATATTAAAGAGGCGGCTATAAAATTTTTACGATATTTATGACACGGAATGAAGAGACGGGACATTTTGAGCTATCGCACAATCCAAAGTAACTGCGAGCATATGACACGTAGATTAATAAGGGGGCGTAATTTGAGAAAGTGTTATTACAGCCCTTAAAATAAATGAAGATCATAGAAAAAGCTTTTGTTATTAGTTTTAATGGTAAAGAGGTGGATAATTCTGACACCAAATGAAGTGGAAGCGTTTTAAGATGAAACTAAGTGAGCCATCGTATAACGAGGGTGGAAGGGAATTGAATCATTCGCGAAAATTGACACCATTCAAGAATTTTCTTGCTTTCAAAAGAAATAAATAAATGGACTAATAAAGAAAACAACAATAAATTGAAATTAAACGTTCACTAGTAGTAAGCAGGCGCGGACGGTGTTGGATCATTTATCAAATACGCGAATTATGATGTTTCGTGGAAAAACAAAATCTTAAATACGTTTTACGTGAAATTTAAAGAGAAAAAACGTAGTTAGTGAAATTTGAAATTAAAATTTGTGGTGTTGTTTAAAAAAAATTACATCTGACCTGAGATGTGTTTTTCTACAAGGCCCAACGCCCAACTATACACAACAGTGGCCGATGAGAGACGGTGCGTCGTTTTTCCCTATGTAGAGCAAATCGCCTTCCATATGATTTGGTGACCTAATTCGATGAAACTTACTGCTGGTAAATGTTCGGAATCCACATTTGCCCCTAAAATTATTAGGGTGACAAAATGCGTCGATATTTTCAAGTTCAATAGCAATTTTCTTCCTTAACTAGCGTTTTTAGGCAAATACCCTAATAACAACTCCAGTATACAAGTTTGTGAGTTTTAAAATGGGATTTTTCTTACGTTGCTATTATTTCAAAAAGAGCATCAAGCTTTATAGTGAAGTTGCACGCCATGAAAAGAGCGTTTACACGAAACTTAAACAAACAAAATGCTGCTCTTATAATCTTCAATGCGATTCAAAGCTTATATACTCGCATTTTCTTTTTGTATGTGAAATTTTCATATTTAATTAAGTCCTTGAGTAAAGAAGGAATTTGTTAAATTTTATACGTTGTTTACTTAAGAAAATTGTTGTTACAGATGCTTTTCGTTTAAAATTAAGGTATATAAATTTGAGTGTGGTCTTATTATTTATTAATGGTCTATTTTTTAATGCTTTTTTCTTATAAGTTGTTTTAAGAAAACTTTGAAAAGCCAATCCTTGTGTGGGAAGAACGAAATTTACAGCTAAAAAATTTTAAGCTACACCTGGAGTCGAAATACGTCTTCTTAAATAGTTGTTGGAAACATCCAACGGGAAAAAGGATTAAAATGTATTGCGCAAGCTATTGGCCACTTTTCAATGTTCATAAATGTTCATGTACAGAGTGGGTAAAATCTGATGGTTTTTGTGGAGAAATCGATAACTATAAGAGAAGCGAAAAAATGGATGGCGCATCCTCGTTCTTTTTTTTTGATAGGAACTCAATGGCGAAAATCGTAATTCACAATCGTCGAGTTTTGGAGCTATAAGAAGCAAAACTTATTACGATACTTATCTCGATTGTTGTAAAGTAAATATATTTTCTTAAAATTCGATATAGACATCGCAAACTTTTGCTGATAACTCCAAAAACAAAAGAAGATCGCGAATTTGCCATTGAGTTTCTCTCAAAAAAGAAAACCAGGATGGACTATCCATTTTTCAATAGCTCTTCTAGTTTTTGATTTCACCATAAGAACCATCGAGTTTTGCTCACCCTGCAACTACAGCTACAGTATGTCCACCGATAGAGTTGCAAAGAAGAAAAAAATTGTTATTTTTGATTTATCAGAAAAATTCACTTATTAGAAAAACTCTTGCTTGTTCTCGAACTCCCTTAACACATTTTAGTTTTTATCTGTCTTTTACAGGAAACGAAATATTTACAATTTTGTGTTTGTTTTTCATTTTTGTCTTTTAAAAAAGTATCACTCTTTATGAAAACTCCTGCTAGCTTTGAAACTCTCGTGACAAATTATTTTTTATCACTGAGTTTCAAGGCAAGCAGCGGCTTTTATGAAGAGTGGATTTTTTGAGAAATCAAAAATAACGAAATTTGACACTACTTTGATTAAACTCATACGTGGACATTGGACATACTGTATAGTAGCTCCAAGTGATTTGAAAGGTATAATCGACAGATATTTCGTTGTCCGTGAAAAATATATTGACCGTTGAGGATCCTTGGAATGCTGTAAACTTTTTTTAATCACAATATGAAAATTTCTACGGAATTTTTTATATGTTATCAATGTAATTATATCAAGATATTTAGATATTGAAATGTAATTCTCATCAGTAAGTACTTCAGAATTCTATTGGACCAATATAACTCTGTGTGCCTGGCCTAATTTAAGAAATTGAGACAAACGTAACATTGTGAACGATTCTTTCGGTTAGCTCTAAAAGCTCAAGCTCATTTCGTCTTTTTCGTTGATTATGTAACACGGACGTGACATAGGTACTACTTTAAGCAAAAAGCGCGACGTACATTGAAAATGGCATTGCATCCAATTGAAATTTCCAACAAGCAAAATTAAATTTTTCCTTTCTATTCGTCTAAAATTTTAGAACTCGAATTCTATTTTTTTCTAGTGGGCACTGTTTTCAATTATATCACGTAAAAATATATCTACCTTTTTACTCTATTACAGAAAAGCTTTTTTAAAAACAGCCATTAATAAAAATGTTCGTATAATTTGATTAAAAGTTTTATTGAGTGTTTAGATTGAAGGGTCATTGAGAAAATGGTAGGCAGCTACGCATGCTACATTTCGATGATTGAAAAAATTATAAATTGAGAATTTATTGAACATGTTTTTTTACAAAAAAACGTAATCGAACCGTATACAGACTGTCCTGAAGTTAACTGGTATTTTACGAGTACGTAAAGACGAAAACTGGAGGGTGTAATAACTGACTGAACCATTTGAGTCTGCATACTGCCATTCTTCATCCAAGGGTGATCCATAAATATACATAAACAGCCAGAACTGGCTTTCGTGATTAAAAGGCCCTCTTGGATCCAAAATTGAGGTCTACGGCTTCGAAGGGTTGCGGGAAGTTTTTTGGTAAATTTTTAAATCGTGCGGAAAGAGGACATCCGGCAAAAAAATTGGAAAGTTTCGAGGGGCGGCTAAAGTAGTTAAGTAAAGTAGTTCCATACCTACATAATCTGGCAGTAAATGGAATTATTGGACAAGATTCTGCAACTTTCGACGACGAAATTAAAACGTGATATGCGGGAGAAGTAATTAATATCAGCATTTGTTTAATTTTTATACATTAAACACCAACGCGATACTCTTTATTTTGTAAAAAAGTGAAGTACTTACAGCTTACATATTATTCGTGTATTTACTTGGATGTCCAAAAAAAGCTTTAATTCGCATCAAAGAGACACAAAACGAGTCTAAACCAATAAAATAAGCAGAATCAATCACGAGATTCGCTTCCTATTTTAAATAGAAACTCTCCCTATAATTTTAAATTTTTGAAATCAGGGAGAGCTTCTGAGCATACTTGTTAGGTAGTATCTCAGTTAGGTATCTTCTTATAGTTTCAGCGCGTACGAAACAGTCCTGTTATGGCCACATCGCCGTTTTTTCATTTAAATTTTAGTAAAAATATCGCGCTTGGTTGTTACAAATATATTGCAAATGAAGCCGTCCAGGAGATCTTTGTTCTAATGACAAACGGGATGTGACCAAAGGGATTCAAGATGGCCAAAAAAAATAGAAAATGCCAGCAAATAGCATCGAAATAAACGAAGTCACCACTGCAACAATTATTGCCTCAAGATCAACATCAATTTAGTACGTTGAGACATACGGGTGAAAGGCCTTTTAATGTATGTGTACAAGAATACTTTAAAAAGCCTTTTAGCTGTGTGTACCAATGCCACCCTCAGCAAGAACATGATTGGAAGAAGTGGATTTAAATTAAGATATTTAATGACCTAAGTTTGCATATAGCCGTTCAATTGTAATAGTTCGGTTTCGGTCGTTTTGTCTATATTTTGATATGCTGTAGGTATCGTAGTTCTTAGTTACACACCGTTGTTTGGTCCATTTGCCATGACCAGATTCGGAGTTATGATTTTTTAAAGACCAAAGTTTCAAAAATTTATACTAATTTCATTTATAAATAAAATTTGTAATTTCACGTTGGTGTATTAATTTATTCCATAAACATCTATTATTTGTTACAATTTTTGTTAAAAAACTCTTCCGGTTAAACCGGAAATTAACCAAGCAAAAGGAGGAGGAAAATGCCAGCAGATAGCATCGAAATAAACGAAGTCACCACAGCAACAATTATTGCTTCAAGATCAACATCAATTTAGTACGTTGGGACATACGGGTGAAAAGCCTTTAAATGTATGTGTACAAGAATACTTTGAAAGGCTTATCACCTGTATGTACCAATGCCACCCTCAGCAAGTGCACGATTGGAAGAAATTGATTTAAATTAAGATATTTAATTACCTAAGTTCGTATATAGCCGTTCAATTGTAATAGTTTGGGAGCCAGTAGGATTGTCTCACTGCAAAAATTAATTTTCATGAGATTTCAGGAAATCTCTTATTTAAAAATTGGACACCGACAAAAATTCCTGAAAGGAAGACCATTTCATTTCAAACGTTTACATTGTGCACATTTTGTTTTTCAAAATAACGCCAAAAGCATTGAAAATGCGAAAATCTGGCTAGTAATTTTTATTCGATAACTTGAAGGCCCTAATTTAAGTTTGTTAGTTCTGAATAATCTAGGGGTGCTAAATAATAGCTAGACCATTTTTAGAACATGTACAAAGGGAGGTTTACATTTCTCTTAGAATTTTATGAAATACCCTAGACATTCTAGACTTATGGTATAGCAAAAAATATCTACTCGTATCTTGACGAGTGTAATGTCCTTCTTCTTTCTTCTGACCTTGGAGATATTGGCTTGCCTGTGGTGCATCCAACAGAAAAACCAATTTTCAGTGTCTCTTTCTCTCTTTCTGCGGTAGGTATATGTGGAACAGTGGAACTAAGCTAGGAGAAATTCTTATTTTTAAGTTTTCAACAAGTTTTTGCTCGATTGCTCAATTTATTGTCCTTGAGCTTCTGCTATTTCATAAAAATTTTCTCATTGAACTGATGAACACCAAGGTAGCAGTGAACTAACAACGCTATAGTGATGGAAACCCTATAGTTGGGGTAGTTTGATTTCTTTCACTAACGATTTTTTTGTAAATATAAAAACACCCTATTTCGTGTTGCTTTCAATTAAAGTTTGAAACATCAAAACAATCAAATATACCATAATAACTACGTGAGCTTTGAACATTCTTGAAATTCTAACGACGACGTCAAGTACGAAATACTTGAGGAATTTACGATTGAAGCCACAATAGGGGGTAAATTAATAGCTTTTCGTCATTGTATGACCATGTATTAAGGGTTAATTAAAACAAACTGTTTATTAAGTGTAGTCAAAAAATAATTTTCAACCATTCCTAAAGTTGGAGGCTTTATTTGCAAATTGTTTCGCTGCGAGTTTGTTTTTATTAAAAAAAATTTATTTACTCTTTTAAAAGAGTAGGTAGTAGGTACGCTTTGTTTTATAGAGGAGTATTACCTTGTGCCAAAGATATATAAGCTTCTAACCATTAAGTTTTATATCTAGGGTAGCAGGGAATTGGAGAAAATCTATTCAATTGCTTATAAATTGACAAGGGTTGCTAGTCAGAATTCTACGTTACGGTCGGAAACGTAGGGAAATTTCTAATAAAGGGAAATTAATAAACGAATAATTAAAATTTAAAGAAACAAACGAATTAATTATTTCGGTTCCGAAGCTCGATAGCTGTAAGTTTGATACAGAAGTTACTTCCAGAGGATTGGTAATTCGAATTCTACTAACAAAATAACTGTAATAAAAAAAAGGGGTAAGCGAAAAAATGTTTTGCAATTAAGTACATGAAATGCGAAAGAGAGTGATAATAGGGATAAACTTTACAATAATTTTAGTGGTTGTGTGCCTAAACTCTTCATTAATAACTTTTGGCTTAAAAAAGGTTTAGCGTTAAATGGTAACTACGTGACTTACAAGTTTGAAATGGAATTCTAAATGGGGATAAATCCAAAGATAGGGGAATTTGTACAGGTTTGTTCTGGACATAAATATCAACAAATAGGTAATTGAAATTTTTTTATAGTAGAAGAGGTTTTTGAGCTAATGGGTCGTGGCTGAGTGGTTTTTACGTTTCGTCTACTACTGTGCCTGACATCTCCAAAGGTTTGTTTCTTCCTGTGTTAACTAGCGATTGAAGTGAACTCGCCGATAGCTCAGGAGTGAGTTTTCTCACATGTACATCCCCTCTGTGATGAAAAATCAGTTATTGTGCCGTTTGAAAATAGTAGTTTTGGGCTTGACAGTAAGACTGCGCCAAGTAAGAAATTAGAAAAATAATTTTAATAAAATTCACGTTGATGAATAACCTGTCTTTGAGGTTGTAGGATTGAAACGTTCTGTAATAAAACATCGCTTATTAGACTATTTCAAGCTTTGTATAGAGACCCATATTGATTTTGCGAGAACTCGGAGCAAGATAATTTCGTTTTTAAACCTTAATAGGTAATTATTTAATAATAATACAGTAGGAGTGCTTTTATTAACACTTATTCAGATAACAAAAATTGAAAGAGCCGGCGTATAATTAAAAAGCTCGTTACACCGTGATGGGGCGACATAGGGTAAATAAATAAAAATTATTTGCTCGTGTCTTTTCTAAAGCTGTGTGTGCTCAGAGTCGCCTTTTATATAAACACAATCAAAAAGGCCGTAACTTTTTCCACTTTAAAATATTTTCGCTTTAAAAAGAGTTCATTAAATTTTTGAACTAATTAAAATGCTATTAAATGTGTAAACTTTTTGATGGATGTTTTATTAAAGATTTATTAAAGGTTTTAATTCGATTACGAGCGGTATAATTTTATGATGTACTTGACAACAGTTATTGTGACGAAGTTTCCTTTTACACTTTTTCAATGGCGTAATCTAGTCCCATCAGTAACACCTTACTGTTTAAGAAGTTTCAATGGTTCTCTCCTTCAGAACATGTTACAGGGTGTTCTAAACTATACCAATACGCAAATAAACATCTACCTAGGATCGTAAGTTCATAAGCCCGGTGTGAAGATCGTGTGCGTGCTTTGCACCAAATGCACTAATACGAATTACACAATAAAGGTTTGGGCCAATATTGGCCCATTTTAGTGCTTTGTAGACTTTAGTCTACTTTTAAAAAGTTACTCCTTTTAAAATAAATATTCTACAGTTGATAAATTGTTTTTGTAAGTCCCTAAGGAGCCGACGGGTTAGTTACTCGATTTTTCCCTATTGTATATTTTATTTATCCGTAGTGTAAAATAGAGTGACGATATTTGTTTAATTAATTTTTGTATTAGAAAGGCTTTAATTGATCCAAGAGAGCGAAATATGTAAATTTAAAACGTACCAACTTTAAAAGCTCTCCTACAGGTTGAAAATAATTTGAGGTCGGTACGTCATAGATTCATTTACAAACCCACACAATGGGGAAGAGCCCGTAATTAAAGAGACTCGGTTCGTCTTTGTTGAAACTGCGTTTGACATACGTTAAGAAGATCTTCGCTAACGTTTATCGCTTAAATCAATATTGTTAGAGGTGAATAAATTTAATACCATATCGTTTGTAATCGTTAATAACATTATGATTGCTCGGTTTGTTCCAACACATAACTTGCACTTAATTAACTAAGTAAATTAATCGCTTTAATTTGTCACATAATTAACGTAAATAATGGCTTAATTAAGGCCTTTTTTACGGCCTTTGGAATAAATGTAGGTCAAAATTCACATAACGTCATTTATTTATAATTACGCGTATTGATTGCAATTAAATGTTTTTTTCCTTACGATTTGGGGATAATCACGAGTAGTAGAGTAAGTGCTTTTCCACTCGTATTTACGTTGAATAATCCGCTGTTTGGCAACCTTTTCCAGAATTCTTTAAGATTCTACTCTTTTCATCTTTCGATTTATTAAAACACAACGAGTCGGTATAATAAGGGAGTTGAGCAGTCTCCGTGCATGCGTATACGAGCATTAATTTGAGCACCGAGTTAACTTCCTTTTTTTCAATGAACCTAACTGTTTCGAGAGGTGAAGTGTTAGTAATTATGGCCATAGAAAGCACTTGTTTGCCAACAATTATTGAAGCAGAAACGAAGGTTCTTGTAATACTGTTTTATCTAATTTTGAGTTCGTGCGAACAGTGCGCCTATCTGGAGCAGCAATTGCAGTGATTTTATACTGCCTGGCTATGCTTAGTGCTTTAGTGAGTCGGCATGTAGCAAGGGGATTTCGATTATTATTAAAGTTAAAGAAAAGCGTTTAGAAGAGAAAAAAGTGCCAAATCTTTTGTTTATTTTTTCTTTGAAATCAAAAATGAAGTGTCTCGACCCCTTGTCGAGATATTTAAATTTTTTGTAAAAATGTCCAAGACACTATTTTTATAACAAACTGAAAACTACTATTATTATCTATGTATGGATGGCTTCTTGAGAATTAAAATATATCGCTTTTAATTAGCTTTTGGGGAACTAAAGGTAACTTTTCTAAATTGCAATTCTTCTACTTACATTAAATTATTATCAGAGGTCCAAGACATTCGATCATTTTTACGTTACAGAAACTTATAAAATCGTGCGTTTAGGAACGCGTTTGGACTAAGAGATGGAACGAATTTCAGTCGGTCGGCTACTGCAAAATGTGTCTCACGGGACGTGAGCGAGTATGACCATCTTTGCTATTAGTTGAGATAAAAAGTTGGTGAAAAGGGCAGAATAGTACAGCTTAATAGTACACTGCTAAAGAAGCATTAGATTTTGCGCCTTTCTGAAGTTTTTATGAACACCGAAAAACGCATTTTTGTAAATTTCTTTATCATTTTTATTTCTCGTCTTAGCAAAACGTGCTTATAGAGTTAAGAGTATTAATTTAAGGGCTTTTACTGACTCTAATATTCAATTTTTGCATATATGACATTTTCTGGATTTGTGTTGATTAATCTGGGCTTAATTATGCATAGTCTTTAGCCCTTACGTATTATACAGAGTGGCAATTTGAAAACTTCCCATCTCTCTCTATCTTCGCCAGGGGTCTCGCGAACCGTGAACGGGTCGACACTCGCGTTAGTAGAGTATTTGCGTTCTTTCTAGGTCAACCTTAAAAATAGGGTAAGCTTAACGCCTAAAATCTTAAATGGGAAGGGGGGTCGAGTAGAAAGCTCTCTCAAATGCCTTTACAACGATATGCTAATTTGTTATTTTTGGATTAGTAGTTTTGATGATATTGAGAATCTTCAAAGAGCGAATTACAGAACTACAGCTTGATTTAAAGGGTTCAGTGTACTCTCTTTGAAGGTTGATCTTGAGAGAACGTATAAATACTCCAAAAAAGTGGAGGTGCGAAACAACCCCGACCAAGGCATCTGGCCCATGAAATATATCTAGAGGTGCAAGCCGGATTTCAACCAAGAATCTAAGGTTGCTCGACCACTCTGGCTACTCTTAGCCCTTACATGGGTAGAAACTATTATGTGGTTAGCTAAAATTAAGTCAGTTTTTTAGAGGGTTAAATGGCACGCATAATATATTATTTTGACACATTTCAACTTACTTCATTCGAACCGGAAGTACAGACCATGTTCTGTAGAAGTAACCATTGCAAGTAATGCTTCGTAGATTCTCACACGTTTGAAGGTGTTCCTTAACCCATTTGGACTATATTTGGGAGAATGTCAAGGTAGTTTAGTAACTATAAGGTCTTTTACCATTAAGCAGAATAAAAATTCATTAATGAAACGGATTAATACTTAATTAAACCGTCACCCACACACGTTCTTGTTCGAGCGCAACTGTTAACGTTTCAGGACCGTAAGACGCGTGCCGGGCCTGCCATCAAGTTCAACTTAAAGTTATTTGACCTGATTCTACTAGGAGTTTACAGTAGGCTAGCCTAGATCTAAAATTTGAATTTTCTAAAGGAAGTTTGTAGTTAGGGAGCTTGTATGCGGTTTCTCATGGCCGTTGTCTTGGTTCGGTACCTACAGATGATTCCTGGGAGTGCTACGAAGTTAGTTCTGTATTTAGGCTTAGCCTCTCTAGACCATGCCTTCTTGGTCTTATTGCAAAAATCACTCTGTAAGTCGGAAGAAGGACGCAAACGACCACTGATTCGTATTCAAGTTAATATGGAGAACCATATACGCTTGTCCAACGCAACCTCCAACTTTAAATTTATTGCACTGAAAAATAGGGCAAACTCAATTTCTTACGGTGATCAAATACCTACTAAGACGCGGATGGTCATTAGTCATTAGCGTTTTAGAATCGGACGTACCCCCAGGAACGTATTTCTAGAGTTTGGGAAATTCGTCCTGAAATATACCCTTGTATTATGTTGGACCTATAATTTTGAGATTTAAATAAATACGTTAAGAACGTCTTGGGTTGTCTCCAATACGGAACGCTATACGAGTTATAATTAATTGTGTTAATTTTATAGTCGTTTAAGAAACGGATTGCTAATCATTCGTCTAGAAACGTTCAATTTTTTTCATTGTCTGTCGTTTATTGTTTCGTGTGGATTTAATTTGAGCAATAACGAGAGAGTCGTCGACCTCAAAAATTATTGTAAACGAAATATTGCTACTGACGGATGGCAAAAGAGAGAAGTATAAAAATATTTAAAATGTGGGAAGTGAGGATGAAGAAGCGGAGAATGATGTAGGAGCAGCGTTTAGAAAAATAAAATAAGTGGAATTGGTTGGGTAGCTAAAAATAATGTTCCTACAAACAGAAAATAATTACTAGCATTTGAAAGCAATAGGCAAACAATGAGAAAATCTGATAGCATAATACGCGAGTGGAAATCTAGCTTTTCCGACGCATCCAGGTAGAGGCGAACTGAGAAACGAGGTCATAGCTCCACTTTAGAAAAATTAATTAAAAAATTGTGTGTCAATTTTGTATCGAAATTTAAAAATTTGTTAGTCAACAAACAGATTGATAAAATAACCCTTCTAGGCAAATTAGAAATAAAACCTCGATTTTTAAGCTACCCCTTTCAAATCCACTAATACCTCAATTATAGATTAGTCTAAATTAATGGCCAATTTAATCGAACCATTTGATCTGCTTACGGCTGGGCGGCAAATTTCCGTTTTTGAATATTTCATTCCCTTAATTAGATGTAAATTGCAATAAAAATTTTTTAATTCAATTTAAACATTTATAAAAAGTCGTAAAAAGGGAGATACAAACATCCTTCTCTATTTACTTATAGTTATCAAGCTCATTAAATTCTCGAGGGATGCATCTTACCACCTCAATTAACTAAGGCTCTTTGGTTTTCTCCCTTATACACTGACGAATCTCGAAATGTTATTCAAACACGGAATTTCAAGTTGTAGCCGACGCTGACCTAATTCACCTACAATTCGAAAATGCGAGTATTTGTTAGAGACTTGTTAATTTTAAATACGCAATTTGAGTAAAATTACGGCAAATTTTCTACTTCGCTCGTTGTCGGTTACGCCGTTACGCCTGTTAAAGAGCTAAGAAACGAGCTTTGGGACTCGGGGGTGCTAAAAAAGGAATACAAACCTTGAAGCACGTACAAATAGTTTAATGATGGCAGTCGGCCATCTATCGAAATCGAAATGAGTTTGGAATTAAAAGTAGGATGTTGAAATGTTGAGATTTTCGTGATGTTAAGCAATTCGCGGCAGGTTAAAAGATTGAAGAAAACGAGGGGAAAATAGACGATGACGTATCGTGAAATGTGAAATATACGTACCTATATTACGAGTAAATTTAATGATGACGTTAACTCGTTTTGGTTAGATACAATTTTATAACTAATTGCGATGCAGTTTATGTGTTTGTAAAATGGGTCAATTGCATCATCAATCACGACTCATGAGCTCCTTAAAATTTCGAAACGTTTGTTTGGAATTTTTGACACAAATTCTATTTAGATAAATAGCAAAAAACCTATTATACACAAAAAAGTAATTTTAAGGGTTGTGTTCTTTTGAGATCGCATGTAGGTTAACGTTTTTGTAAGTTTTTTGTTTCTTCTCGTACGTCCTTTCGTTACTTTTAGTTTAGACCGGCAAAGCAGAATAATGGACACACGTTGGGCGTCAATTCATTTGTGATCTTTTGTAGGTTGCTCTATAATTTTATTATTCCATAGTTTAGCCAATCCCTTCTTATTTTATTCATATTGTTATTTGCAAACCCAGTAATCTTTTAAGTTTCCAGAGTCTAGTGAGCGTAATTTAAGCCCAAAAAGGCTTAAACCTGCTATACTCTTTTATTTGATGGATCCGTTTAACAATGAAAGTTATTTTATACTCCGTGAGCTCAGTCGATCCAAATGTCGTATTAAGAAATTTTTTGATGTAAATCAATCTCGCTAGACTCGATCCGGTGGATGAAAAATATTAAAGGGCTTATCTTGAGATAGGAAGATTTTTATTTTTGTCTAAAGCCAATCCGCGATGCATCGTAAACACTTCTCCCTGTTGAGGTATCGAGACGTAAAATTTTTATGAAGATTCTCGCCATTTTTTCTCAACAGGTGCTAGCTGCTCTTTCCGTGTAAATATAAGATAACAACCGTTCAAAAAGGAAATGGCAATTAAAAGTTTAAACAAACAACGTAACGTATTTCTCTTTTAGAATGGCTCAAAAATTAATTGGTCTTTTTGTTGTTATTATTACGGTATTATTTAACGAGGAATTTGATTACGATCGATTCACAATAAAAGAGGGAAATTTTGCATCTTTTCGTGTACCATTTCTGTAACAAAATCGTTGAACTGAATAACAATTGCTTTTCTCTTTTATCTGATTTTTCTTCAATAAAAACATTGTTGACTTCTGAAAAACGATTTTTTGTGAAAAAAATTATTTACAAATAGTCGACGCGTGTTTGGCGTTATTTAAATTTGCTTTTGTGGAAAATTTACATCTAATGGGCCGAATTTGCCGAAGTCGTGGTGATTCATTATCAGGGATACTTAAAATGTTGCTCGTAAAGGGGTAGTGGTTCGCCTATAATGACAAATGTGGCCTTAGGTAATTATCTGGAATTGCCGAGCTCTTGTACGCGACTGGCCATTAAGTTACGAATCCGTCGCCTTGGTAAAAATTATTTCTTAGGTCTTTGGAACAAACACCACCTTCTTTGTTTCTTTCGGAAAAATTGCAGTGCGATCTGAAATTGTTTCATAAGCAAGGTTTGGAATATTTTCCTAAGATTGCCTCAGATGGCGGAGTGTCGAGAAAAACCTAAAGATACTGGAATCGTCATGAAGACTCATGATGAAAACATGACTTAACACTATATACTCGTACCTACTTGTAGTAGCAATACTCATTAAAGCGAAGTAGGCACGCAACTAGATCTTTTTATAGAGGGCCCATCGTAAGAGCTTTCCGAAAACTGGGTGGGCCACTTATATCAGTAGATTTTAACATCGTATGCGACGTAGTCGAGGGAGGCGAGAGTAACGGGGTTTGAATTCTTTGCCAAAATTTTCAGAGGTCAGGAGAACACCATTAATAAACTATTAAATTTACCAATTTGTCGGATTAGTGTTTGCTGTACTATGAAGTATGAAGCGACAGATATACAGAGATATCTCCCGCAGATTTTCCCATAATGAGGGATACTATAGATAGTACTGTAGGAGTACTAATATAATAGGCGCTTAGATGTCTAAGAGGACCCTGCATGTAGGAACTGCGAATTATGCGGAGAAAAGGGTAGTAGTACGACAATTATTGGGGGCTAGACGAATTTACACAATCTTCGGATTTCCGCGAGGTTTATTTTTAAAATTTTGCGGTTTAAATGTACGAGTAATTAGCGTGTATGTAAGTGTTTATTCTACGAACTAGGGCTGGAAATTCTATTCGATACATATCGATATATAATTATACATTAAAAACGCAAAAATTTGAAAAAAAACTCGCGGTTTCTTTGCAGTTTTTTATTGTCTTACTATTAAGAATGAATCTTTTCAACACATTATGAACAGATGCCCAGCTTTGCGGCATTGAGAGGCTATACACTGAGTTCTGCTTGCGAGAAGCTTTGAGTTAATTGTAGATATTTTAACAAACCAACTCAAAATTCCTTTTTCAATCTGAAAAATCTTAGCCATCGAATATTGTGATCATTATGGTTTTGTAATGGGGTGGCCAGTCCGAGGCCAGACGGATTTTTAGGGGGCCAGGCCACCCCAGGCCCTCACGTAGTTACGTGCCTGAATCGGAGTTTTAGATGGAGATATAAAGAATGCAGTAAAAAAAATGATTTGACATAATTGACAATTTTTTGCTGCAGCATAACCGACTGCTAACCTTTTCTGCAGGTTATAATGTGTCGTGTAATTGTTTTTTCTATGTATTCATCATTGTTCTGCAGAATAAATCCAATTATTATAAATAATATATTTCTCTACCAAGTAGGGTGAAAGTACCTGAAAGCCTTAAGAAATGGCGTTATAATCATCGGAAACTCCTGAAAACTAGGAGGAACTAATGGAGAATCACATCTGGTCTGAATTTAGAAACGTTTGCTTGGAGGAAGATAATGATTGTATGTCTTATGTAACTTTCATCCAGTTACATCATATTTATTTTGTGCGACCACAAAACAATTAAACAAAGGTCTAGTAGTGCAAACTGACGGTGCTGCTCATTCAGCTCTTGAATTTGGCAAAATTTGAAATATTCGGCCCTAAAACTCAATTTTTTATTTATTTTAGCTAGGAGTTGCCTATAAATTTATGTAAAAAAAATTGATCAGCCTTTTATATTAAATAAACTAATATAGCTTACGCCTTCGATATAGCACAACACCTCCTTTTCCTCGAAGCTGTTAGCAGTAATAGGACGATAACAAATTTGCCCGGTTATTAAATTAGTGTTTAATTATTAACGCCGATATGCAAACACCCTGTAACCGAAGGTGGGCTCGACTCTTAGATCTTACTAAATATTTGATCGCATAGTTTCTAAAACTGACTCGATGGATTTAAATGTTACGGGTAGGCGGTGTGGAACAATCGAATTTTAACTCCGTTTCTGGAAGGGAAGTGATGTGGCTTTTAGTAATTAAGATTACGTTAGGTACCCTAGTGCTAAGTTATGTGGCTAGAATCGTATTTAATTAACGAATGGATATTTGTCGAACGATATCACGAGAATTGCGATATTGCTCTGAAAAATGTGTAAGAGAAATGACCGTAATTTTTATTTACGTCTCCTAATTTAGATAAGATTGTGGGGAGTTTGTAATAAAGAAAAATGTAAATTGAATAATAGAGAAATTGTTAAACAAAGCGTGTAATAAGTAATAATCTAGGGGCGTAATACACTCGCAACTGCAAGCATAAATTCGGTGACAGAGAAGACAACAACACAGCTCTAAAATCGATCTTTGTGACCCGAATACGGCAAGCTCGCACCCCCGCTATTTTCCTGTGTGAAGTACTGATAGATGGTATGGGGTTAACCTGACTTTCTGGACTCTGCAACTGGAACATTTTATCGTACAACACTATAACGAAATGCGCTACACGTTCGTTTACATAATTGCGTATGTTAATTAGAGAAAAGTGAATGATAATTTGCGAAGTAAAATTAATTACAAATTTGTTTTTGTTTTAAAAAAGGGCGGACTGGTATAGTATGTACAAGTATGTATTCGAATATGTGCAAAATTTTAAACAACGTAAAGTTTGGGAAATAAAAGTTGGTACAATTCCAAAACTCGCACCTCCACTAAAGAGATGTGCACCGTGTATTGAAATTCCAGGAGTTGTTTGTCGTTTCCTTAAAGACAACAAATTTATTATGTGCAAACGGCGAACTTTCCTCTAGAGAGATTCAAATTTACAAATTATTTTATTTGCGACACTTCCTGTATTTCGATATCCTTGCGAGATTTTCCACGTTACTTTTTGTCTGCTGCGCGTTTTTCATTATTTCGTTTTGTACTAGGTCATGGATTTAGTCCATTGATGTTTTGCTCATTTTCTTTTGTAGAAGAGGTGTCAAGTACCCAATAAACAAACGACAATGAAACTGTGAAAATTTATTATTTGTGCGTGAGGTAAATCCATTAAACTTTTATTCCAAACAAGCTTTGAATTTTAAACCGTACGTTCCAAGTTTTGATGATTTTTATTTCGTCAGTTTTCTCATCGCAATTGTGGCAATTTTTCGATAAATCACCATAATTGTAGCACTAGCCTTATGCCGGGTCGTGACCTCTTGGTTAGTTTCGACTTTTAGATTATTTTCTCTTGTTTAAAATGTGACGTGTTTCTGAAATTGGATTCTACGAGTACCAGGTTGCTGTAATTACTTATTTGTATGAGAATACAGCTGAGTTCGTTAATAGCCGTCAGACTTTAATGCAATTAGATTTTCTGAAACGAGATTGTGAGAACATCAAAGTTTTGCCGAATGAATATCTTGCGAGAAGAATTGTCTAAAGTAACGAATTAAAATTTAACAAAGGAGCTCACTGAACTGGAAGGGTATTGGTAATTTTTTGGTTGTTTTATGGCATTTTGGCTGTTATCAGCTTTTAATATAAAATCATCCAGTGGCTCTTGTATGTCGTACCTATAGTATGGTTTATATTCTAAAGCCGCTCCGTAAAGTTCTTTTTGACTTACGCCGCCAGCAGAGAGGTTCAATACAATCAATAGAAGAATAGAATAGAAAGAGATTATTCATTATTGTACCTCTCTGCTGGTGGTAAAGTTACCGACAACTTTACGGAGCGTACCTACCATACGTGGACTAGAAGGCCAGGTAGCTAGATTTACCTCAACTCAATCCAAGTATGACATTTACAGAGACGTGGGGTCGTGGGGATGAGAACTATTTTTTATTAACAAAAGTCGTTTATTGATAAAGAGGACAAAGGGAACACCATGCTGGTTCAAAATGTTATTTAAATCCTTCACTACACTATAAAACGGTCTCCAGTGCTACTTTTAACTATACGCCTAAAAGATGGCCTTATTAAACAGAGCCTCCATTCGTCAGTAAACAAAATCTACTTCAACTGATGTTGTATTGCATAATCGAGACCAGCTGTTTCGTGATGAGGCGGTAACTGTGGCCCGTTTAGCCGGTTACGAGCTACAAACCCGTAGTTCAACTTTTGAAAATAGTTTGAGACGTTTTTTTATTTTTTGGAACTTTTTACACTTATTTTAGATATTAAACAATTTCAAATCATTTATTGAGGGTTGCTGAAAACTATAAATCCACGTGTAAAGGATCGTAAACTTCTACTGACAAGTTTTTATAACTTTTGAAAATACTATTAGAAAGGCAGCTTTTTTCACAGAACAAAAATGTAACTCTCTGATTAGTAATTTTCATGAAAACTTGCTAACCTACCCAAGTTACGACACAATATTGTGCAAACCTCGTGGACAGTAAGTAGCGGAACTTTGTGCTAGTCGGCAACAAATAGACAATTTTGAAAATTTATAATACCCGATTGTATCAAAATGCGTTTAAAATAATATGGAGGAGGCCTACGTTTAAAACTGCAAAGCTTCAAGTTGTCTCCCAGCAATTGTTTGTAGATTAGGGACACTCGCGGGACACTATCGACTACACAAACATTTCCACTCACTGGGCTTGGTGAGTAATCCCATAAATGCCGTGGATGCGAACTAGAAGACGAAATGGTTGAACATATGCTTTGTCACTGTCCAGCTCTACCGTCGATAACAAGATCCGTGTTGGGGGACTTCTTGCTCGACATGGCCAGAATAAGCACCACCCCTCCCGCCAGAATCCTGAAGTTCATCCTATAAGTAGAATGGCTCGAGATCTGAATGGCGCGGAGAGGCCGCTTGGAGGAACGATTAAGTGGTTGTTAAGTGCACGGAGCTTGCTCCCCTTCCTAAATACCTAAATGATCCAGATTCAGTATCTGAAAAAAGGGGAGCAACTTTATGTCTGCCCGTGAACAACTGTTATTATAGCTAGGCAACTATAAGAGCTAGATAACTGAAAGTTTTATATCATTCTCATTAATGAGATGGAGGAACTATAAAACTGCCCTAATTTGCTTATGCTACCAATCTCCAGTAATAACTAATTAGAACGATAACCGTGCTGTATTACATTTCGCGACACACATTGTATACTTCGCCCACGCATAAGTAGGATGAGAATGCGAAGGAGTACAAGTTTTCGTTGGTTTCGAATTGAAGAGTTAACAACAACAAAATTATGCATTATAAACATTGTTCATTTTTGTTGGAAGAAGTGGAAGTTTGATCTTTTTCCGTTTTTTGTAAATTCTACCGATAACAATGCATTTAATTAAGACGCCCCTGCGGAGCAGTATTATTAATTCTCTGTGGGGTGCGATACTTCCAAGACATAGTAATAAAAGGATAAATCAACAATAATATAATAATGGAACTAAAACCGTATTAAATTGTATTAACGGGCACAAGGGCATCGATCCGGAGTTTTATAAGAATAAAAAGCGAGTGCTAGAGATTTCTACACTACTCCACTAACGCGAGTGCTGGATTTCCAAGCGACGAGTCAAAGAGAAAACGTTATTAGTGTAGATGAGATTCGTATAAGAGCTTGACGAAGAAGTATATTTTATTGAAAAACATTTATCAAAAAATTTGAATTGGAGTCTAGTAGCTGTTCACACATTGTAGTTTGACGCTTTAAACAAAATAATTATGAGAAATTTTCTATCGGTATATTCTTAATCTTATCTCAAAATTTCAATTATATTAATTAAATCTTGTAGCCGTAGTTTTTTGTCAAAAATTGAGATTTAAATGCCGGATTACTCAAATCGTACATCGTCATTTTCAAATTTTGTTCCTTTATCGTTGGGTATGAGGTACTACTACAGAGGTAGTCAGGTCGTAGGATATAGTAGAGAAAAATTAAGAAAAATATTTGAGAAAATGGGTCACTAGCAAAAGAAGAGACTCTCCTTAATAACTTTTTTATTCATATCCCTGATATGATTTTTAAATTTTTATTTTCCATCGCGGAACGGTATAAAACAAAAGTTCATAAATCTGAAATGACATATTTTCAAGGGGTGCGAATAAAATAAATTGGATTTTTAGGAAAATGCGTATAGGTAGGGGTGTGTTGCAGTACGAGTACTTGATGCTCGATAGCTTGATGAATTAGATACGAGTCCGAAGGACGAGTAACGATTTTACAACAGCAACCTGTACGAGCGAGTACATATTTATCCAAAATTTACAAGCTATTTCGTAGTTACGAAAAGTATTTAGCGGACAATTTGACTCGTTTAATCGAAAAAGGGGGTCAAATAAAAATGCAACATTTACCAGTATAAATGAAGAACACAATTTGAACACAATTTAAAAACGCATCTACAGGAAGACAAAAGCGTTCCGCGGGAATTTAGTACGAAAGAAGTAAATTATCGCTGAAACACTGCCGTGATTGGCTTGCCGTGCGTCAGAGCGGTAAAACGCCAGCTGATTGGTCTGAAAAAGTAATTGTAATATTTTCATTTAAATTCCGAATTTTGCAAGTAGGTACAGGAAGAAGAGTTTATGCTTTTAATTTGGAAGCCTAAACAGCACTTATATCTAACCGAAAATGATTCTAAAATTGTAATCTACCCTCTCGTATTATACAAATTTTCTAAGTGTTTATTACTTCGAAAAGTGCACTCGGTTGAAATTTTAATTGAAATTAAAATTTAATGTAAAATACTCCAAATTATTCACTTTGGAGCTTTTTTAGCTTGTGTTTTAGGTCATATTTTGCCTCTCATTAACATAAAAGATAAAAATCTACCTTAAGATCGCTTACATAAATTTTATTGTTCATAAACCAATGTAGATAAAACATTTAAATACAACAATAGAGTTTTTGGGGCTTTAAAAACGACTAATCTCCTATTAAACGCCTTTAGCCTCGGCTTACAGTAATTAATAAAATGGCTTTAGGGTATTTCGTAATTTAATTCATAAATAATGAACTACTACCGCAAAAATATTTCAGAACATCAAAATGCATACGTTTGGGTAATGAAAAATGAATTTAATTGCAGAAAGTTCGTACTTGGAAACTCCGTGGCAACAATTTATTACTCTTGAGCTAAATTATATTAACGCGTATCGGACCGTCTTGGTACAGCTCCAATATTGTATCTTTCATTCAGCTTTTTTTTC
Organism: Malthinus flaveolus; assembly: GCA_950108345.1. Lineage (NCBI taxonomy): Eukaryota > Metazoa > Arthropoda > Insecta > Coleoptera > Cantharidae > Malthinus > Malthinus flaveolus. The sequence continues at coordinate 4,308,897 of OX467285.1, forward strand.
TCTCTTTTCGCCACTCTTTCAAAAAAGCTTTAAGTGCATGCTCCGAATTTAATAGTTAATCCCCAAGTTTAAGAACTGCCAAAAGTATAAAATTAACAGTTGTAACAAACTTTCAACACACACAAAAAAAGTAAATACTAACTAAATTTAGAGAAAATCGATGAGGGTGCTGGAAGCATTGCCAAATAATAAACGCTCGTTACCGCGCCATCGTAATATATTTGAAAAGAGCTTTTGTGTCCGATGCAAATTTAATTCTAATTTCGTCTATGATTGTAGATTTTGAGAGCATTTGCATCAAATCAGTAGTCTACACTTTATATGCTACCTCTACTAACAAGTGATTGTATCCAATTATTCGACGCGAATACTTGAGGATTAATTTTATGCAGAAACAATTTGTCAACTATTTATCGGTTTGCAAACTTCTCCGTCTATTTAACCCAAGCTTCGCGAAACACTCATTTTTCTCTAATTACGTAATTACCCTCATCCACGTTAATTATTAATTTATCGTCCTTAAATCGAACGAAGAAGGATTGTAGTGCGAACGAAAACTAGATAAATGTTAAAATCTAGTATATTGTGTGCAGGATTCCGCAAATCTTCCGGAACGGCTCACTCTTATTGTCAAATGATGCGTTCTATCGGAATAGTACTTTATCGAGGCCCTTCTGCTAATTTTTTACTACTTTATTTTTTTCTATTCAAACTCTGTATAATATTAAACTTTTGTGAAGGAGGCGCATGACATGCGAGGATTCGTTACTTTGAATACTTTAGGCTTAGCAGACAACATTTTTTAAAAGTTGATGGAAGAGGCGCGTTGAATAATAATGGAGGTTTCTCGAGCTGCTTGCGAAGATATGGGAGGCTACTATTATATTCTTTCAGCTGCTCCGAAACGTCTTAAATATTCTTACTTACATTTCGCTAGTACCTACACCAGGTCACGAATAATTTGTGAACGTCAAATTTTTTTAAAACTTTCATCCTTGCGAGACGAGCCCATCCGGAATACGCTACTTCTGTGCGAAGTAATGGATTTAGCACCAAAATATTGCGTGACTCAAATGACCTATGAACTTGAATTTAAATTTGCGGACTCCTGTATTGACTTTTATATAGTAGAAGCACTTTCCTCAAAGTAAAACTGAAAAAGAGCATATTTTTCAGGTGTTTGCAATTTGATATACTTTTTCTATTTCCCACCCGCCGAACTATACCTGTAGCCTGTAGGTAACCTGTAAGTTACTAAAAACTGCTCTTAACATCCGTTTTATAAAAGGGTTTGCGTTGCTTCCTAGTTTTTCAGTTATAGCAAAGTTTATCCAATAGATATTGGATAATCTTTGGTTATAGTAACTATTTGAAAGGGAGCAAAATGAAGTAGTCGATGGGGAAACCCCTAAGTCATATTTTGCAATACATTTTGGGAAAGTTATTACGCTTTTGACTTTTGGCTTGTATTTTGAGAATTAATGCAGATAGGCATTCAATTAAGAAAAAATAGCCGATTCAGCGAAACAAGTTTTCTCATTTTTTCCATAGTTTTAGTTTGTTAATTCTTCTTGCTTGATTTACTTTCAAAAGTTGCATCCTAAACCATTTCAAAAGTGCCTATAGTCAAAAGTTTATTTAATTTTCAAAAAAATTATTGAAAAATATTATTTATGGGCTTCCCCGTTAACAGTTAAATTTTTCTCTCTTCCAACAAACTATAATTGGATTTAGCCTTGTGATTAAGGGGATGCATTGCTCTTGCGTGACTCTTTGGCATCTTAATTCAGATGCAATAATTGCCTTGATATTTTTCTAAACTAAAATTTAAAAGCATCTTTCTGTACCATTATAAGGTTTGTTCGTTGGACTTCCACTAAGTTTTTAAAAACAGTTAAACTGTTCGGAGCAACTTAGTAATAATGCCATCTTTTTCGGTTCTATGAGGCAGTGTTGCATTTCCGTGTATTTGCCTCTTAAAGTCAAACCCAAGAAGAAATTTCATTCAAGCCCATTACTAAGATTGGTAAATCTAATTAAAAAAATCAATCTCATTAGGTGTTATCTGTAGGGTAAAACTATAGTAGAGCGCTGAGAGTAAAGTCCCCTCCACACGACCTGATTTGGTCAGATCAGGTAGAATATCAGGTCGTGTGTAGGCTTGTCGTCTGACATTTATTGTGTCGGGTCGTCGGGAGTTGTCAGATGGCCCGTCCACCTGACTACCCAACCGCCTGACCAAATCAGGTCGTGTGGAGCGTTTTCAGACGATTTAGCGTGTAGGCAACACCTGATTTGGTCGGACCGACTGTCAGGCCGACCGCGTCAGGTCATGTGTAGGGGACTTTGTTGGGTCATGTGTAGGCCACACCTGATTTGGTCGGACCGACTGTCGGGCCGACCGCGTCAGGTCGTGTGTAGGGGACTTTAGGATTGTTTAATAATAATAGTGATTTATTTCGTCATAAATAAAAATTGTACAAAATAATGGATATCACATACAAAACTCACGAAGACAAAAAAGTCACAAAAATACAAACACAACAGGCGAACAATAAGACTGAAATCTAGAGCCAGTTAAAAAACTCGTTAAGGCTATGGCTCGATAGCTCGAGCAACTCAACCAATTTTCTTTTAAAAAGTTTACAACTATGAATACATTGGAAACTGGGTGGCAAGGAGTTGTAGAGCTTTAAGCATATATAATGAGGGCTATTCTCCGTATCTGACAATGAATGTATTAGATAAATTAATATTTAAATGATTTCTGGTAGGATAGCAGGCCGTTTTATAGTTTTCTTAAAACAGATATTTGTGATTAAACAAAAACATTATAAGTACATAGAGACCAAATAAAGTCAAAATATTAGAGCTCCTGGACATTCCGATGCAGGATTAACGACGAGGAAGCCGAAATATTGTTCTTAAAACTAACTTTTGCAGTATAAAAATCTCATGCGCGAAAGAGCTACCACTCCAGAGAACAATACCGAACCATCAGTGACTGGAAATTCGAATAGTACAGCGCCCTCAGCGTGGCAGCATTCAATTGCTCTATCAATACACAAAAAGTGCAAATTACAGAATTTATCTTATTAGAGAGAGGGCACCATCCAAAAGAACTCCTATAGACACCGGCAGCTGTCCGAAACTGTTAAATGGTTACTACCATCATAAGCTCGACAACAGTACGACAACAGTACTTTAGTACGACGCACTCTGGTTTCCCGGAATTAAGGCACAAACTGTTCATATTCCACCGATTCCATATTAAATCTAGATGGAAAACCAAACCTATTTCTAGATCAGGAAAACCATCAAAACATATCCGATGAGTGGAGTGCTGGTGACGACGTTGTTAATGTATATAATAAATTAAAGATGTCCCAGGATGCTACCTAAGCCGGGTCCAGATTATCGAACCGAACCTTGACGCGAACCTTGGCGTGAACCTCGAACTGAGCCCCGTTGCTGACAATTTTGCAGTGAGGCGACAATTTTGCAGCGAGCCGAACCTCCCAACGATCCACAATCAGTTTATTTCGATTCGAAAATTCACGCAATGAACAGCGAAAAACTAGCTGCTGCTGCATATGTTTATTTAAACATTGCAGCAAAAAAGAAAAGACGGGAAAAGCGATGGTGGCAAACTCGATTGTACTCGAGGCAATCTGAATAGGGTGGAAGTAATCTACTTAGTGATCTTAAATTCTTTCGTCCATTCCATAACTGCACTTATAAGCACCAACTATAAACGCTGAATGCAAAAGCAAAAGCAAAAGCAAACGCAATTTTTTAAAACACCTGTATGGTTCAAATGTCGACTCTCGGCGCCGTCCAACGAGTTTCGAGCCAAACCTTGTAACATCCTTTGAAGTTTCGTCAAAATACCGACTCGCGATGGTTCGATGTGAGCTTGTACGCGGCTACGCGACGAAGCTCAGCTCGCGGTTCAGTTCGATAATTAAGACGTGGTTTGATACGTGTTTATGCTCGCAACGAGGTTCGGCTCGAAGCTCGGTTCGATAATATGGACCCGACTTACGGAATACCTAACTCAACCTTGCGACTTCCTAAAGTGGAGGACACTCCGCGGTCAGACAAGGATGTCAGCTGCAAACGGCCGGTAAGATAACTACTGACAAACCAAGGCCTGATACCGTATTTATGAAGTTTTAAGAATAAAATATTGTGATTCACGCAATGAAAAGTTTTCGAAAGATCGAGGAACTATTCTCCAGACATAGGAATATCGATCGCATCAGCTCAAAAAGAGCCGTTTTTACCGACTTATTTTTTAAAAACCTATGCTGCGAACTATTGAAAAAGTTAAGTCTGCAGAAAAAACTGAACAATTCTACGACTGACAATTTTTTCCATAAGCGGGGAGAAGGGATTTAGACACCAGTCTGGGGGAAATGCTACAAAAATATGGTTATTATGGTAATGGTATTTTTGGCTATTTTGGATTGGTGGGACGTTATTTGGGGAAAGTCTCTTTGTTGGAGTACCATGGGGTTTTGTTCAAGGTCCATTACTGTTTTTGATATGTTTAGTATATTAATGACTTATCAGTTATCACTACGCATGTCAACTTATTACTTTTACGTTTTGCTGATGATAGGACCTTTTTAAACTCCGGCAGCGACCTCAAAACTACCATCGATGGCGCTTTTGCTGTCTGATCAAATACTATATTATGCGCTATTTCTGATGTATTCCAGCCAATGCAACATTTCTAAACAAGTAGATTTTTTGGGTGTCTTCATTAACTGTAAACTTGATTAAGGAGAACATACTATCAATTTAGTCTCCAAGAAACTGAATTGTAATGTTTTTGCGCTTAGAATAGCGAGCAAATGTGTTTCGCAGTGTATTAAGGGCCGCACACTTATTTCTGAGTCGCTATGTCTTAAGTTATCTTATAAGTAGTAATTTGGGACTCAGTTGGAGAGTGGGTTACGGTCTTTCGTCCACGGAGACGGGCCGAGAGAATAACTGATAAAATTACATAATTTCTTACACTACGTCAACAAAAATAATCGTATCGTCTAGCCCCAACAAATTGAGAAAGGTTTGTAGCTTAAGTTTTTTGCCATTTCTTTAATTTTTGTCATTTTTGAAAAAAGAGCAAAACAAAACAGAAGCAGATGAATTCGGATATTCATAAAGATGAGCAGATAAACGCTCTTTATTCCACTGAAATCCTAAACATAACTTTATGTTTATGTTAGTTGGTAGAACTTTTTCTGCTTCTTTAATTAATTGTAGTCTTATTCCAGTATCTCTTATTATAACAAAGTTATTCACAAAACGTGAATATAAATTAGACATATTTTGCAATAAGAATATTCACGAACATTAAGGCGGAAATTGTTCCCTTATTTCAAAACCAAACGTCTTCACCTATATTGCTATTCATTTCCAATTCATTGTTAAATAAATTTTACGTACAAAACCCAATAAATTGTTCAATTTATAGCATTGTAATAGAGAACTGTAAATTCGAAGTTGATGCAGCAAATTTAACGATCTATCTAGTTATGAATTTTAACTACTTCGAAGTCGCTGAGGGTATACAAATATTGGCAAACTATATTGGTCACTATTATTATTATTATATTAGTAACTTTTGATGTCATTATAATTGTTAGATTGGTTTGAAAAAGCAATCGGGTAGCGCACAATAAATGGAACAAAGTAGAACTGCCAGTGTATCACATTAGGGGTTCCTCAAGGGAGTCTTGAAGGGCCCGTTTAATTTTTTAAAAGCGTTCCGCACACTACAAGCCAACTACTACCACCACAACAAGCACGTCCTAGTATTGATTCGCGACATTTTTATTTTTTGTTTGATTTCCTTTTATTTAATAACTTTTTCCTTCATCACAATCAATGCAATGAAAGAAAACCAGACGTTATTATGTAAATAGCAAACATTTACTAACTTTACTAGAATAAATTGTGAAAATATAATCAATATTCAGGTGTTGAATAACGGCTATAAATTTTCAGGATAACAAATGTTTCGCTCTACACGTAAACCGATTTTTATTTTTAAAAGTTGGCAAAATAAGTAACGTTAAAGTGCAAATATAGTGGAACTCGCCTCGAGGTTATCTCTTGTTGAAAAATATTTTTATGTGAAGTTTCTTGTTATCTTGAACTAACTGGGTTAAGTGTTGAGGCTTCCTTGGAGCGCTTTACTTGCAAAAACTCAACTGTATACTACTCACTAACAAACTAACAACTACTCTGCTTTGTAAAAGAAATTAAATTTTAAAATAAAAAAAACAAATTAGCCAATGAATAATACGCACGCCCTTGTAGTAATTTTTCTTCTTTGGATGTTTGTTTTCGAGTGGAACGATCTTAAACTTTTACGTTTACTCTTACATTTCATTAGGGTAAGAAAACCGATACCTAAGACTTATGGCATAGGAAGTGCAATTACTAAAGAGGGATGTTGGATTTTATCAAACTAACGAACAAAATGTAGTGCTTTTGTCTTGATATTTTCGTATAGTAGTGGAAGAAGAAATAGTAGAGAAGCTCGAGGGACGACGACGACGACGTTACACGTTATACCATCGGCATTGTAGAAAGCGGGAGGTCAATATTGGTTTAGCAAACATTGTGTATGTGTGTTCCGTCCTCTTGTTCTTGTCTTTTTACTGTCCTACACAGCTCTTATATTACTAGTTTACTCTTCTTCAAATCACTTCCTTCCAGGATTTCACGACATAATTCTTAGTTATTACTATTACCCTACCAACCGACCAACCCTCGAATAGTTAAAACTTTTGCGGAAAATCTTTTTCTTTTTTTCCACTCCCTCTCACTTCTAAGAGCTTCAGTTACGTAGCCGAAATTATTGAATAAACTTGTCCTAAAGACAACTTTATAAAGAAAGTTGGTCTCTTAATTTATTTAAATAATAAACTTTCTTAATTAACTACCTTATTCGCCGCAAAGTTAACTTCTTACTTCTATACAAATTTACACTCCATATTAAGTTGTCCAGTGAGTGATGATTGTTATATTTGAATTAAGTCGGTTAGCTTAAATTATTCTACAATAAATACTTCAACACTCTTGTATAACGATTATCTTGATGACGTGAATTGCGATTTTGTTAATAACTCTAAACTCTGTTTGGAGAGCGGTGTGGTTAATGAAATTTTGGTACGTTATTACCTAAACGAGATATAAACAGGCAAATTGGGCGAGAGTTGTGTAGACTAGCTTAGATGGTGTGTATATTATTCAGATCGTCTGTTTTAGTGATTACGCAAAAAGTCGTAGATGAAGGGAATTTACTCTAACGGCTCGCAGTGGCGTAAATTATAAATTCGTTTTCTCTCTATGTATTACGAGTCCACTCGAAACTTTTTGTGAGATTAGAAGGAAGTTCGATAGATTAATGTAATTTTGTTTTAAACGAACTCCTTCAAAGCAGAAAGCGCCTTCTTCCATGTACTTAATAAGATTTAATAAATTCTCGAAATCTTTACGGATTTACTAGAGTAAAGCAAATTCGATAGTTCTGTTAACTGCTATCGATTTGAAAAAAAGTGCATTGAAAGATTACTTCCGCTTTAGTTAACTAGATGGGCAGGGCGGATATAATTATGTTTATACAAAAGGCGAATCAATCTATTTTTTCGGCGTTAATAAAAACTAAATTGTTTTTAAGGAAAATTAGTTGTTATATACGGATGTAGAGTAAGCAGAGAGGATCTTGGGCATAAAAGAACTTTAGTACTATCTTTCTTAAAGTTCGGGGAAGCATCGCCTCAAAAGCTTCTCTAATTTTTGATTTTTTCTGATTTAGTTTAATCTTAGAAGTAGGCCACACATTGCAGTTTTTCCGTGCCGATAAAACGCAACCGGTAAGCCGCAACAACGAAACGCGCTATTTTAAACGCAACCGTCCACATTTTTGAACGTCGCGGGTATACCATCATAAAACCGCGTCCGAAAAACTGCAATGTGTGGCCTAATACTTATTGTAATCACTAATCACATAAAAATGAGTTATAGTTCATCTCTCCTTCAAGAGGGGCATAAAGATCGTTATCTATTGAATTCAAATATCGCGTATAGTTAAGAAAAACTTCAATTTCCACGAAATAGCGTATTTCAACCGATAGTTAGACATTTCAAAATACAACTTTCCACATCAACTCTGCACAAAATTTTCAGTAGGTATTTTGATTCAGGAAAAGATTCCAATGTACCGTATGTTCATAAAAGAATGTCCTAGTTATAAATTTTCAACTGTAGAACTATTGGTTCAAGATCACAATTAAAGATCAAACAATTTTAGATAAGCGCATACGCGAGTACCTACTGCTTTGTTGTTTTCTCGCTTGCAGTGCTACATACTTAAAATTGCGACTGTTTTGTACGCAATACTTCTTTTTTGTTTTTGCATATAACTCGAATACCTAGTGGTACTTTCTAAGAAAAGTGCGTCTAGAAAATACAAAGTAAATCAAATTTTATACAAATTATGTCTCTCAGTTCTTTTTCTTCAGACAAACCATTTAAGCGCTAAAGCGCGTTAAAGTGTGAAAAACTTCCAAAATCGGTCAAAAAACTGATTTATCGTCCATAACTCAAAAACTAACGCACTTTATAAGAAAAGTGTGTCTATAAAAACAAAACAAATTAAATTTGACACAAATTATGTCTCTTAGTTTTTTTCTCAGGCTAACGGATTTAGGCGCTAAAGCGCGTTAAAGTTTGAAAAACATCCGAAATCGGTCAAAAAACTGTTTTATCGCTCATAACTCAAAAATTAACGCACTTTACAAGAAAAGTGCGTCTAGAAAAAACAAAGTAAATCAAATTCTACACAAATTATGTCTCTTAGTTTTTTTCTTCAGACAAACCATTTAGACGTTACAGCGCGTTAAAGCTTGTAAAACTTCCAAAATTGGCCAGAAACCCGTTTTATCGCCCATAACTCAAAATCTAGCGTGATTTTAGAGAAAAGTGTCCCTATACAAAAGAAAGTTAATTAAATTTTATACAAATTATGTATTTTAGTTTTTTTTCTCAGGCAAACGATTTAGGCGTTAAGGCGCGTTAAAACGGTACAAAATTGCGTTGTGGCAATTTGCTCATTGGAATCTCTTTGTACGCGAGTGGTTGAACGTCGAAATCAGTGACCGTCGGATTGGTCTTAATGGTCGAGACGATAGAGCTCTTTTTCGCTGGCCTCCACGCTCACCTGACAACGACATGCGAGTTTTTCCTTTGAAGCTTTATAAAAGGTTATGTCTACGTTCCGCCGCAACCTAATGATTTTCCAGATTTAAGACAGAGAATTGGAGAGGTTATTGCTTCCATTACTCTGGACTTGTTAACCAAAGTGTGGGAAGTATGGACTAAGCTGTAATAGTGTTAAGGCTTTTACGGCCGGGGTCATTAGAGGTAGAGGTTCTAGGGCTAATGATCCGTAGTCGAAAGATTTAATTTGTGATACCTCGCCCACTTCTGTGGTAGTGACTCCTGAACCACCGGTACGCGTACTTCGAGTACCGCACAGGTTTCACCCAATTTCCCCTTGAAAATGCCTACCACAGAAGTGGACGAAACGTCAGGAATTATGAATATAACCTTTATACAACGGCCCATTAGCCCTAGCACCTCTAGCTTAAAACTAGGTTAGTTTACCTTGAATTTGATGTATTATTTGTGGTAAATAGTGTCAATTAAACTGTGATAGTACCTATACCATTAAAACTGGGACATTCTTTTATGGCCACCCGGAATATTTGAGCAACTGATATTTAGCCAGTTCTTTATGAATTCTAATTTCTCGTGCCTTTTGCTAAATTATAGCTTCAAGATATTTTTATCCTGAGGGAATTACGCAAGGGGGTGCTGTTGATCAGGCTCTGTGCGTTTGTCGATAATTTTCACAGTCCAAACTATAAGAGATAAAGAGTTGATATTTAAAACAATAAATTGTTTGGGTCGTTTAATGCATTGACGCTTTTGTATGTTGATCAAATTATGGCTTATCCCAGCGAAGAAGATGCTGGTTCAGATGAAACTTTTGAGAGCGTACAATAAAAGTCAAAGAGCGATTCACTAGCAGACATTATTTGCTTGTGAGGTGATTAATTGCTGGGGCCTATATGTCGTTCTAAGAAACTTTAGTTGCTCAGAATACTTCTTTTTTGTTTTTCCGTGGGTGCTTTCACGAATGGCTTGAGCAAAGATTTGAAATTCAGTGTTATGTTTTCTTGACGACTAGAGAACGGAACCGCAAGATATAAGGAGTAATCATAGTAAAGGAAGGGATTAATATTGAGCTTAATGGTAACTGAGAGTATTATAAGAGGTTTCTGGGCTAATAGGCTACGTCGAAGTGACTGCACAGATGGGTCAGAAAGGAATGATGCGTGGTGGTTGAGCGTACATTACTCGATCGTCTGCGTGTTGTCCGGTGCTAGGTTTCATTGTGGGTGTTTTGTCTGGGTTTTTAATTTTGATAAGACTGGCAACTAGGTTTTGTCGACTCGTACTGCTTCCTCTCTATTGTTGAAGTTATGGGAATGCTTGAAAAATTCAATCGTTTCTCTTTACAGTCGGAGGTAGTTATGAGTTATTAGTTTCGGTCGAGAGTACCCGGGTTTTGTTGTATATCGATGGTTTGTTGAGGTTTGAAGTGCAGATTTTTTGGTCTGGCATTGTCAGGACTAAAAATAGAAAAAGTCGCGTGTTTCTTTCTATTTATTGGGTCCGAAATATCTCCATTTCAAATTTCCAGTTGACTTCTTGCCAAATGTTACTAACTTGCGCAAAAACCCAAATTTTGTACTACGTCACAACCAAGTTGCACACCAACTTGAAAACAGGAATTTGGAGTCTTTTTCTACCGCTTTCTTACTTGCTCTTTTGCGCATCTAAGGTCACTGAGATTTGGCAAGAAGTCTACCTTGCTGCTGAAACGTGTGTGGTACTTGTTAGTATTATTATAACTAATAATAATTTTTTTTCCTTTCAGGTGCTGAAATCGATTGGTCAACCATTAGCTGCAGTTCAGGTATCGTACTTTTGATATATTTTCAGCTTGCCTTTTTGTCGCTTTCAGCTTTTTCCGCTTTCGCTTTATTGCTTTGGCAATTTCTAAATTTGTTTATTTTTACTCTTCCATAATAAATTATGTATGTTACACAGCAATAATATATCGCAAAGTGGCGTAGTGTGGAAAATGTAATAAAGTGGAAATATGTCGAATAATATGAAAAGATATATATGACGTGATTTCATTCTCTCTTTATTTATTCAAGAATTGCAATAAGAGCCAAAGAGCTCTTAATGCCTTGGTATGAAAATTTTCCAAAGTTTTTAGTTCTGATAAAATTTGATAAAATAATTGTCTTTTTGTACAATTTAAAGTTTTTTTTACAAAGTTGCAAGTTCTAAACGTGAACGCTTTAATTAATTGCGTGTGATGAATATTAAAATGAGAGCAAAAGAGAGGGAGAAAAATGATTATGCAATAATTTTAACTAGGGTACGATTTAAAACTTTTTTTTTCTGCTGGAGCTGTTGAGTGTCGATAAACTTATGCTTAAAAACACGAATCGATTATTTTGGTAACGTCAAGAAAACATAATATAAAACAGTCCTAATGATGTCTTGACGATACAATGGGGATATGAAAAATGATCACTAGCTTCTTCATTATTTCCTTTCATCGAGTTCACTTTTCCGTTAGAAACATATCAAATGTTTGCCTCGTCTGTTGTTGCTACATTAATTGATTGATGAGACAAAACTTCTAGTTTCCAATAACTTATCATATGAATCCAATATTATAACTCTATTACAATTCTCTTTTTTTTTAACTTATAAAACGGTTTGAAAAACTTTTTTGTGCAGGGAAAAAAGAAAACGCCCCATTCATAACGCGTTCTCATTTAATTTATTCCATTTGCATCCAATCTTCTCGAGTGTTTCTCAGCGAAACCTTTTTAATGTCAAGACAAACTTGATATTTCTTTCCTTCATAATTTTTAAAAATAAGACGAAGAAAAGTTTCTTTAATGAAAATTAATTTTTCTCACCACAACAATTGCATGCTATCGTATCAATTGCCTTTATGTTGTTTAATCAAATATTTTGTTGGAGAATTACGAGGTTGTCCGGAGCGTCGATTGTTTTGGCGCCTCAGAGGCTATTTATTTCTGGAGAAGGTTTTAAATTAATACGCGTAAAGATAGTAAGGGACTATGACCCTTCTCATCTTATTGCTTCGCGAGACTTCCTTAAAAGTTGGAATTAGTAAAAATAGTGTTTTGTATAATAGTCAGGTGGCCTTTTTAGATAGAGACGGGAAATGTTCGATAAAAAATTTGATACTGGTTTATAATACTCGTGCTAAAATAGTCAATTTGCATTACATGAGAGGTTTCTGGTCAAATTGGGCCACGATCGAAAAGTTCTTAGTGAAATACCTGACGTGTCGCTTACAACTCTTGTAGGCATCTTCAGAGCGCTCGAACGCTACTGAAAGGAAATAATTAATTCTCGGATAATGTCTACCACATTTGTGAGTAAAACGCCAGGTCTCTCACTAAGAAGCTTTCGGCCAAGAAACATCACAACCTAAATGCTCGAACATTTCTTTTGAATTTGTTTTATTATGAGTTATGAGTAACATTTCCTCAATTTGACTACTTCTGGATCCCAAAAGGAACCAAAACAACCTTTTGATGTTTGACCATTAACTACCCTAGGGTCCTAAACCCAAATTTGAAAAGTTACCAAAAAACCTATTTTACGGGACGCACCGCAAGGCGAATGTGCCTTAAGTACATGGAAGAAACTTTGTTTTTTCAAAAATTGTTAGATAGTGAAGTTCTGAAAGCGAATCTAAAATTATGCAACGCGCTGCTCGATAGTCTTCGTTAGACTCTGAAGTTGATGAACCGTAGGCTAAATTGGGTGTAACCGTAGGGCTGGGTCGGGTGATTGTGAAAATGGATCAGAGAATTTGTATTACATTTTGCTATAAGAATGGAATAAAGTGCATCAAAGTTTGAGAAATGTTTAATATTGCTTTTTGCGAGTCTGCTATGAGTAAAACCAAGGTTTACGAGTGATATAAGCGTCTCCAAGATGACCGTGAATACGTTTAAGATGACGAACGCCCTGGGTGCTCCAGCACATCACAAACCGATGAAAACGTGGAAAAAGTGAAAGAAATGTTTGTGAATGATCACCGAATCATTATTAGAAAAGTAGCTGATGATGTTGGCATATAAATTGGCTTTTGCCATGATATTCTTTTTAGAGATTTTGGATATGAAACGTGTGGCAGCAAAATTTGTTTCAAAATTGTTGAATTTGGAACAAAAACAGTGGCGATTGGAAATTACTCAGGAGTCTCTAAATGACGTCAACAACGATGCAGAATTACTTAAACGTGTAATAACAGGTGATGAAACATGGGTTCACGTATATGACGTTCGAAACTTAGGCTCAATTGTCTCAGTGGAGGCATTCTGGATCGCCAAGAAAGAAAAAAACTCGACAAGTGCGATCGAATGCGAACAGTTATGCTCACTGAGTTATTCGATTTTAACTGAATAGTGCAGTATGAGTTCTTTCCATAAGGTCAATAAGGAGTACTACTTTTTTTTCCTGTTTCCAGTTTTAGATCAAATAGTCCAGTCAATGGGGAGAAAAACAGGCCATTACCTTACAAAAAGTGGTGTAGTTCTGATTTTCAAATATGTTATTGGGTTAGGGGCCCTGATGAAAAATCCAAGTTTTCGACCTCGAGGGGGGTCCGTGCGATCCGTCATCTTGGATTAAAGGTACGAAAAATTGGTTTTTCCCATTTAACTTCCTAATGGTTGGTGCTACGACAAAACTGTCAAATCTAACTTTGGAGAGGACAAAATGCAAAAAAAGATATAAGCTGGGGAAAATCGCTATTTTTAGAAAAAATGAATTTTTAACGTTTATTTGAGAGAAAATTCTTTGGAACAAAAGTTGTAGGATTTTAAACTGCCTTTAAACTGAGTGTATCACTGATATTTTAGCTCGACCAGATCCAAAGTAACCTAGAAATGTCGAAAAATGAGTCATGAGTGTTTGCAGCTCGAAGTTTTTGTTACAGCCCCCCCTCATGTCAATCCATAAGAGTTTCTTTAACATTTCAACATTTATTCAGTTTAAAATGCTTATTGGGGGGGGGGGGGTAGAGATTTTGAGCGAATTCTCTCGTTTATATTGCCAACAATCTGTCTCATATGTCGACAATTATCATGGGAGGGTAGTGTTTGAGAAGAGGAGATTAGAGGGGAGGGGGGTGGACCTTATATAACATTAAAATCGGTTCAGGGGGTTGGCAACCACACGCGCTTAAAGATTTTATGGAGAAGTGCGACTTACCGAAAGTTAGCAAATCTTTGAACGCGTGTGGTTGCCAAACCCCTGAACCAATTTTAATGTGATATGAGGTCGACTCCCTCCCCTCTCTCATCCATTCTCCTCAAGCACTACCCTCAAAAACGTTAGAATGAATAATTATTGACATATGAGACAGGTTGTTGGCAATATAAACGAGAAAACTCGCTCAACATCTCTACTCCCCCCCCCCCATAAGCATTTTAAATTGAATAAATGTTGAAATGTGAGAGAAATTGTTATGGGTTGATATGGGGGAGGGGCTGTAACAAAAACTTCGAGCTGCGAACACTCATGACTTATTTTTCGACATTTATAGGTTATCTTAAACTGCTCTAACTTTGGATCTGGTTGAGCTAAAATACCAGTGATACACTCAGTTTGAAGGTAATTGAAAATCCTACAACTTTTGTTCCAAAGAATTTTTTCTCAAATAAACGGTAAAAGAGTCTTCAAGCGAAGTTACCAAAAAAATTAATTTTTTCTAAAAATAGCGATTTTCTCCAGCTTATTTCTCAGAAACCGTAACATATAGGAAGAAAATCAAAATTACAAATATTGTAGGGCATTTTGTCTTCTCCATAGTTTGATTTGACAGTTTTGTCGTGGGATCAACTGTTAAGAAGTTAAATCGGAAAAACCATATTTTTGTACCTTTAATCCAAGATGGCAGATCGCGCGGACCCCCCGCGAGGTCGAAAACTTGGATTTTTCATCAGGGCCCCTAACCCAATAACATATTCAAAAATCAGAACTATACCACCTTTTGTAGGGCAAAATCCCCCATTGACTGGACTAAAAGTATATTGTTGATATTTTATTCCAAAAATTTTTTTCCCAAAAATTTTGTTAAGAAATTAATTAACAAAACAAATGGCCGCTTCGGAGGCGACCACTGCACTACTTGTGTAGGAAAGATTCACTTTACTAGTTAAAGGTTAAAGCTAAATCTAATACGTTGCAAATGAACCCCAACATACACACATAAGTGAAAAAACTTTAAACGAGAAAATTTGTTTTCCGCTAAGAGCCTCGGGAATCGAACCCAAGACTTTGCTATTTCCGGTAGCACGCCTATACCTAATACGCCAGCAGATTACATAATTTTCTTTGCGATCCGGCATTGTTTTAAATGCGTCGAGAAAGGCGTGCTACCGGAAATAGCAAAGTCTTGGGTTCGATTCCCGAGGCGCTTAGCGGAAAACAAATTTTCTCGTTTAAAGTTTTTTCACTTATGTGTGTATGTTGGGGTTCATTTACAACGTATTAGATTTATCTAACTAATTAACCCTAAATATTTAAAAATTTGTAAGTTAAAACTAAAGAATTTAACGGGAATTTTCAGCGAAGAAGACCTGTACTGGCCGATTCATGAAATTGAACTTTGTAAACTGGGTGGGTCCGGGTGATTGGGGCGGTCGTACGCGGTCCTTACTCGCATCTTCTGAAAGGAGCACTAACTTCGACTATTCGTTAAAGCAATTATTTTAGTCTTGTTTTGAAAACAGTTTTACGTCATTGCGAAAAGTGAGTAAAAATGTGTTAAAATATTTAAGCCCTGGAGCCCTTTAAGACAGTTTTAGATAAAAGGGTGTCACTTGTAATTTCAAAAAAACTCCTTGAGTGTAATTTTATTTCAACTTTTATAGCTTTCATTAATAATTCAACATTTAACATAACATTAATCCCAGAAAAGTTTTTTATTAGGTTACAAAAGATTCGAGTTAACAACAATCTCTCGTAACTTGCCTTATTTGCCCTAGGGCTTTGCCAGTTGGGACTTTAAACTATAACAAAAGACGGTTTTAAAATTTCCGCTACTACTCGAAATTGACACAACTCTTTAAAAAAAGTTCCATCCTATAATATATAAATAATAAATGCGTGTCGTATTTTTATATTGTTTTTATCTTACCCGGCGTTATATTTTTAAATCATTTTTGACACAAATGTCAATTCTTTTAAATTTTAAATTTATTTCGACGTAAGAATCCTCAAAGATACTGATCTAGATTTGTTCAATGTTGCTCGGAGAACGGCACTTTACAGACAACCTCGACTGACAAGACCTTTGATTTTTCCATCTCTATATCCTCTTATAAGACTATATTGCAAAATAAGAACAAAACGGACAAGAATCGAGACAACATAATGTACTTTAGTTACTCGAGCGCACACGAAATTATCTTTTTTCCGACTTTTCTATTTTTTATAAGTTTCAGTAGCGAATTGAAGAGACGATCGTATAAAATTCGCGATTTATCTTTTTTACGACTTTAAGATGGTGCGAAGTTTTGAAAATAATTTTGAGTCCTTGCCAGATTACGTGAGCAATTTAAATCGTTTAAGCTTGAAAGAATGGCCTCTGTTTGTACGAAATAAACGAAGTGCCAAATTGTACTGTTATGGGTATAATACGTATAGTATACAAGGCGCGATTATCACGCAGTGAGATCGATGTGTTTACTAAAAGACAACAGTAATCAGAAGTGTAAGATAAATTGATGTTTAGTCTAAGGATGGATTTTTCAAAATTATTTTTCTTAACGCCGAAAGAACGTATTTTATGGAGAGGATTTTCTAACGTCCTTTATGTCTGGCAATTTAAAACGCTTTCGATGTTGTACGTTTAAGAGGATCACGGAAAAGTGTAAATTGATGTTACTGTGTGTTCTACAAAATTCTATTTTCTGTAATTTCTCTTGTAACTTCTAGCACTCTAATACAATCTTTACTATTACCTAATGACTGCAAATCGACGGTATAAAACCTTCTATGATCAACGGATTTCTTATGGATTAGAGAGATATAAAATCTTACGAACTGAGTTATGATGACATAATAAAGGAAGAATAACTAATGAGACTGCACTAACTGCGCAGAAGGGCCAAATTAAGGTACATTCGTTATAATATGCAGGTTGATTCAGTTTCATGCAAGTCTTGAAAACCTTATAGTTATTCACATTTTTCGACTTTAAACTGCTTAGCAAAAATTTACTACAAAAGAGCCCACAACGCTATTGTGTACTATTGATTGCCAAAATATGAAAGTCAAGTTATTGTATGACTTGTTCCATCATGAGACATGAGCCAGGAGCATCTTCTTAAGCAAGTAAATCAAATTTATGATGAGTAAAATTATGAATCGATCCCAAAGTCAAATTTACGATTTAGAAGAGGTTGCGGACGGTTTTGGGACAATTTGTATCGTCATGTCCGGAGAGGAAGTCCGGCAAGAAACTTGGAATGTTTCGAGGGGTGGCGCAATAATGGGATCGTAGAGTAGTGGGCTCGCAACCTGCAGGTATCGCCAATCTGATAACTTTGGCAAAGACGCAATTTTGAAGATTTGAAATGCGGCCGAGGAGGTGTGTTTATTCATAAAATTAATTTTTTATTTCGTAAATCGTAAAAGAAATAGAATTGATGAGCACAAAAGGGGCCGGGAGGGGGCCCTGAGGGCCAACTTAGAGCTTATTAGTCTCAGAGCTATTATTAAAAGAGTCCTAGATTGTTTTTAATTTTAATGACTCCGATTACTTCTGCCTACTATCGGAGCTATGCGACTGAATCCTTCATCTGGATTTGGTAAACAGCCATTTCAGCTCAAATAATGAGCTTTACCGTATAAGTAAATATTACTTTCATCATAACTTTCTAACATTTTCTTGGTGTTTCGTTTCTAACACGGTACTTCAGGCTTCGGAGCTTTTAATATGAGAAACTTTTGAATTTAATTAAGAATTTATGATCTCGATGACTGAATAATTGTATCTGAAACCTGTAGATGAAAAGATGTGCATTTTTTTCATAGACGTCTTAAGATTCTAGTAAATTCATCAAGCTTTTAATTAGCATTCCGTTAGGCAGAGTTTGCTTGAAGTTTTATAAAGTGTTATGGTTCACAGTTTTCTGGTAACATACAGATGATTTCAGAGAGGAGCAAATGTTCAATGATTCATTAGGTTATTAAACGAAATACTGTTTAGGCTTTCACTGCCGACATCATTAGTATGAGAGGTTTCTGGACTCGTGGGCTGTAGTCGAGAGTCGAGAGGTTCTTAGTAAGAACCAGAGGTTTGGTCACGCTAGCAGACGAAACATCAAGTATCTTACCAAGTGGCTCTAGACCACTTATGAGCCCAGAAACCTCTCGTAAACATTAAATAGAGTTAAGAAACATGTAAATCAATGGAGAAGCCTACTTGGGTTGTTACAAGTTAAGATTAAGAGAGTTAGGGTTTATTGTACAATACTCGCTCAAAGTAAGCTCAACGGTGAGCCAAGGTTACCATTGTCAATAAACAATGATAAGGCAGCTTTACCGTTGAGCGACTAATATACGATCGACATATTCAAAAATGTACATTGATGACTAAGTTTTTGAAAACCTAGGCGTTATCTAAACTCAACGCAAATCGAAAATAACCATTTTTGTGTTTTACAAACGTAAACCTTTCCTAACGCATTTTCCACTAAACCCCAACTATTGGGTTTGAACTAATTGGCGAACGTAAAATAATTTTCAAAACCCAGTTTTGAGTTGAGCTAAATCCAATGGGATTAAAAATAATATTTATGTTTGTAAAATCGTAAAACTTGCCGTAATAGCGAATAATGGAAAGCACGACCCATTTTGTTCGCCGTCGAAATGCAGCTCGCCTTACCTGAAACAAAAGAAAAAAAAATTGCAATTACCTTTTTTTTTTCATTATCGTAGAAATTAGGAGCACAAAAAAGTTTTTAGCCTCCTCTCAGCGACAGATTCTTAATGTAATCAACAGTTTCAATGATATTTAACTTGTTCCCTGAACTCACTTGGCGTTGCTAAGTAACGGGGTAGTGTAATTGAGTCGATAACAAAATACAAAGAGAATAAGTAGAAAGGTAGGTTCATGGAACGGAAATGTAGGTATTAAACTGTGCAATTTTAATATTAAAAACTCGGCGGTTCTTTTTATTAATGCCCGAAAAATTGTTTTGTTTCGAACGGATAAAAAAACGGCAAGGGAAAAATAATTATTTTTTAACATTTTTTTTAAAGTTCGCAAGTGATTTCTGAAACGAATTTTTCAAAAAATAATCCGTTTTTGTTGGGTTTTTATGTAAAATAATAAAGTAGGAAGTTTAAAAGAGGAATATTTTATGGCCCTTCGCATTTAAGGCTGCGGTTTAAAATCAAATCGCGAGTTGGATTAGTTGAAGGTAGCACGATAAACCCTACTATGGTTTCAACGTTAATCATTTAAAGCTTCACAATTAATAGAGTAGAGCCTTTTGTAAAACAAGAAATTTACAAATGGTGTCTTTTAGTTTTATTAAAGTTTAATGTGCCGCATTATAAAATTATGTCTCGTATAAAGGATATATTGCTTGGAATTATGGGAATTTCGCAATTTTCACGAGCTTGCAACTCTGTCGCGTCGTGTACCATGTATAAAATTTTAAATTAAGGCTTGGGATTTTACTTTTAATGTATTGTTAATAGGTAAAGTTGCGCGATATTGTAGTGCAACGACATAAATTGGTCTAGTATAAATGAAAAATGGAAACGTACGAATTGTAATCCGAATGGAGCAATAGATATTCAATTAAGCGAACTTCAGTAGTTACCCGGCTGTTTGATTATTGGGCTGAATATTAGAGAGAGAGTCATATTCACAGTCTGGTGGTTAGGGCGCTCGATTGGCATTCTTGAGGGTTGGAGTTCGATTTTACTGACAATCGCTAGGCTTCGTGAAAATTTTCAACAAATCCAGTTGCGCGCTTAAAGGTCGCAAAAGTGGCAACTTTGACGCTGCTGTACTTGAAATAAAAAGCTGAGATACGTATTGATTAACATATTATTTGTATATCGAATTTACGCTATTTTTGGATGTGATGTATAATATCGACTAGTCTATATCATTTGTAGGTTTTTGAATCATAAATCAAACTACACTCGTGGACAAAATTAACGTACCACTCTATATTTTTTTACTCAAGAATGGCGCTACTTTTTAGGCCACTAATCATCTTGCTAAGTAAGGCTTTGCATCTCTTCTAGCATTCCAAGCAATATTGTTACAAAATCTTTTGTTTTAAAATTAAAATTTTCAATTCAAGTCACTTTCCCCAAAAATTGTCTTAAAATGTGTTAAAAAATTGTTAATTAAAACAATAATCGTTAGCTACTAGCTACTAGATCTTTTTTGAAAAAAAAATGAAAAAATGAGTTCAACAAGAAATTTTTCAGTAGAAAAAGTAGTTAGAGCAACGAATTTGCAGGAAGGAGGATGCTGGCAATGTGGTAGGAAGGAATAATTACAGCTATGGAACTAGAAAATAAGTGGAATAGTTATAAGCTATTAGTTTGAGAGTATCTAGAAATGAAGCATCAGTAACGGAAAGGGGTGTAACCCAATAAGTGTGCGAGGCCGAGTACGCCAGGATACTCGCACTTCTCCCTACTACGAAATTTTCGAAACACTTTTTTATGCAACTGACAGCTTGTTCTTCGCCAGGCGTTTCATGTTCTTTGCGCATTCAACCCTTGCACTTATTTTCTAGTTCCATGATTCCAGTCGTACGGTTAGACGGTTTAACGGGACTGGACTTTACCTAAGAAGCCCAGTGCAAGGGTGAAAACAATATACTAATTTAAGGGATGAGCATTTTCTTAAGCAATCCTTTCTAAGAAACGGCACTGGTACTAGTGGACTTGCAACTGCTCGAAATCTTGTAATATTGTTTCGAACAATCAGACGACGCTTAAATTAAAACTGATTCAGCAGCAGAAGACCGGCAAAAAAATGATTGCTTGCCACGCGGCACAAAATTCAAAGATTGCGTTTGGTTAGGAATCATATACATTGGACTGTCGACGATTGGACAAAGGTTTCATTTTTAGATGTAATACGAGTCTCCCAATGGACGTGAGCGTGTGTGGCAGCGAAGGGTAGGAGAGAGTAAGTTGCTACATTACACCTTTCCAAGGATTCTACGGATCAATTGACTGCTGCAGTCTCTGCACTGGAGGAGATGTGAACTAGTCTATCTGCGGTGTCATGTTTACAATGGTACTGCGAGCAGAAGCTTGCTTCTGGTGAGGTTGGATTCGCAGTGTCTTACGGTTTCGCTGGGGGAGTGGAACTATTAACCTGCTTGGAAGAACTTAAAAGAAATAATAAAAAAGGATAGTGAAGTGACTCCAGATTTTATTGAATTTCAAGAAGGATGCATCAAAGAAGCTGGTAAAATAGCTGATAGGTTTAATGATTACTTTGTAGATAGTATAAGGGAAATCCACGACAGCATCGAAGACACAGGTGGAGAGATTAATATGGAGCTTATTGGGAAAAATTGTACAAACAACTTTTGCTTTACCGCAATAGATTTAGAAAAGTTAAGAAAAACGGTATTGCAAATGAAGAATAAAGGCAGTACAGACGACATTACAATCTCTATCATTAAAGATGCACTACCTATCATAGAAGAGGCCTTACTGCGGATTATAAATTGTTCTTTTCAGTCGGGAGTTTTTCCAAGGCTTTGGAAGACGTCAACTGTGTGTCCGATTCCAAAGGTAAATGGCACCAAAAAATGTACTGAATTTAGACCGATTAATATGTTGCCGGCAATGGAGAAAATACTTGAGCATATAGCTAAAGAGCAACTTCAGGATTACTTGGAATCGAATGGCGTACTTGTTGATGTCCAATCGGGTTTTAGAAGGGGGCATTCTTGTGAAACGGCACTGAACCTAGTGATCTCCGATTGGAAGGTTGAATTAGAAAGGGGTAACAAAATACTGGCGGTCTTCATAGATTTACGTAGAGCTTTCGAAACTATAGATAAAAAGATTTTAATCGCCAAAATGAGAAAGTATGGTATCCGAGGTACAGCTTTGCAGTGGTTTAATAGCTACCTCTCAGGTCGGAGTCAAGTAACCAGATGGAACGGTCATGAATCAAGAACAAGGGATGTTGAATTGGGGGTACCGCAGGGGTCTGTGCTAGGGCCCCTGTTGTTTATACTCTACATAAACGATCTAGTAGAGGTATTAAAAGAGTGCAGAATAAATCTGTTTGCAGACGACACTCTCATTACGGTATCCAATAATGACGTGTTAAATGCGGCATTACAAATTAACAGAGAGTTGGAGAAGTTGTCCGTGTGGTTAAGAAATAATAAATTGAAGTTGAACACAGCTAAAACGAAGGCAATGGTCATCAGCACGGGTAGAATTTCAAGAGAAGATGCTGGAGATATAGTTGTTGAGGGTGTAAAGATCGACTTTGTAACCGAGATTAAATATTTGGGGATAATAATCGACAACAAACTGTCATTTAAGCAGCATATAAATAGTGTAGTGAAGAAAAGTGCTAAAAAAATTGGGTTTTTTGGTAGAATTAGCAACAATCTAAGTACCAGTTCTAGAATATTAGTGTACAAGACCATTATAGCGCCGCATTTTGATTACTGTGCAACGGTACTTTTTTTAGCAAGCGAGGGTGATTTCATGCGTCTGCAAAAACTGCAGAATAGAGCTATGCGTATAGTACTAAAATGTAACAGGAGGACAAGAATTGCGGACATGTTGGAGGTACTTCATTGGTTGAGTGTTAAACAGAGGATCTACTTTAACTCATTGACGTTAATCTATAAAATGCTTAAAAACTATCTTCCAGGTTATATGAATAGGTTCATTGTATACAACAGAGACGTTCATAGCCACAACACCAGAAATATAGATGATATAAGACTACCTTTCCACTCAAAAACATGCTGTCAAAATAATCTGTATTATAAGGGTTTAAAAATTTTCAATGAGTTGCCTAGCGAAGCCAAACGGGCGCGCACTATCGCTGAGTTTAAGAAGCATTGTTCCAAATATGTCAAAGATAGATTTAAGATTTAGACTCTGATAGTGTTTAACAATTGTTTGCTTGTTTTTATTTTTGTTTTGTCAGTTACATGATTAAATTTAAAAGGTATGTAAACATATTAATATGAATTAAAGAACTTACTTACTTACTTCCTATAACTCTGAGATACTAATATTAGGTACAGGGGGAAAGCAGGAGGACCCTGGATCAGGCAATGTACAATATGGTCCTTGTTTAGATAAGTGAACCGATATTGAATATAGAAGGTTCAGAACTGGTGTATGCGTTTTGTGTTTAGACTTGGAAAACGGAATCATATCACTCCGGGAATGGCGGACTTGGGTTGGCTGAGTATTCGTGCCAGGCGGGAGCATCGTCTTTTTAGTTTTTTTGCATAGGCTTTATTATATTAAGAAAACCAAAATACTCGAGAGAAATGTTTGAGTCATGGGCGAATTTGAGGAGTATAGTTTTGAGAGATACTGGTGCCCTTGATATTCCACGTCATTGCACTGTTATGTTCTGTCGCTTCTTTGCGTATAAGTTTCCGTGGCTCTGTATAATAAACTGCCAGAGGAAACAAAAGGTGCGTGGATCTATGTAAGATTTAATGCCATGATATGTTTGTTTACTTTCTTGTCTGGTTTAGTGGAAGAGCAGCCTATGGCTGAACTTCGCCAGAATAAATAAAAACAATTTATTATTATTATTGTCATTATTAAATTGGTGCGTTAGTCTTGTTCAGGAGATGTATAAGGAACGTTTTCCCGAAAGTCATTTGCGTATTGTAATATTCGTTTTTTTAACAAAAACGCGTTTCGCACAATTAAATATTATGTAATTGTATAATTTCTGTGGATAATTTTTCACCTGTTTTGTGTTATATAAAAAGTACCTACGTACGTGATAAATTCGAAGCTTTTGAGTGTTATTCAAATAATTATATCATTTTAAAAGTTGTTGTTTTTTGCTTTTATTTCGTCGTATTAAATATTTCTATTTTAATATCTCTAAATTAACCAGATCAATAACTCTAGACTCTGGACTGTTGGTGGCGAATTGAAATCAAGCAGGCACCTGTGCTCTATTAATTAATTATTCAAGGGCTCTAGTATATCCCTCCTACTAGTTTAATAGAGCATAGAAATTATTTTTCTGAGAGTCTGTATTAAACGTTCATATAGGATAGGTACCGTATGCCCATTTTAAAAGTGGAGCTTAGGGAAATTGCATGTAAAATCGCAGTTACTAACTTTGGTTAAAAAAATTATACGAAACGTGTTTAGAATTTTTTCTAAAGAAAATGCGCTCGATGATTAATGGGTTTACATACTTATTAAGATTTTTGTAAGTATTAAATTTAATATTTTAGCTCTTGTGCGTATACTATACATTTAAAATAAATATAAGGTTTTGACTTAATAACAATGAGATTTGAGTTTCATTTGTTAATGTCGGTTGCTACTTTACGTCAACGTCTGCACAAAATATGAGATTTTGATAAAAAAGAAATAAATTCGTTAATTAATTATCCAGTGCATTTTGTTTAGAAGAATTTTGCCTGTAATATCCCTATGATTCGTTTTGACACGCGACATACGGTGAGAGAAGAATTAAGTCATTTTAGTTTCCTTTGTCCTTATTAAGAAACTCGTCGTACGCGGTGATCTATTATATAACTGATACAAATATTTTCCATTCCATTCTAAAAGTAAGAAAATAAACTTTTCCTAACGACAATTTCTTTTTCAACAAAATTCATCTCAAAAATTGCTCACCGAATTAGAAAGCTTCAATTATTACGATACGAGAGCACGGAAAAAAAGTTACAAAATCCCAAATTTTGCCTTAAAATTCAATTTTTAACTTTTAATTTATTGTTTCCATTTAATTAATTGGCGGATTAAGTTGAAGAAAATGATCCTAATTAATATCGATCAATTTTAAATGCTTTTCCTCCAATAATATCAAGTTAGTAATAGCTTTTACTCGAGTTACTTTTACTTAAATAATTAAGGGTTTGTTAAAAACAATTTGCACTGTAGCCCTAATTAGGTTTAGAATTCTATTAAGGATTAAGTAACCGATATCTAGTAGATTAATAAAAGGGGTGTAAAATTGTAGTAGATGATTCTTTTGACACCCCTTTCAATTAATCTGAGTATTAGGTTAAGATTAATTTGTTATTAAAAGAGTATAATAGTGTAATAGGTCTAAGAATCTCGTGATCTTTCGAATGGTCTAATCACAAAACATTTACTACACCTGTGAAAGCTACATCAAACTTAATTTTCGTCTAAGAATCAAAACAAAAATGCCTTTTATTATCAGATTAGTGACTGAAGCGAATTAATTACAGTTTTCGTATATTTACGAATCGAATTTTGCACGGCTTTGATTTTGTTTGCGGTAAAATAAATAAAAATATTGAGTTTGCGAGTGTTCATTTCATGTTTAAATAAATGTTTAGCTTACATCAATATTTATTTGGAAATTAATCTTTACCCTTTAACCTAATATCTTTAAGACTTTGATGGTGCGGTGCCAAAAAGTTAAAGTAGTCCACACGATTAATGGGGCATAGTGATGGATATATGATAACAAATCAATGCATATGTAGAGAAGATAGGTAACAGCTAATTCTTGCACAAATCAGGACAGTGAGTTGGGGGAAGCGACACAAAAATGTCGTAGAAAATGATTTTCTTAACAGAAGAGGCCCATGCTGTGCTCTGAGGTGCGTATAATGTATAGCAAGTATAGTAGGAAAAATATTGCGCATGATTTCCCAAGTTTATGCCTACGCAGAAGAAGAAATAGAAGAGGGATTTGATCACCACTATCTCGCCACAACTGGCTCATTCTGAGCAGAGTTCCATCGTTGACCTCCAATATTGGAGCGTATTTTTGGGCGAATCTTCTCCATCTAAACGACAATGTTACAAAAATAGTGGTGGGGGTCATAAGGACCAACTAATATTGCGATCTAATGTTCGAGACTCTTGACTTTTGTTAAACAACGGTTTGCGAAAGCAAGGGGTGGTGGAGCTCGGAAATAGTAAAGCCCTAGCGGCAATAAGACAGAGAAAGAGAAAAAATGAAAGAGGGGGAGAAGTTTAAGAATCAATCAAATTGGAAAATTTTGCACAATAAAATTGAATGGCTCAATTTAATTACCTAAGTAGGTAAGTGATTAAAAAAAATTAAAAATTCAATACGGGAAAGCAATTAAGGTACTATTTTAATTAGTAATGTAATTAAAAGCGTGTTTGATTAATTTAGTTTTCATACGCTGTTAAATCTGATTACGCTTTGAAACTACACGAAATAACTTTGCAATGCAAAAGTTTACAGAAGTTACCTATTATTTACGTATCAAATACATTTTCGGTAAACTCAAAATTCAATTTTAGTTTATATAAGGCTTCTCTTTTTTGATTTTCGTATAAAATTTTGCTACTTTTCTTCAACAATACGAAACATTTCTTTTTTCGATAAATTATAAATGGGTCGAGTTTAAAAAACAAGAAAAACTTCAATTTATCAATCTTGCGAGTTTTCATTCGATTGAGTGCACACGTGATCCTACAAAGGACATCGTAAAATTTGTACATTTTGCCCTTTAATCCTATAATTTTGACCGATCAACTGTGGATAATAAATTAACTACGGTGATAGATAAGGTTACCTATTCTATTCTTTTGATAAAAAGAGAGCGAGTATTGGTTTTTAATTTAAATAAATAATTTTTAAACTTGCGGCTTCGCTTTTGAACTTGCCAAAAGTCGAAGACTTAAATTAGGGCTAGTATCGTCCAAATCACACGGGCAGACGAGCTTTATGTCTCTTCTACGTATGAACCGATAATGAAATCAAAATGGCCGAATTCAGAATTTGGCGTGAAATGGCGAAAACTTAAATTTTGTAAAGAAAACACCCTGTATATTTCACTTTTTATGAAATCTACAAGTTGAATATTACATCTGACCACCCGGCCAACTTACAATATTGTAATTTTAAGGCACCTAATTTCATCTTAATCGTCTCATAAGTAAATGAGGTATGAGCGTTAACTCATTAAGTCATTAACAAACGACACCCTGTATACGAATATTTGAAACAATTTATTTTTGTTAAAAGTTCAATAAAGAACCAATAGGTTTTTTTCTCAAATTTCGTTTATAATTAAAACAATAAACTTCCGAATATAATTATAAGGGTTGAAAACACATAAAATCATTAACAGTATAGCAAAAGGGGTTGAAACAAAGCTCTTGTTTTGAAAGCTAAAACTTATCTTTTTCGAAAATTACCTGCACCATTTCTCATAACGTTCAACTCGAAATATTTCATCCTTAGAGCTTCGATTGTATTTCGTTTCTGCTATCCCCTTTTTTTCCTCTCTCAATCCCTAAAGTTGGTTGGTTGCGTCGCCTAAATCAATATTAAAAGTTACATACTGGAAAGACAGGAGTGACATACTTTCAAACTTATATACACATCCAGCGAGACAACTATAAAAAGAAGTTATTAGATTATGAAACATTGGAAAGTTTCTTAACAATTTAAGATCCCCCCCATTCTATTTAGCACAAGTGACAGTAACTTTCTAATGAAATTTATGTTCTTACACTTGTTTTCGTTTTAATTAAGAAATACTTTGGGCTTTAAATTTTACGCCTTTTTTCCCTTTTTCCATTCTACCCATCTTTTAGGTTAGTTTTTTTGCATCGAACGTGCTTTGGGAGCTTTAGTAATGATTTTCTAGAACGATTTGTCTGTTTGACCTATATATAACCTCATACCACTACGGCACTTTCAATATTATAAGCTTCATATCGGTTCTCTTTAAGCTGCATATCTGCATTATTATATCCATTCTGGAGCTATAAAAGTTTACAAACGTACAGGATGTTTTCAAATACAAATTTAATAACTTGACATTTTTAATGCGGAAATTAAAGTAGATAGACGCGAGCAAAAAACATGGCAGATGCACGGCCTAAATAAACGTTTCATGAGAGTACACCGCGTAGATAACGTTTCTAAACATGAGTTCAACACGAAAAAGGGGCCTAGAAAAACAGATCTTTCAAATTTTAAATTTCATTTGAGTTTGACCAGAAAGTTAAAATAATATGTTATGCAAATGGCGCTGTGTTGCTTTTTAAGCCCTTTAATTTTTTTTAAGTTGGGGGCTCCTTACAAAAAACGTTCATTGTACTTCCCATACGAATTATGGATTCGTTCACAGCCCTC
Organism: Malthinus flaveolus; assembly: GCA_950108345.1. Classification (NCBI taxonomy): domain Eukaryota; kingdom Metazoa; phylum Arthropoda; class Insecta; order Coleoptera; family Cantharidae; genus Malthinus; species Malthinus flaveolus. Next base: position 4,337,464 of record OX467285.1, read on the forward strand.
CCTGCTCGAAAAAATACCGAAAGTCCGCTCGAATCGACCCTTTTGGAGTGCACTGGTTTCTCTATTGCAGCTTAAATGAATAGAATTTTTATTGAGAAGGCAGTAGGCTATCTTCTTCTCAGGTAGCTTGCTAAAATTTAGCAATGTTTTGGCTTGCACGAGGCCTAGTCTTTTTAGAAAAGTCGCACTTTTCTAAGGCCATGTGTGTTCCAACGCTTTTTCTATGTCCCTTTTAAGAGCCAATCGGTACATTTTTTGATGAAACTGTATTGGTTTATAAAAGTGGAGATGACCTACATAACTCGGATACATCATTTTATCTTCTATAGGCAAAGAAGGCAAAGATAGGACAGATTGAGCTACTCATCGTCTTTTGATATTCAGAAATCTCAAAGTCTAGCGATAGAACACTCAGTGTAGCCCAAACTAATAAAAATAAAATTACAAACGATTACTTTAAAACTGGGTGTAACGTACAGACCGAAAAATAATTATTGAACACTATAGATAGTTTCGTGAATACTTTGTCGGCAAGGCCACAATTTCTGCATTGAAATTTTTACGAATTACAAATGGAATGCTTTCTCATTCTCGATCTTTATAGAATTATCTGCTAAAACGCACACGAAAAGAATAAAGCAACTACTCGCGACTGCCCAATACAATTCTATGTGGCTGTGCATGATGTAGTAAGATGAAGAAAGATCGTACCTAGGAAATAGAAACCTCTTGTGCCGCCGAAGATCGCAAAAGACAACGGAAAATTATTGAAAAAAAGAATAGGCAGCTTCTTGTGGACGTCATAAGACAATTTATAGACAAAATGGTGTATAGAGGCCCTGTCTTCAAGCGACGTGAAAAAGAACAACTGAAGCTTTAGGTGCTGTTTTTTTTAATGTGGTCCGCATCAACTACTGTGGTTATTAGCAGACGGGACCTACAGCTTTAGGTGGGTTCCGAACCACCAGGACCAGGACATTTGACACATAGAAACACTCCAGTGGTGCCAGCCGGCTTTGACCAACGGCCTTTACATTTGCATGCAACGTGTTAGCCGCTAGACCACCCCTATTAATCGTAGTTTAAATTTCAGTTCTTACTTTACTAACGAATATCGAATACTTGGCTACGAGACGCTTTTGGCTCTAAATAATTGTTAAAACACTTAGGTGATAATATATTTACTTTTCATGAACGTATTCCGTATACTCGTAGTGCTTTGGACATTTGGACCCTTCGATATCTACAATAGCTACGTCACGTCTAAACCTTCAAGAGCTTTCCAACTAGATATCACTCCATATCACAAGTGGGGTGGTTCTATTTGCCATGTTTTTGTGAAGGTGACAAGAGCCTAAGGAGTTGGATAGGAAGTCACTTCGTGGTCTTTCTCTCCATATTTTAGATTCCAAAGATGGCAGACATTGCTCCATTCCAAATTGACAGTCTGTTTAGTATATAATATAGTCTCTCTTGCTTACGTTCTGACACAACACTTGATGGGGTTAGCTATTCCGGTCTCTATAAATGTGAGCTCATAACGTTTATTATTACCGTAAGCTATGCAACGGTGAACTTATTTTTGATTTAAAGTCCTACAAGTGGAAAATCGCCGATGTGATGTAGCTGGTGAGGGATCTAAAGCCTAAAAAAATCAACCGGTACTTCTTGGATCTTTAATCATAGCGCTTCTTTTCTCAATGGAGTCTGTCTTGGTTAACCCACAAGGTGATAAAAGTGCTTGCTTGATGCTTGTATCGTCTCGTCCCGCTTTCCATGCGAATAAGATCTTGCCTTTCATATTTTTACTTAATTATGAGGTGACCATTACCACCTCTGAGATTTGCAATATAGGCATTATGCTATAAATTACAAAAATATTGCTAAACGTATTGTTTTTTACTGAAATCTTCTCCACGACCCTTTAGGTAAAGTCAAGAGATGAGTGAATGCATTACACGCATGAAATTTCACTTTTATCTAAAAAATACTTTTATGGGTGGATTAAATCGATCGACTATTTAAAAAAATTTGTTGATAAATTTTAAATGCGGCGGAAGTAATTAATTCGAAATTAATTTTAGTTACGAATTTGATGTGTCGTAAAGAGAGGATGAGATGACAGAGAGCATATAGGTTATGTCTTGTCAAAGCGCGTTAGTGTCATCGCCAGTTGGCATTTGTGCTCTCTTCACACACCCCTAATAGTCGACACAAAATTATATCGATGCACAAGGGATGTATCTATTACTGTTAAATGGGATTGTTTTTGACAAATAGGATATGATTATTACAATTAAGGCAGTTGCGTGCTGTTATTTATACGATTTGATAGTGTTAATTATTTTTATTCTGTTAAGATGGATGGATGGTTGGAACGGTGGAACAGTTTTTTCCGTGTGAATGGGTGCATTCAGCCTACGTTATCATAATCCGCTACCACACCCAACTGGTACCGCTCCGCTCTAATGTATCCTGGAGGGCGTATCCGAATTTTGAGGTTATATTTTTAATAAATTTTCTGTTGTAAACAGAAAAAACTACCCCCTTCGCGCTCAGTAAAGTAGCATAAATAAAATCCTCTACCAAAAATGGCGACCGCTCCGTAACAGTTGGAAAAGTAGCGGACGTAACAAGAGACGTTTTCACAACATGTTCCCAACAGTTACGGAGCTGTTACGTACCCTGAATGCGCCTATTGTGACGTACACGTGATACCATCACGTGAATATGACACGTGGCAGTGCAAGTCTCTAATTTCTGCTAGTAACTGCACAGTTTGTGCAACAGAAGCTTTTTAAGGGATCAATAACTTTACTCGAAAGTTAAATTTTATTTCGAATAAACACTAAATTTTACGACCGTTTTGTCTGTCTCGTGACACACTGATAAATTCATTTTTTAAATTATATAAAATTCTTTCTTTCCTGATAAAATGAACGCTACATAACATCTCGTAAATGAATATAAAAATGGCATCAAACGATCCCATTCTTCCTATTAAAAGGCGACAAGGTATTTTTTTTCTTGATTTTAGTAAAACTTCAAAGGAGAAGAGTGAAAAAGAATTGGGATAACTATCAGAAGTGCTTTTCATGTAACGACTTCAACTTCCAATTTGGTGTTAGGTGATGCTGATGAGTTTTGGCAACGAATCGAAAATAAAAAATTTATTAAAATCTAAAATTGGAAGGTCGTTACTTTGTTACGTCGGTGCCTAAAGTGGTTTTAAACTTTTGTGACGTTACTAGAGGCTAGTTTAATTAATAATTACACCAATAACAGCTTACTCGTGTACTATGTTTATTTATATATGGCTAATTTCGAGCTATCTTATGCTCTTTGTGTAGTCGCCAATTTAGGATACGATTACGTGATACATAATTATTAATTAATTACGGCTAAATTGATGCAGAAACAGTCTTAGGAGCAATTGGAATCTCTTAAGATAAACTTAATGGCCATATAAAGACGCACATACGTACACGTAAGGGTATACCTGACAGAGATATACCTGTTCAGGTCGCCTGTACAGGTAAACCTGAGCTTGTATGTGCAAACCTAACAGGTATACCTGACACCAGAAAATAATTAATAATTTAATTTTTTATGATACCTGACATGTATACCTGTTCAGGTTTACCTGTACAGGCGACAGGCATGCCCTTACGTGCATGGATAAACGTAATACCAAAGTAGAGCTTCTTCGGGTTTATCTGAACAGGTATACCTGCCAAGTATACCTTTACGTGTATGTGCAGATTAAGATTAGGAGTAGGTACTAATTATTATAAATAATTTTACGCGTGTCCTTCAGTTGGAGTCCACAAACGGCTTTGAGCCAGAGGCAGTTTACAGTTCTGCCCCTAGCAATAGGTAAAATATGAGGACGCTTAAAGCAGAAGGAAAGTCGTGATCGTGAATGGTAAAAGAAGGGCGTGGTCCAACTGTTAAGACCGTGTTGCGTAGAAAGTAAAATCTGAAGTCTTAATCAAGAAGTTTTAAACATTCCCAAGTATGACTTGGGGTAGGCAACATCTGAAAATGTTTGCTCTTGTGTGAAATATAGACAGTGAGGCTATAAACTTTTCACATCGATGTCGGTGGGCGTAAAAGCGTCTGCAGTGCCGCATTTGCTTCGTACAATTTTTTAACAATTTGCTAAAATTCGTCCGACCAATTGTTTTCTGCTTTCAAAATTAAATTACGACTGACCGAGAAGCCCTTTGAGAGCACAGAGGCTATAGTCAGAGGCCGAGTTCTGTGGTAGCGTTAAACAAAACTTGAGAAAGGGCAGTAAAGTGGAATGTGGAATGCCTACTGTACGGTGCAGTTCATTTTAGTGATGGTTTGATGAAATAAAATAAAATAAAAATACAAACGCTTCCAACTTTGCACAAATACCTCGATGATGCCGTAAGTGATAAGAATTTCAAAGCTAGTCGAAGTTGCGGAAATTATTACGCAGCATTTTAAAGCGAAGTAGACATCTGAATACGTGAGGTTTAGAATTCGAGAGGGTCGTAATGTGTATTGTAAACATCAACCAAAGCTCGTTCCGATGTAATCGAGTTCTTCCCTCGAGTATTAAGATATCGAGAAATCCCTCCTGGTGTGTGTGAAACAATTTATAAGGGTGCACAAGACCTATACGTAAGCTTCAAAATAAGAAGCAAGCGCGCTTTCGGAGGTTCCATTACCTGGGTGCCATTGCCTTGCGAGGTTAAGGCGTTAAAAAATTGAAACGATAAAGCGAACAGTGGAACGGCTACTCAAACGGAGAAATGAGAACAACTTCTTTTGGCTTTATGAATATTGCTAGGTTGAATGGACTCAACCCAATGGAAAAATAATTTAAAAGTTAAAAATCGATTGTTCTTGAACTTATTAAACTGGAGAAGTTTCGTGATTTCCTCTAAATTATACGATTGAATCCAGACGGCTTAAGAGATGAACACGAAATTTAAAGTGCAGTTGGACATAACCAACTTGTCAAGTTGTAAGTTAGTAACGTCCGAAAATAGCTAACACTCAATATTGAGCATTATGCATGAGAATTTGGTCAACTTTTTGACATAAACACATCAGTAAGTTTTGATCGCATAAAACTTTCAATTTAGTTCAAATACAGGATGGTCTAATTAAAACTTCAGAAAACCGTAAAGTTTCTCAACGAAACGACAAGACACGTTGAGTTTTTTACGGAGGGTGCAATCAACTAATTGTTATAAATGACCCCCAGCAATCACCGAGATCGTTTTTAGACCGATATTCACTTTCCAAATTACATTTTTTGTACTAATATTTTACAAAAAGGGCTTTCGTCGAGTTGATTTGAAGTTCATTTAGTGAACAGCGTTACACCTCAAGAGAGGGTAGGTACAAACTCCACCCCAGTTGGCAATTTTAAAATCGACCGGTCTCGGAGTTTGTCTGAAAACTCTCTGTGGTGCAAGGTGATAACTTTGTATTGTATTAATTTGATATATTTCTCACTAATTATAGTTAAACTTTATTATCTTTAAATTACGTTGATATTAGTTGACAAATTAGGACAATAAAATTGCTAGTGCTTTATGGACGGCTGCTCATGCTCAACAAGCTATAATATAGTTTGTGTGTAAATTAACAACATGAATATACAAATTTAATTTGTTGCATTACAAAGTTACATATTAGTATTAAGGCAACGAATGCTACAAAATCTACTTTATTGCGGTGTAAAATGCAATTTAAAATAATCAAAAATTTGTTGTTGGGAACAAAATTGAAATTTTAGATTTTTAATTTGGAATTCAAAATATCTCATAAAGTAACGACGACATTTTGAAATGGAATAGAACGCTGAAAGTAAAAGACATTGGATATCGATTTTCTCTTCCTTACGTTTTCTTGCTAAAATACACGAATTTTTGCCCATCCTAGTGCGTGTTTACATTCGGTTACCACAAATTTTAGCTGTTTGTCATTGTGTCGAGTCATCTTTGTTAACTTTCTTTTTACAAAAACAAATTGGATTTTTGCTTTCTTATTATGTTGTTAAATATTTCCTAATTTTCCTATTTATTTTCTAATATTTTGAAATTTTCCAAAAAAAAAACAAATCGATGTAATACTTAATTGAAAAACCCCACGTTAACAAGAGTGACGTCGAGGAAGATAATTGGACGAAATGGTACTCTAGAAGCGATTTAGTTTGTGGAAGAACTAAACAATGTGACAACCATTACTCAATTGGTGAAAATAATCAAATGGCCGCGTCCGGATTAAATTCAACATAAAAATCGTAGAAACTGTCATTTTCAGGAGAATAAAAATAACACGAGACTTCGACAGGGTTTTAGCTTGTCTCGCCCATTATTTAACATTCACGTTGACGTAAGAGGATGAAGAAGGCTCTGAGCAGGAATATAAATTTCGGTTAATCGGCACAGGCTTGTCGCATTATTCAAGGTGATTTCGAATTTAACATCAAAAGACTGTACTGTACTAGAGAAAGATATGGAAATTAGACGAGTGAAGGCGACGCTCAATCATTTGGGTTTGAGGGAAATTAAATATCAAACACGTAGTTATTGTCATGCGCTTTTTAGCGAAACCAACCGGCTCTAAAAGTTTCCTATAGGTTTGATTTAATAGGGCTCTAACCAGACTGACCTTTTAATTTTTAACGATCGGACGTCGTGGTCATTGACAACCGATACTGGCGGCGCATTGTGGGAAAACATATCTCTCTAGTAGTAGACAAACAGTAGAAACTCTATTTACTTTATACAAAAATTTGTTAAAAGTGGATATTTCCTATTTAGAAATCATTAAATAAAACAACTATAAAAGTTGCACAATTATAGCTTAAATATGTAGAGAATTATTGTAACATACAAAATAGTTTACAAATTTTTTAAATATTTAGGGTTAATTAGTTAGATAGATCTAATACGTTGTAAATGAACCCCAACATACACACATAAGTGAAAAAACTTTAAATGAGAAAATTTGTTTTCCACCGAGTGCCTCGGGAATCGAACCCAAGACTTTGCTATTTCCGGTAGCACGCCTATACCCAATACACTACGGAGGCCAACATACTTTCAACAAGCCATCCGGCATTGTTTAAATGCGTCGAGACAGCGAAATATATATAAATCAAATTAGTATGGATACAACAATCATATATATATATATGTATATATATATATATATATATATATATATATATATATGATTATATATATATATATATGATTATATATATATATTATATATATATATATATATAAATCAAATTAGTATGGATACAACAATCATATATATATATATGTATATATATATATATATATATATATATATATATATGATTATATATATATATATATGATTATATATATATATTATATATATTTCGCTGTCTCGACGCATTTAAACAATGCCGGATGGCTTGTTGAAAGTATGTTGGCCTCCGTAGTGTATTGGGTATAGGCGTGCTACCGGAAATAGCAAAGTCTTGGGTTCGATTCCCGAGGCACTCGGTGGAAAACAAATTTTCTCATTTAAAGTTTTTTCACTTATGTGTGTATGTTGGGGTTCATTTACAACGTATTAGATCTATACAAAATAGTAATAATGGGCCGAGACCGAAGGTCGAGCAGTGTGTACCCAACACCCCAGTTTTTTCGAAAATTTATGAAAATGGAAATAAGAATTACAGAAGTCTTGTATTCTTTACAGTTTTTCTCTAAAAATAGTTAGGGGGACCTATAATTGGCAACTATTTAATTTAGCACGGTAAAATCTTATGTACCAGATTTCAATCAGCACACCGTATACCGACAATTCGGCTTGCCATAATTTGGCCTATCAATAACTCGATATTTTTCAAAAACTTCTATAAAACCTTCACAAGTCTTTCAATTCGTATGAGAATTATTCCAGTGGTTCCCTTCTAAATTTTTTGTATATTGGTCTTTTTTTGCTCAGGTTATGCGTTTGTCATTTTTTTTTAAATTTTGAAATTCTAATTTTATATTTTTTGACGAATTTGTGAGCAACCCATGTATCTAAAATTTTATTGCAATCCCACTAATATTTCGATGAGCGCCATCTTGAATTCGCCATATTGGCAGTTGAAAATAAAAGTACCACATCTATCTCATAGACTTAAAAATACATAAGGCATCCCCACAAAAATTATTTACCCAACTGCTTTTGTTTCGCCACAATAAATTTTTAAAAATTGGAAAATTTCAGCTAAAACTCACTACTGTTGACAGAAGCAAACTGTGCCCCTGGGAAGGCGTGACCGGTGTCGCTTTAGTTTCGAAATGTGTAATAACTTTCTCCCCTTCTACCACTGACTGTACATACTTTCTTGACGTGATTGGATAAAAGTTTTACCCCCCCAAGTTTTTAAATTTAGTTGGCATATTTTCCGGGGGCACAATTTGCTTCTGAGCGCTGTATATCTCTGAATGGAAGAACTTTCGGTATAAGAAAATTGGGGTCAAACGGCTTCTTTTGAGTTCGTGTAACAGCCCCTGAAGTTATGACGCACTTATGGGAAACACCCTGTATAAAAAATATACGCCACGTATATGTATGTTTTACGTATAATAAACGTAGCTGTCTTTATTGGGTACGAGGCCCCAACTGCTCTGAAAGGTGAGCAGCGGAGACATGAGACAGTACCTGAGTTCTACTGCGTGAAAACTCCAGACAAAAGGTCTAGGTCTCCGTTCAAAGAGCAAAATTAAGTAGAAACCGTAAATTTCAATATGATCCAAAATGCAAATAACTTAGAAAAACAATTTTATTAATGATATTTTTTAACAAAAAGGGCGTACAACTTAGCAATTCGACCTTTCATTTTAAAAAATTCAACGAAATGTTTATTTTAAAACATTGTTCATTAGAATATTTCAAACTCACACCCCCGACCTTTAAACATGAACTTTTACCTTTGCGAAAACAGGTAGAAGGTAGAAGTATAATTATTGACCCCTCTTTTAAGCCAATTTAAATATTATCATCAGAATAAAAGTTGTAACTGGCAATTAAAAATTTAAATTCTCGTACTTAGGTTTTGCGCACCCTTATTTAAAAAGAAACTTTGTTTAGCACCCCCACATACCCACAAAGGGGAGTAACTTGGAGTGCTACGTAGGCGTCGATGGTGTGCGTTTTGTAAAAACGTCGAAGAAGTTTTAAGTTACAAATTATTTTATTAAAAACAAAACGTGCCAACAAAGGCACAAAAATCGTTAAAAATATACGTAAGTTGAACCTTGTAAATACATACAAGTCTCTTGGGATGTAGTGAAAATCCGAAAAGCGTTGACAGGAAAGTTATGAAAAAGAAAATATATATATACGAAAGGTTTTCTTTTTTTTACAAAAATTGTTGTTTCGTTTTTTTAAATAACGTATAAATTATAATTTTTGCGAGCGTTAAACAACAACTAGAACTTATCTCGAATCTTTTGGATTAAGTAATAAACATTTAATTCGTTAATCTCGTAAAACTGGATAATACACGTGTAAGCAAAATTACCCAATTACTGTGCAATTTGTATATTATGTTTAAACCCCTCGTTAAGTGCTAAATTTTAACCACCTTTTTAAAGAAAAAAAAATTGAACTTTTTTTAATTCTGCAAGAGATGTTATCAACTGCTCTAATTTTCGGAATACATAACGTAATTTTATCACAGATATATGGCATTTAAAATATCTGCAATTGAACGTTATTGTTTCTTATAGTAGGTATAGACGGATGCTCTGTCATGTAAAGACTTTCCACTCGAGAAAATTTCTAAGTAAAATTAATGCGGACGTAATAGTTTCCTAAAGGGGATGATTTGGCAGAAAATAGTTGAAGTAAATTTGTCACCATTTAAGATAATTTTCAAGTGCTTTTTAGTCTGGATAGGTATCTATCAGCTATACTAATTAATTTTCAATTTTGAGATCTTTAACAGTATTAACTACAGCATTAAATTGCACCTTTCGTGCTAAGAGCGTCTTCAGATAATCTTCCAAGTGCTGAAAAACGGGCAACAGTTTGTGGGAGTTGAAGATAAATGTATTAATTATTATCAGTTACGAAGAAAAAACAAACCGTACAGGGTACCTTAAATCGATAAAGTTTAGCGAAGCCACAGGCTCTACCTAGTTGGATTAAATGCGGCTCAGAAAACTTGTTTCGCATGATACATACATCGTCTATTTCCAAGGAATGGAGATGGAGCCGACTACCAAACGAATAGACAATAGACGTAAATTTTCAAAAACCATGTAAAAACTATCGTATGCTTAGTATGGCCGCATCGATGTGAAGAATCCATGCATGAATAGTGAGAAGTGAGACGAAAATTACAGGAATAGGTAAGAAATTAAGCCGAGAAGGATTGAGCAGGACACACTGTGGGAAGATTACGCTATTACTCTCTCAAACAACTGATACAGAAAAAGAAAAACCAAGGATGTGCACTTGGTTTTGAAGATGTGACTCAGTACAAGAATAAAACTATAGAAATAATTGAAAGATATTTGGGATTCAGGAAAAACTGATCAATATGGGGAAGAGAAGCAGTTTTAGGGAAGATGCTGTGGACTGCCAAAACTAATAACTTCGACTTTATAGAAGAGAAAGGGTTAATAAGGTAAGGAAATGGGAGAAGAGCGCATAGAAACAAGTAGATATCGGCGATAGAATGTTCCGGAATGCAGTTTCATCGGAAGGAGTAGATCCTGAAAATCTTGGGCATGAGGAATGGGGCCAAAGAGAGCCAACATAGGGAATACGGCAGAATAAAGAAAGAACTTGAAGAAGCTTCGATAGGACAAGGTCTTAGTTGAGTATATATCTGACAGCTTTAGGACGAAGTCGGCACCACTTGATACGCATGCACTTTGGGGCTGTCCAAAGATACCCCTCCAATAAATATTTAAATAGAAAACAAAATGTTAAGCATTTTCCAACCGTCGTTATTACTCGTATACTGTGGACGGTTTCTGGGATAATTGACCGTGGTCTCCGCAATTGTAGGTGAAATAGTAAGTCGCTCGTCAAGAACATTTCGACCACGGCTCATTAGCACAGAAGCCGCTTCTAAATAAACAAAAAAAAGTATTGGATACTACCCCTTCAAGGATTAATTACAGAACGGATTTGGGTTAACGGTGAGAACCCCATACATAAATTGTAGGTATAAGATAATGTTTAGAGGATCGTAGAAATTATAATTCTTCGATTGCCACTAACTTAAGGACTGCGGCTACAGTGAAAGTTTTTACGCAAACTTCTGCATTAGTTGGACAGCTAGAACGGTAATTTAATACCAATTGGTACTGCGAATGAAGATTTGATCTTACAACTGTACCAACTGTGGTCATCAATGGGAGTTGGCTAATTGAGCCACTTAACCCTACGATTATGCTGAAACATTGATAAAATATTATACACCAGTCAGCTCTACTTAGAACAGTTCTGGCCATTATGAACTATTAGTTAGAATCACGAGACAATCACAAGTTGAAAATTCTAGAGAACTGTATCTGATGCAGCGGTGGAAAGATAACTATTCAGATTACCATAACTCAAACGACTTTATGTGCCACGATAGAAGCAGGAAGGAGACTATTAGGGTTGAAGGAGAGCAAGCACCTTCATCAGCGCAGTTGTAGAACTACAGACTGTGAAGTAGAGAAATCAAACAACAAATTGTGGGCGAGACAAGCGATCTATCGACTCTAATACATCGACGGTATAGTAGGCCCTAACCTCAGAGTAGTTAGGGCGAGGTGACGGCAATGTGGGCTAAAATCAAGCCACCTTGAGACAAATTGCGAAGAATGAGAAAGCTAGTAATAAACTTCAGCAATTTTGAAACTTTTTATAACTTTTGGTAGCAGTTCCATCAAAACAGTCGAGTTCATTTGTTACCAACATGACATAAGTGTAGATATTATACATAGATAACCAAATTGAGCAAAGTTTGACCCTTCAAACCCAAATTAAGGAGGAGCATGCAGCAGATATAAAATCGATACCCTTAAAATAGGATGACTGAAGATGATAATTTGACAATATTTGGAATAAGTTATTGTATTCATATTTGTACACAACCTTACGACGTCTTCGGGGCTCATTATTCATTCCCACAACAACCCACCATATGTGTTCAGTTTTACAAATTCCCAACGTAATTGCAATTGTTCCCAATTACAAGATTTAATTTTTCGATAGGTCAAATCGCGTTAAATCGTGCTCAAGCGCAATAATAACAAAATGAACAATCTCTTCATAATATTTGGTTTCCTTCAAATGGTTTATTAAATATTAAAGTAAATAATGAAGCCCCGACAGACAATATCCCTCCTGCTACTACGTAGACTTATATAAAATGCATAAGGCTAAGCTCCTTAAGGCTAAATTTCAGTGACTAAAACGTTTCAGCTAATCTGTTAGTTCCCACCGCTCCAACATTATTCAATTATCCTTGCAGGTTATTAGGTAATAATTGCCCTTTTAATTTCTCATTAATACACTTTTGGAAGTTTAATTAGTTTCTTCGGTAATCCATAAACTTTGTAGAATTTGTTAAAATTGTTTAAATTTACTTTAAACTTAAAAGTGTATTTTGTTGCTTTTTTTAGTCAAGAGATTATTTATTATTCATCGAGTCTAATCCGAGTTTCATTTCAATATTATTCTTTAGAATTGATTCAGTGACTATTGACTATTTCAAGATTTGCCAAGACTTGGTTTGTACAATAATTGGAATTTCTTGTCGCCGGTAAGAGGTGTTTCAACGAGAAGGGTCTTTGGGAAGGACTTATTAATGAGTGGCCACTTTTGACCGATTATAGTAAAATCCAAGTTCATGGGAAAAGGGCCTGTTAACTAATTGCCAAATTGCTAAAAGTGAATTATGCTATCGCATTAAAAAAGAAGCCAAAACCGTACTTTTTATGAAGCAATTTAAACTCAACGTACGTCTGACTTGCTTTCCTCATAAACGTGTAAAGTCGTAAAATATTTTGTATATTATGTAATGTAGGTACGAACTTACCTATACGTGTAAGCAAAAAGTACATACATAAACATTAAATATTATTATTTAAAAGTAAACTTGTGCCTCGTGGGTATATAAAATCCACGAAACATTCCCGCAAAATGTGCCATCACTTTGGGCGTAATTTATTACGTAATGGATTCCTCCAGTTACATTTTAGCCGATTAACATGTTCTTATAATATAAAATAAGTCGAGCACATCCAACATCGCCGTTATAAATTTCAAATTGATCTTTTGGTAACCTGAACACATAGCTTTCAATCACAAAGTCGAACCTAAAAGCGACCCTTTAACCTCATAATTAAGTCAAGTCTATAATGCATCTCAACAAACCGATTTTCTCGAAGATTAATGTTAAACAATGTCTAGGCAATTTAATTACCATTAAGCGAGGCCTCTCTAAAGATCGTCGAGATCCAAATTCTTATTTGTTAAAAGCGTCGGTTTGAAAGTGACAAATTAAAACGAATTCCGAACTGTGGAAATTGAAGGAAATGTCTCAAAATTATTTTACAGGAAGAGAAACTGTAGAAGGATTTGTTGGTCTAATGAAACTAATACCATCGATTATGAGCTTTTATGAGCGTAGTATAACTTTTGTAATTTACAAGGGGCGTTCTTGAAGTTCTCACTATTAACTTGACGTAATCGAGTACTTAATTATTTGCAATTACGTTCAAAATGCGACAATCAATTGTGTTGTAATTCGAAAATTGCGCGCGTTTCTTCCTCTCTAGGGTTCAATATTTTAACTCAGACCTAGATAAATTTCGTTCGCTCATTTATGATCGTTTTTCAGAAGAAAAACCAGTTTGAACTGTTGAAGGGCTAGAGCGCATGGAAACAGCAGAATCAATTATTATGGCCTAGCGATCCAGAATTGGTTAATCTAAGTCCTTGGGAGTTTTATGCTAGATGAAAATGTTGAGAATGAAAAGTGTAAGAGCGAAGACTTCTGACAAGAATTTTTAAATAGATGGGATTGGGATTGGAGAATGTGAGAAGGAGGTATACCGACGGTCAAATAGTTTGCAGTTGCTCTCAAAAAATACCCACATGCAGAGACCACAAGAGCAAAAGATGGGTGGCGCCAAATGTTTTGGCACTAAATGGACACGACAGTGGTTAATGTATTTCTTATTCTATCTCTAAAGCACTAAAAAAGACGAATCTACTTTAGATCCCAAATCTAGGAAAGGAATTTTCACGAAGAAACGGCAAACCTTCATAACATTTGGCTTCTCTCACTGTTCATGTTCACTGCAACTGTAAATCGTAACCACACGTGTACTGAATTTTGTTGTTTCGCGGAGCGCAGCAGACCCCAGAATCAATTTTTCAGCATCAGTCGTTTGTTATTATAGTAAAGTGGTTTAGTTGTTTATTTGCCCTTGCTAAAATTGCCTACCTGAGTGGTTCCAACGTCAGCCCCAATTTGTTATAGGCTCGATAAGTAAAATTTAAACAGCAAAAATGAGGAGGAGGTTTCTATAGAACGATCGCAATAATTATATTAGATTTAAGAACGCTATAAACAAGTGAGAACACTAGGAGCTTAAAATAACTGAAAACGAAAGAAAGACAACCAGTTCACGGCTTTTTGAAAACATGCAAAACTTCGACTGATTGATAATAAATGATGTATGAAAACAGTGGTGACGTTAGGTACGTAAGGAGCTGAATTTCGGTAACGTCCAATTTATATAAATTATTACTCGCGGGTAGTGTAAGGTTGGGGAATATGTGGTGGTTGTAGGAAAATACTTGACGTGAGGTGAACAAAATACTGCAAGTCATCAATCAAACTTTAAAATACCTATTAACAGCGATTGTAGTTTGGAAAATTTTGCCAATACGTAGTTCTGAAACGAAAAATAAAGTTTGAAGGAAAACCAAAAGTTTGGTATAATCCGTTGGGTTAAGAAAAATTAACGACCAAAATTCAATACGTTAACGAAAGATTCGGAAGAATTATCAAAGAACCAAATTCGCTCTAGATTCGTAAAATTAAAGGAAATTACTGAGAAATGGGTGAAAATGTGTACATTCGTTAGAGGAGCCCACTTTTTAAGACGTCCCTAAGTTTACCGTTTTTGGTGGCTGCGACAGCATTACGAGAACAAGACAACTGGGCGACATAAATATTTGATCAATTTCTGTTCGCATATTAATTTGACGGAAGAGAGACGTGTTTCTTGTGGTTAGAGGTAGTCTCAATATGATAAATTGCCCTACCTATTAAATTTTTATTTTAAGAAGCTAACAAGTTTTTTGGGGGTTGTTTTGATCAGAAGCACTCCAAACGAATGAATTCAAAATACCCATTTAATTCGAATTCTATATTTGAAGTTTTTGACAACACCTAGTACCTATAGGTACTTGGCAGATTTCTATCGTACCTATGGTACAATGATCGGATGAAAATTAAATTAAAGAGGGTTGAAGAAACTTTAAACTTGACGTGAATAATTACTTGGGTTGAACCCTTCCTTCAATTTTGGATAAATCGTAAAAACGGTGCGTGAAAATAGCCGTCTCGAAAAGAAAATGCAAAAGTCTGAAACTCGAAAAACGTGTACCGTGGCTAATTTTTATCGTATAAGAATGAAAATAAAATGAAATTCAAAGAAATTTTATCGACTTCAGAAATGCTTTGATAATATTTTTCGATAAAACGGCTATATTTTCAAATATTGATCAAAAATCAACTTGCCTACTTTCTTCCAGTGTGCGAAAATAGTCAAAACAATAGTAAAACACTAAACCATTACGACTTCTCAAATTATGGATCAAACGAATTAGAAAATTGAACCTTGAACTATTTTCCTTTACTTCTTTATTCAACTAACAAAATATCTTTCTTTAGAAAAATTTGCTACGCCTCCAAGCCAATTTTGTTGTTCTACGTCCCAGTTAAACCATCGGTGTTGAACTTTCAACTATTTTGCATTTTACTAGATTTTATTGCGCATGCAAAGTTGGCCCTTTTCTTTCGAACGATTTGAAAAAAAAAATACGCCAATGTGGTACACGAAAAAATTGAAACTTAACTATTAATAATCTTTACCCATAAATTTGTTCTGTGGATCCACTCGCACATTCATCCACATCAGTTATTAATCGACACCTAAAAATTACAAATTCAAAACCGTTCCGAACGGAAAGTACGCAAAAAGTGCAAAAATTTATTCAGGGGTTACTTGTATTTATTCGCCGAGAATATTCGTCGATGTTTCACCCTTCTATCAAAATTGAAAATGAAGCAACTTATTTTAGTAACAAGTTGTTTACACAACACGACCCTCTTTTCAATCCCATCAAGATATTGTTGAGAAAAATATAAATTGCCTTTCGTTCCTGCTTTATTAGAGAAAATTTGTTTTCCTTTAATTAATTGTTAAATGCGCGCACACACAAAAAAACAATGAACAGAGAGGGGTATTTGTATAAAAGATTACGTTTATCCCGGAATTAGACTTTGTACAATACATTTACAAAGGATTCCTTTGATCACCAATTACTTTAGCGAAGACGGAGCACGTCGTCTTGAAATATGGGAGAACGTTTTATACCCTACATTGGAAGCAAGTTTTCCTAAAATAACGATTTCCTATTGACTCAGGAAAATGCCACTTTAAGGAAGTTTTACATCTTCATTTGGATTTCTTTTCCACTGCACCCTGCATAACATTAATACAAATTTTTTTAGTGCCCCTTAGAGCTTTAAATCGATAGAAAAGTTTAAGCCCGAACAGACCTTAAATTGGTGCGTGTAAAACGGCAAACAATGAGAGTGTGTGACCTGTCGCATCACTTTTTTATTATGATAAACGGAACGGTTGCTCTATTGTGCTTACATCAATATTATCGGGTTTATTTTGAATAGAAAATAGGGGTGCTTAGTATAATAAAACGACGTAAAGGTTGGTGGAGGCGACACAAAGAAAATTGTCGTTTTCACACAATGAAGGAAACGCGGTTTTGATAATTTAGGTATTGTACGTAGATTGGACACAATTTCCTCCAATTTGATAAAAGCTCCAGGGCGAAAAGGGTAAAACAAAGGAAGCGTAATTATTGGTGATAAACGCAATTTTCGGTTCTCTAGCTATTGCTACGCGAGTTAGATGGATCTACGTCGACGTTATAGGAAATAGTGTAGTTGTAGGTACCTTGCAATCGTCGCAGTGATGGGCTATGGAATAGGTCTGACCGCAATCGTAGCGGGTTAGCACCTCGGCAAATTCACAAGAGATTCTAGCGGCCAGCGCATCCACCTCGAGTAGCGCGTCCAGAAGGTGACGGCAGGTTTCCTCGTCCTCGAGCGCGCTTACGGGCAGGGTATTATTCACCGCGTGTTCGCAGCAGTGGCGCAAATGGAGTCCCTGCAGCGCGCGCCGCCTGCGCTCTGTGCTGGAGCCGTGGCCGCACACCTCGTCTTTGTGCGATTCTTCCAAATATTGAAGGCACTGAGTAGTACTGTTGCCGGAACAGGGCGGCGGACAGAAGGGCCCGGGGCCCCACATGGCGGAGCACGCGCCCTGCAGGTCGGTTGCACTGGCGGGCTGCAGGTCGCACGCCGACAACCAGGGGTTGATGACTTCGAGCGGCGGGGTGGCGGCGAGCGCCAGGCCGGCCATCAGCAGCAGCGACAGGCCCGCCAGGGCCCGGGGCATTCTGTGTGGCAGGGCGCGGTGGCGGCTCGGTCGTCGGCAGCTACGGAAGCCGGGAGCATTGCTGCGGGCGGCCGGAGTGCCCCCCCTCGCGGCTCCGATTGCCCCCGGGGGCCGACTGCCAGGGCCCGCTAGGCCGCCCAGGTGCGGGCCCCCCACGGCCCTCGCTCATGCTGCATGCTCACCGTTGCACATCACATCATCACTGCACTACTACACACTAGACGCTCCCGAGATGTCCGCCATCTTTAGTAGGTATGTTGGTCACAGTCCTCCCCGCCCGGGCGCGAGCTGTGCCGGCCGTCTCTCGCTCGACACTGGCGCGGTGGCGGCGTCTGCGGGCGCACGCGTCGCTGGAATCGATAGCCGCCCCCAATCAATCGCGCCACCTCGCATGCACGTCTCTAATCCGTTGCAACAACAAACACGCGGTCAGGTGCCGTCGACACGCTGCATCTTGAAATTCGACGACAGTTCGGCGCCTTCTCTTTTTAAATTCGCTTTTTAAACACTCGCCGAAAATGCTCTTTTCCATTTAACCGATGAGTATTATTACTGGTTCTCTTTCCAGCGACTTTTCCTCGTTTTAATTTACCGCAGTTCGCACACGGACGCGTTTTCAAAAATGCATCCACGTGAAACTGCATTTTCGTTTAATTTCGCGTTAGTGGCGCTTCGGAATGTAATCCTAGTCGATAACGTAGAAATTTAAGTTCGGTTTTATTCTCAGGTTTTAGTAATGGGGTAATTTTTAGTAATTGAAAGTTGTTTTAAACTTTGTAAGTTATATTACAATCATAACCGAAAACTTTTTGATGGGCTTTAAATTTTTGAAGCTCTATTAATATCCGACACCTCTTATCTAATTAGGCCAAACTAAATTTAAGTAATAAATTAATTAATTTATATTTCATCTAGCGTGAAATTACCAAAAATTATTAGTTACTTACTTACATAAGATGTAAAATTTATATTATTCGGTAAATTATGTATAATGTATAAATATGACAGAAAATTGTACCTAAAGGCTGAAATTATGAAGAAATTTTGCTGTAAATAAAAATTGTGGAAACCTATGTAGTACTTTCCAGGTTTTGTAGAAATAAGTCGGCATTTCAAGTTTTTAATCTCTAGCTCACAACGAACTCTCCAATTTTATGATCTCTCAGGCGAAAATATGACATAAAATGAAAACTTCTGAAAAATTGAGAATATAAAGTGCACTCCTTCTATTTTCTAGTAATTGATGATTAATTTCAAATAAATTTCGCTTAAGAAATATTAGGCTTCAGGGAATTTTTTGCGCCAATAACATTTTTTGAGAAATTGACAAAAACGCTTTCCATGAAGCGCATAAATGCAATCTTTAGTGCTTCCGTTATACTTTTTTTCTGGGCCACCTTGCCAACCGAGCTAAAATATGTGTTTAAAATTTTAAGAATAAAAAAAGTGCAAGGAAAACAAAGAGAAAACCCTGAGTGCAAGCTAATACTCTTTTAATGATGACAATTTTAAATTTTGTCAATTAAAACTTGGCGTAGGGTAATGCACCCTCTCCTTTTTTAAAAGTTTGGCAACTTTACTTTTCTCTTTTATTATTTTTAAATCCATTTAATGTCTGATTAATATCCAAGTTTACAAATCAGATGTAACAAACTTTGAAACTTCTTCGTGATTAATGTTTCATTCAATGCTGCAGAAACAAACCCATCACTTTGAAACTAATTGTTAACAATGACGTAAATTACTTTACTAATAATTTGCAATTTATTAATAAGGGCGATTTGCTCGATAACTTTTTACGAATTTTTTTCGACAAAACGCGAATTTGCCGAATAAAATTTTTATTAGATGACTACCCAAATTTTTGCCACTCTCAAAAGGAGCACCCAGGTCATGAATGGGAATTGGGGGAAGGAAAGGAGGAAAGATATTAATAATACGCCTCTTATCAGATTATTCATTTTACTTAGTCTGCTCTTTTTCGTCACAATCCAAGTCAAGAGATTGAAACAGTAGACCTTAATGGAGAGAGGAATATCACTAAGTGATATCCTCTCCTTCTTTGAATCTCATAATTGCACTGCAAACTTCGCTAAAGACCATCCTATGTTCGGGGACCTGAAGAAAAGCCACTCTGAGTGCGACCTGTACGAGACAGTCTTATTGGCAAGAGTAGGTATTATACAGGAGCTCGAATTGGTGCCATTGTTCGGGGGATTCAGAAATTAAATTTAGGATTAGAATTTTGACCTATTCTTGATCTAAAATGAAATCTGAGTTTGCCATTTACCAAGAAATTTATTTTCAGTTTTCAAAGTTGGAATTAATAAGTATATAATTTCATTTGGTTGCGTTAAGAATTCAAAACTATTTAGAGTATTCCCCAACATTTTTGGGTCAACTTTGTTATTAATTTTAAATTATAACACATTTTGGAAGCCAATTAAAATTCAGTTCAATTCATCTGTTTCTATATCATTTATCTGGTGGTATTTGAACTCCAAACGCAAAATTAGACTCTTCCAATCGAGGAATTTTTCAAATTGTTTTAACAGGTCACGTCAAAGAATCGTATTAAATATTAAAGATATACTATGTCTTCTCGGAGATCACCCTGAAGTATCTCTAAGCGTCCAATCAATTAGTTAACTTCACAAACACCTAAATTAAACATTTTTTCTACAAGACAAAGAGTTAACAATTTTTTGAATGAATAGCTTGAATTTAAACTAATACTTAATTACTATAATTACGAACACTACACTAACATGCGTTTATTTTGTAACAGAAAAATAGTATCTCGCGATTAACGTTGTAAGTCATAACAAACTGGAGCACTAAGATGATCACTGATTACTTCTGCTATCCATATCTCGACTATCATCACTTTGGTCGCTAAATTGGTGAGCCGTGAGTCCCTGAGGAATATAAAATAAAAATGACGTTACTTAATGACGAACAATTAAGTCAAAAATTAAACAAATGTAGGAGGTGTACAGGGTGGTTTTGAAATCACGAACGAACCGTGCCTAGTAACGTGAAAAGTTTATATTATGGTTCATGAAAAATGATAACTGATAACTTACGAGGCTATATTGAAAAATTCTTAGCCTACTATAGAACCAAACAAAATTTCAATGTCAAAATATTTTATTACTCAACATATTCTTCTCTTAATTGGATACATTTATTACAGCGAACCTGCAACGTCGCTAGACCTTTCAAAAAAATGTTTCTTCTTGCTCTGCAAACCAGACGTCCTCCAGACGTTACCTCCTCGTTGGAAGAAAATTTACGACTTTTTAAACTTTTTTTCAGCTGAGGAAAGAGATGATAGTCGGACGGAGCCAAATCTGGAGAATAAGGGGAGTGTTCTAGTAATTGAAACCCTAAGTCACAAATTTTTTGCATGGCAACATGAGATTTGTGTGCAGGGGCGTTGTCCTGCAAAAACAAAACATCTTTGGATAGCTTTCCGCGTCTTTTCTCTTTAATTTTTTCCCGTAGAGTGGTCAGTAATGTCGAATAGTAATCTCCAGTTATTGTGCTACCCTTATCCAAAAAATCAATCATGATTACTCCATGGCAATCCCAAAAAACTGAAGCAAGAACTTTTTCGATCGGTCATCATCTTCAATTGAAAATTTACCTCTTTTGTAGCTTGCAGTTCAATTTTTCACGGTCGCATACGAAGGACATTGATCACCAAGGGTATTAACCATATCTTCGTGAATCTGCTTACCTCTTAACCCTTTTAAATACAGGTACGTGATGATGGCTCGATACTCCAATTTTTCGATTTTCACAATTTCGGTGGACATCTTTTTTCTTTTAATTTATTGCTTAACTCTGGTTTACTTTTTTGACGTCAAACTTTACACTGACACTTCTAATAAGTTATTGTTCGTTGCTATGGTAACGCAATATTTTTTTTTGCAATGACATAATAATCATGATAAAGGCTCGATTAGCTGTAATGGTGTGAGAATGAATAAGTTCTGAACCTCCGAAGAGTAGTGTATAGAAATTTTGAAAAAATATGTCGCAAAATCTTGGAGTCCCCGATAGTGTGATGTTTTCAAGGTCGCGGTGCAAAGAATTAGGTGAACAGTAAGAATATTCTTATGCAATTCACCTATAGTACCGAAAAAAAACTGTTCATATGTCGCAAAGGGGTTGAAAAAATCGTCTAGGCTAACTAGTTATCAATACATCCTCGTATTTATGTCGTTGTACTTTGGACTATAGTGGCCATCTCCGTAAGAACTGTTATACTGTTAAAGCATTAAACTAAAGCATTATAAAATTATAATCAATATTACCACAAAAATAATTGTATGTACAAACATCTCACTACACTATCTTCCCCCTGTAGATGCGCCTTCTTAACTGGCACGTCTATGTTGTTGTTGAGAAACTTTTTCTCTTTCTTAAGGACTATCGTGAGATGCTAATTAATTTATTGAAGTGATTTTTAATTAATACGTCAACTTGGTTAGACCCTTCAACCTCAAATTTGTCAAAACTACTTCATTGTACCAAAATATTAATCATACTTAATTACCTAATTAAATTTACCCTCTTTTATATCGCCCCATCAATTTGTTTCTAATTTTTTTGAATTGTTAATTTGACAATTCGCTTTTTAACTTATTTTAAAATGCCACGTAATTGCAAATTTATAAGCATAATTGAAATACAGTAAAATTAGAGATTTTGTGAAGTAAAAGAAATGATTAAGAAGTGGATGATAATTATGATGAGTCGCCACGGGATAGAACGTGTAGCGAAATGGATTTTAACTAATATTATGAAAAATTATAGTTTTATTAAAAAATGGCACCAGTCACTTTTGGAAACATAAAATTTTACTCAATTTGCTTTCCTAATATTCCAGTAGGACGTAATATTGGCCGATTGTTTTTTTTTACTCCTTTTAGTTTGATGTGATATTTTCTTGTTTTACTTAAAAATTAAAGGGTTTCGCGTAAAAATGCTTCGAATAAAGTTGAAGACTTCTAAATTTTGCTTTAATTTCATTATTATACATAATTGCAAGATGAAAATCAGAAAAAAAATAGGTTGTTTGAGTACATTTAGTAGTGGGCGTTTTGGTTATGCGATGGGATTTTCTTTCACTGAGATCACATGTATTTCAAAGCAATAACCAAAATTGTTCTCCTACCTGCGTCTAAAACGCTATCCTCGTTATTGATGTCTCGATGCATCCCGTAATAGTCGTTCCCATCATCAAGTAACCAACTGCTGAACGTACTGGTACCTATCGTTCCTTGAGGTTTCGAAGCGCACCCGAGCCACCATTTTCCTGCAGATCTAGGGAATGCTGGTTTCGCCGGATCTACAGAAAATTGTCTATCGTTGAACCTATAATATCCGTCGTCTTTGAAAAAGTACGTATAACCGTTTGTGTATTGGAAAGCTGCGTCTAAACGATCGGGCACGCCCTCCCAATTCGAAATTTGTTTCGGATAAGTGCTCTTAACTGGCGGCCTTTGCGATGGGTCGAATCTCCAAAACTTCGATCCTACACAAAATGACTTAGTTCGCTGTTTATTAAATGATTTCATTAGTTACCTTTAAAGAAGTAAATTTTTCCGTTGCCACTCCAAACCATGGCGGCGTCTAAATCGTCGGGTATTCCAGTGAATCCTTCGGAAATGTTTTTGGGATAAGCATCATCAACTTTTTTCCCCCTGTATCTCCAATATTGCTTTCCTTTGAAAAAGTACGATTTGCCATTTTTATAAGTAAAAGCGGCATCGATGTATCCCGGAAGACCAGGCCAACCACTCGAGATAATTTTAGGATATCCTTTGGCTACGTTATCTGCCGTGAGTTTCCAATAGTGGTTGCCTTTAAATACGTAAGTTTCGCCCTCGGCACTGTTAAATATCGTATCGATTTTCGTGTTTGTACAAAGGATGGGGTCTTCTGCGTTTGTAGTTGGCGGTGCTTCGGTCTTCGGTTTGTATAGGGCTTGAATTCCTTGAATGTCATCGACGTCTAATTGAAAAACTGGTTCGTATCCACGATAAAATGGCGCCATGAGCGCCGATTTGATATTAGAGTGACTAAGACCTAACGAATGTCCAAATACGTGAGCGGCAACTTGGAATAAGTTCGTTCCGCGGTAAGAGTTGATCGACCACTGTTCTGAAGCATCAAAATGAGCATAACCACCAAACGCCTACAACGGAATTCATTATTAATAACAATAAATCTACTTAAGTTACTGATCGACTTACTGGAAAATGCGCGTGAGCTAAAGTACCATCGGGTCCATCGAAAGGATCGCCGTCTCCATGTTCCCCATTTTCAAAACGAATTTTGATGTGAACATGTCCTTTGGAAGGTTTGAACGAGAGATCCGTATATTCGGACCAAACTGCGAAAGCGCGTGCTATTTCTGCGTCTACGTCTTTTTGGGCCAATTTACGCGGGTACTTGGCAATTCTGTAAGTCAAATTTTTGACCTTCCACCGACTGCCTATAAATTAAAAGTAAATTATGTTCAACATAACGAGCACAAAGAAATCTCCTGTCTGTCGCTGCGTAAACACGGTGACTTACGAAGGATTGCGGCTATTGATTTCAAATTTAGTATGCATGTCGGTATGGTAAAACAAAGACTGTATTTCGGCAAAATTGTCCCACTCGAAGGGAGTGATAAATTGGGTCGAAGCTTATATGGGTTTAAATAACATTGATCATTTTAGGACTTCCTCTTTATTTTGAATTATACAGGGTGTCCAGTGGCTGAGGACTAATGGAAATATTTCTTTTCTCCGCAGGAATATTAAAAAACTATTGGACAGGTCAAATTGATTGAATTAAAATCCAACATTTTCCGATTATTTTCATTTTTCTACCACCTACCCTACGCGAGCAGTGACGTCATCAAACTTTTTTTTTAAATTGCAACCCCATGTTTGGATAAATTATAAAATTATGATTTTAGCAATATACACAAGTTTGTCTTTTGGACTGACAGTTTCGAAGATATTAATTTTAAAATATAAAAAAATATGGGGTTGCAATTTTAAAAAAAAGTTTGATGGCGTCACTGCTTGCGTAGGGTAGGTGGTAGAAAAATGAAAATAATCGGAAAATGTTGGATTTGAATTCAATCAATTTGACGTGTCAAATAGTTTTTTAATATTCCTGCGGAGAAAAGAAATATTTCCATTATTCCTCAGCCACTGGACACCCTGTATACGTAAATGGGATATTTTTGTCAATTCGCATTGTTGAGTTGGTGTAAAGTGGTAAATAATTTTCGTACCTTGTAAGGCGTATCTCTTCGATCTCGAATCATCTCCAGAGCCTACTTTGTCTTTAACACCGCATCTTGGCAGTGACATGGTATTTAACGTTGCGTCATCTAGTTTACCTAATAAAGATAAATAGAATGCTTATTACAGGAGCTGTGATAAAATGATTTAAGAAATGTCTACGTTTTACCGACGAACATAATCTTCACCTATGCCCTATACTTAATAATTATTTGCAAAGGAGTAATGATTAATGAGGGATTTATTTTAATTAATAGTATATTAAAGAACGAATTTCATAAGTCACGTATTATAGCACGACTCCAAGTTTAAAATGCGACTGGCGTAGCCAGGAGCGTTTTAATGGAGGAGTGCTATAATCGCTATAATGACTTATGAAATGAGTTCTTTATACAATTTTTTCTATTTTGCGCCTTTTAAAGTCCATTTTCAAAGAAAAAAATCAAAATATAAAAATTTAGGGATTTTTATGATGGTTGGCTGGTTGGCAGTACTAATTGTAAAGTGACATTTCGTAATTTAAAATTCAAATAAATTGTTTTGTAGTTTGAATTGGTCGTTAATTAATTAATTTTAATTATTATGTTAAAAAATAGAACATGTTAATTACAAAAATTGTCTTTTCTCTTTCCTCGATTTGACAAAATATGTCAAATTAAATATTACTACCAACTTCGAACAAAAATGCAAAATATAAAAATATTTTTTTATATTTTGCGTCTGTAAGATCGCTATTATACGAGTAGCATCCATTTGCGTGTCGTAATGAGATTTAGCGTGCTGTAATAATTTTGGTAAAATTTGATGTTCGAAGTTGGTAGTAATATTTAATTTGACATATTGTGTCAAATCGAGGAAAGAGAAAAGACAATTTTTGTAATTAACATGTTCTATTTTTTAACATAATAATTAAAATTAATTAATTAACGACCAATTCAAACTACAAAACAATTTATTTGAATTTTAAATTACGAAATGTCATTTTACAATTAGTACTGCCAACCAGCCAACCATCACAAAAATCCCTAAGTTTTTATATTTTAATTTTTTTCTTTGAAAATGGACTTTAAAAGGCGCAAAATAGAAAAAATTGTATAAAGAACTCATTTCATAAGTCATTACAGCAATTATAGCACTCCTCCATTAAAACGCTCCTGGCTACGCCAGTCGCACTTTAAACTTGTCGTGCTATAATACGTGACTTATGAAATTCGTTCTTTAATATACTATTTTACCTGTTACGTCCAAACCGGCAAAATTTTGGAAATCGGCAATGGCGTCCGTTAGTGCTCGTTCATCTATTAAGATGCTCGAATTGAACATGCTTTTGGTATTTGTTCCTAAGTAGCCATATTGAGATAAGTAAAACTGAAATTGTATATACGGAGTATTAATAAATGGACTTTACTTTTTTACGCTTTATAGTAGGTGATAATTGATAATAGAGATCAAAACAAGTTCTAATAAACCATTGGCTAATACTCAATGGGTTTCGTAGTTATTGAACTAATTTGGTTTTTATAACAATTCGACAGTTCTTTATTTATTTAGAATTATCGTTTGATTCTTCAAATCATTTGTACCTATTTATAACTTTTAAAAAAATATTGAAATAACAAAATGGTGGCAAAACATTTCGAACTTTTCGCCACACACCTCTCACCAACTTACGTTGCCGGACCAATATTTGTTCCAAATTTATACAATTCTGGTTCCGGAACGAAGTGAGAACTGGGTTGAGATAAACGACTTTTTTTCTTGGGTTTGTGTCATTTTAATAATAACATAATGAATGAAGCATGCAAGCACTTAGGTATACACACCAACATTTTGGGTTGTTCGAAATTACAAAAGTGACAACGCAACTTTTTCTCTAAGTGTCAAGTTTATTCTCTTTTTTCAAGTACATTGATTTAACAATACATTACCATCATGCTCACTTGCTCACTCAGCAACTGCCTTTTATAATACTTGAATTACAATATGAAAGTATAATAAGCACGTAAATGCTAATTTAGGTATTACCGTATTACTCAGTATGCATTCGAGTACTTTTCCGTTATTTATTATAGTTATTATGCTAATAATTAATTTAATCCATTTTGAATGTTCTAAATGCCACTACTATCTTTCGAGATTCTTCGCGCACCTCTGAATGAATGGGGATAGTTGAGCTGAACTAGCCATTTTTTGAAGAGTTTTTTTTGAAGACCTACTGAAACCTACTTGAGAAAGATTGGAACAAAATCGAGACAAATTTACGAAGGTCCATGTAAATGATAAAAGCGTTATGTTTTTCTTACAAAAAATTGTGATATGTAATTCGTTTGTAATGAAGTTTTCGGATTAATTCCTATGTCATGTCATGTCAACAGGTAGTAGAGGTAGTAGATTTGTAGATCAACAATATCATACAGGTATGCTCCTATGCCATTACAGTCGTTATAAAGGAAGTACATTTTTTGAAATTTATAAGGCTCTAGATTGTCTACGTACGTGTTCTAAGAGATTAATTAATTAATTAACCATCGATAAGATGATAATTGCTAAAGTTGTAAAAATGAAATTGATAAATTCTGCGTCATTATAAACTTACACGATACACAAACACAAATCGATGAAAAATAAATTATCGCTTTTGAATAACACAAGTGAAAACCCCCTTCTTAGAACTAGAAGGGGTGCAATAACAAAATTCCAAAAAAAAAATTAAGCAACTCACCAACGCCGAATTTCCACCAGAACTCGATTCACAATTAATTAAATTAAAACTTGCCAGAATCACCAAAGCTATGGTACTGATCATTTTATTTAATTGTGTACTTCTCTTAAAATCAAATTAATTATTGCTTATCCAAAAGAACTCGTAACTACGAAAATTACTAGAAAATTCACACGCGATAAATCCGCACAGTTTGGTTGCGATTTCGAAACAATAATCAAAAAATTAAAATCAATCACGTAAATAATTATTTTTAAATTCATTTACTTACACAAACGATTTTTTTATTAGACACGAAAGCTTTTGCTTACAGTACGAGATAATATATAACACTGTACAGCCGTACATGATGTAGTACTACGATCAACCATCAACCATACATGGGGGTGTACAAGTTTATAACCCAGATGTCAGAAAATTGCCGACAGTGTTTTAAAGCTCTAGTTCGGGTTGTTGAAATTTACATTTAGGTTCCAGAGTTTCCGGTTTTCAGGTTAAGTGTCCCCTCTTTATTGTGAAATAGGTATTTGTAAACTTTTTGATTACTATGCGCGGTAAAAGTAGTAAATTCAAAAACTATTTTAAAAAGCTGTTATATTAAAACTTATACTTATTCCTGTTTTTAAATTTTTATAATAAGAATTATCTCCAAAGTTTTAATAAAAAAACTAGAAAATGAGCCCATCGTTATAATACTGGCCGCTATTTTGAATTTAAAGATTTGAAAGAAATAACTCCTTTATTTTGTACCACTCTGTATCTATTTCGTTTATAAGCTTCTTTTGTTATTAAAATTTTTTGTTAAAGTGGCCGAAACCAAATTTCAACAAAATCGCTTCAGTAGTTTTTATTTGACGGCGTTACAAACAGACACAAGCAAACATTTTCTAAATTTAATTTTTTATTATTTTGGATTGAGGGGGACCCAAAACCCCAAGAAACAGTAAAACTTAAAAAACATTACTTTGAGGTTCCACCACTTTCTTATTATTAACCCTACGTTAGGCGCGTGCACTTTACTAACGTGTTTAGGCGCGTGGACTACAATGGTAGACCATTTTATTATTTGTATAAAAGAGAGGTTTTGAACATTTGGAAACAAATTTTTGAGAAAAGTGGTTCATTTGACTATTGCCCATCGTACAAAATAAGTTTTTAACCAACATTGCATTTATTTTGAGGGAAGTAATCAAAATACTTAGAATGGGCAATTTTAACGTAAATTTATTAAGTGTTGGGAATTTATTTATTATAACGCATTAAAAGTGATTTATAAACAAACATTTTTTAATATCCTCGTACTAGATAGCCCAAAGTAATAAAAAAAATTCAAAACTCAAAATTTCTTCAAATCAAAAAAAAACTGTGATTGACCAAAATTGTTCGTTTTTATTCACTAAAACACGAAGTTCATGTCTTTCGTATGGTCTTTGCAGGCATATTTGTAATATTTTGCACAAAACTTTGAACTGAATTTGTTCCTTTGTCGAGGACAAAAAGTGCAACGTCCAACTTAATTTGCGGGCCTGCCAGGGGAGGGGACAATAGGGCAATACATTCTCAGTAATTCCCAGTAAAACGCGAGCTCGCCGTCTCATTTCAGCTGGCAATTATAAGACCCCCTGAACCTGTACCTCTTGGGCCTGTAAGGCCCTAAACTCGATTTGAGGCCGCATGAGCTCCCATGCACATTTTTGAATAAATTCGCTTCTGTTTATTTTTTCTTCAGAGTGATTTGTTTTGAAAACCAAAAGAGCGTTTATGTAGCGATGTTTATACGCTTAGCTTAGCAAAATTTAAAATCGCCGTAATTCGAAAACAAGTGAAAATCGGAAAACAACTTTTGGGATTATTTTGTCTAATATTTGATGAGAAAATGTTGGGAGGTTCATAGTGATATTTTTGAAAATTATTGTTGAACTTTAAGGGGATTCCCCGAGTTCCCTAATAAAATTTAAATTTTTTAACGAATTTTTGAATCTCCGTAATTATTTTTAAAAATGTAGGAGTAAAATAGTCGCATTAACAATAAATAGCACGACAAGAAATTGTAACACGGTTAGGCGAGTGGTCTACCATGGTAGACCACTCGCTTTTGGCGTGCAATAACAAAGGCAATTACCATTGTAGGGAATGTCCAGTACTCTAAATTGCTAGAGACAAGTGTTTTTAGCAGCTATTGAAAATTCCATAAGTATAATTCAAAATTTACGAAAGTTATGATGGTTTACAGAGGCATGGTCTACGATGGTAGACCACGCGCCTAACGGGGGGTTAATTGGCTTTCCACCATTTGTGACGGGAGCTTGTTATGCCATTTTGACCTCTATTATTGCCTCATTTTCGAATTCCAAAATTTAACCCAAATTGTCGAGGGTTGAACTTAAGTAATTTTAAACAAAAATGCTGTATTTTTTTAAAGAAAAGTATACATTGATTAAGTCGACTAAAAGGTAAAATTACATTTTTGTTTTCATCCCTATCCATTAAAACTTAAAACAGCCTTGGAGAATTTAGAATAAATTATTCAAAAGTATTTTTGTATTTTGTGATTGAACGTAAGGCGAATATGGCGATAAGCTTTTATGGAACGTGTTCGTACGAGTATCAACGTCGAGAAATTAAAATTTGATAAATATTTGCGAAATTTATTCACATCTGCAGTGGCAGTTGTAGGTAAATCATTGCTGTGGTGTGTTTAGTTTTACGTGTCTTATTAAGAAATATTGAAACTTTTCGCGTAGTGCAATAATTATTGAATTTAAATTAGGTAGTGCAAATAATTAATACAGACATTTTAAAGTTTATAACGGACTAGCGCCATAAACATTTAATTTACTTACCTAGGATTTTAATTAATTTACTTGCAAAATTGGCTAATAAAAAGAATCGTAGTTAGTTGACACATTCGGTCCCAGTTTCAATGATGCTATTTGCATGTGTGTTATAAATACAAGATAAAGGTATTAATATAACTAATTATGTCGATCTAACGACTGAATCATCAAAGTTTGTTAATACGTATTTTTTATTTTTTTCAGATGTAGAATTTAAGGAATCTAAAGGAATCCATCAAGTTAGTGTGAGGAAGCTTCACCACAGTCGAGATAGTTTAAGGTAGGAGTTTAAAAATATTATCTTTACTTGGCTGTTGTAATAATCAAAGCGTAATGCACATTTTTATGTCCAAATTATTCAACTTATCGAATCGGCTTCTAAATTTCTTTCAAAAAATGAACGAATAATTAGTTGAATCCAGTTTTTCTCAGCTTTGATTTTCATTTAGGTACTATTATTGTTATTAAAAAATTTCGTAAACCTTAAACGTTACTGAGCTCAGTATATGGGTGTTTGAGAATAACATGAAGAAATTGTGAGGGATGAATGAGAGAATAAGAACCAGACTAAACAATTTTTGCCAATAGTACATCCAAAAATCATTTATTTTATACTAAAATCCCACTTGTGGACTCAACCAATGGCATTTGACACTTTTACTTTCTCATTTTCTACCCGCTACCCCAATGACTTTATTGCCAAAAATTTGGCTATTTTAAATTTTTTTATTGCTTCGATTATACACTTATACAGGGTGTTAAAAAACAAAGTTATGTGATGTGAAGGGCATACAGTACAGACTAAAATAAGCAGTAAATAAGCCGAAAAGTCTTAATAAGTAGGTGCCCTCAAGTTAACCATTTCCGAGATATGGATGATTTCAAATTCAAATCATCTTAAATAGTAACAAGAGACTTAAATTATACAGGGTGTTAATACAAAAATATTCCAAACGTTAAGGACATAAGTATTCCACTACTATAATAAAAATAAGACAAAAAGTTCCCATAAGCGCGTAGCGCAAAATGTTTTATAAGGGAGCTACAGAGGTCAGCTATATCTATTCAAATTCAAAGAAAAATTTCCAGGGGCGTACCTTTAGGGCGCAGCAAAGCTTATTTTTCTCATTAGCTTTTTGTACGCAATTTTTTTAAATTTTAATTCAAATTTCACGCCGTTCATTTATTCGGAGGTGTAAGCATGTGCTGAAAACGATGGAGAGCTATTTGAACATTTAATTTAGCAAGTGTTTTGTTACTAACGACCTGATATCCATCCACATCTTGGAAACAATTAATTTTAAGACACCTGTTTATTAAGACTTTTCGCATTATTTTATAGCCTGTTTTGTATGTCCTGCAAATCGTATATCTTTGTTTTTTAACACCCTGTGTACATCTTTGTAATAATTAGCTTTATTGTAGCAGCATTGAGATAAATAGAATTGCACATTAAATACAACTCGTATTAGGTTCTTATTTTAATTTCCGGACATAGATTTAGTGGCAAAAGTAGCTTATTTGGGTGTTATCATTATTCCTTCAAGTTTATCGGATTTATTTTCAAGCAGCCTGTACAATCAAATAACTATACGTGGTGGGTCGAATTGGGTATGGATATTATCATTTGGTATAAGACAACTCTGTTATAAATTGAATAATTATTGTCTCTTCAGATTTTTCATTTTTCCATTTTTTTGAATGATGAAAATTTAAATGGGCGTTACAATCTTCTAGATCTTCCAAACTTTAGAGACAATCTGGACAAAATCGGAGTAGAGACTGGGGGTCCTAACTGATTCGCATTAAGGGTTGCTTTGAGCATGATGACCTGATAACTGATAACACTACCCCAAGAAAACTTTTTATAAAACCAATTAAGAAAAATATCTTTTAGACTCTAATTATTATTCCGGCTAGAAAAAGTTAAAAATTATTAAAAAGGGGCCACTAGTGACTAGAGAGGGATTTAAAAGTTCTAAGCGCGCGCCCAAATTTGTTCGATTTTCAACGTGAGTTTTTCACACGATTTTGCGCGAGTGCCAAGTTTGATTTTTAGTTCTACCTTGCGGCAAATTGTTGTATACCGTCCTCGTAATAAGTGATTAAAAGTTGAACGGCCTAGAGTGTCGGGCTATCGTGGAAGGGGATGGAAAAGTGGTAAAATGGTACGTTTTAACAGTTTTCTGAAAATATATCGAAAACCATGAGGTCTAGCTTAAAAACATTATTCAGCACAAAATTAAGCTACATTAAATTTTTATCAAAAAGGTCCTATACACTTTTGTGCTCCAAACAAGGGTTACAGAGATACGGAAAGGATAAAATGCACTTATTTTACAGTTTGATGAAAATTGCCAGATGAACGTACCCCTTCTATATCATCTCCGTAACCCTTCTCAGGAGCACAAAAATGCTTCTGACGTTTTTTGTTTAAAATTTAACGTAGATTAAGTTAGTACAGGATAGTGTTTGCGCTAGACTTCAAGGTTCTCGAGATATTTGCAAAAAACTATTAAAACTGTTTTATCACTTCTCTACCCCCCTTCTACGAAAACCCGACGCTCTAGGTCGCGCAAATTTTTATCACTTATTACAAGGAGGGTATGCTGCAATTTTCCTCAGTGCAGAACTTTATTTGGGAACTTGGGTTAGACCCTAATTTAATTTAGACTAAAACTGCAGAGTATGATGCGAAATTTTCTTTAAAGGAGTCGGCCGCCAAAGTTCTCGCTGCAGTTCAAAGCGCGCCCAATAAATGATTCAATTTCGAACAAATTTTTTCGCAATGGGTGAAGACGAAACCTAACACGACAACACGACTTTAGGCTTCAGAAATCTTTAATTGCAACTTCAGCCTACCTCATATAGTGCCGGATTATGCATCAGTGGATGACTTTGATGGCTGACTCCTTTTATGACTTCATTGATACCCTTCTCTGCGCTTTATCTCGAAAAGGGTTTAACTTATGGCAAAATGCATTAACTAATCTTGTAGCTAAGAATGTTTACTAAAACCTTTATTATAACCTTCATCAACGTGCGATCTACGGGAGGCGAGTTATTTGCAAAAAACCTGTTAAAATGCACTATTTTATTTCCTTTCCACTCTCCTCTATCCTCTATCAAAAACCCAATGCAATTTTCGTTCACTTGCAACTTCCGTTCGTGCAACTTTTTATCACTAATTTACGAGGTACACAACAATTTGCCGCAGGGTAGATCCTAATTTGTGTGTAAAACTCTCCGTCTAAATGCACCTATCATTAAACTATTTTCATATTCAGATGTTTCTGTCAAATGCACGGTTGGGACACTAGGGTACCTTATTCTATTTCTAGTATTAAACACGAACGATTTGAGCATA
Organism: Malthinus flaveolus; assembly: GCA_950108345.1. Lineage (NCBI taxonomy): Eukaryota > Metazoa > Arthropoda > Insecta > Coleoptera > Cantharidae > Malthinus > Malthinus flaveolus. The sequence goes on from OX467285.1 coordinate 4,371,453, forward strand.
ACAGAAATTGCTTACGAGTTTCCGATAACTCGAAAACGAAATCATAATTTATTTGCAGAAATTAGACTTGGAAAATGGAAAGGGGGTTGCATTAATATTCTAAATAATCGCCATTATAAGCATAAGAAATAAATAACAAGTCGTTTATAAAGTTATGCATTTACTTTAGACTTTCTAGTACTCCCCTTTTTGCCACTTTCCAAGTCAAAAGCTCGAGCTGGCTTTGAAACAATAAAAATTAGCCAACATTTAGTAAGGGAAGTTCTTGACGCATGCTTAGTTATACACCAAGTTATACGGGTATTTACAGATTTACAGAAATTGGAGTGCACTTTTAGAGTTGTTAAAAACTTATATAAATTGTGAATGAGGGTTGTACATTTAAAAAAAGAAATAAAAAGGTAGGCGATTAACAAGAGTGGGTATTATTTGAAAAGCCAAGGACTTTGTTTATGGGGGATCGACTAAAATTTGTTTAAAAGAACAATGTTTTGTTTGATACTTTTTGGATTATTCTTGCTCTAAAATAATATCTTGAGGTTACCGAAAAATTTTCTTGTATTGTGCAATTTTAAAATTTGTAGCTGTAACTATGTGATTCCGTTTGGCTGCGTTCAAAATTATAACAGGTGTAGGGTAGTATGGGTATTTCTCAAAATCTTTGGACAATTTAAAGTCCAAAAATTCAATTCGTGCGTATCTACATTCAACTATTCTACATACCTTTTCTGGGTGTTTTAGGAACTTAAAGACATCGAAATTAATAGAAGCTCAAATCGATGAATTTTTTGTTGGTAAATTTAGGGATGGTATAGATAATAGATACGTCAGATGTTATAGAAAAGTAAAGACTTTATTTTAAAATTGTTTTAACACGTCACGTCATATTGGTCGAAGAATCGTAAATCGTATTATAAATATTAAAGAGATATCTTCTCGGAGATCACCCTGGAGTGTCTCTAAGCGTCCTATCAATTAGTTTAATTTTATAAATACCTAAATTAAACATTTTTTTTCTAAAAGATAAAGAGTTAACATTTTTTTTAAGAAATAGCTTGAATTTACGATAAGTACTTAATTACTATAATTACAATAATAGGAGCAAATAACGAACACTACACTAACATAGCGTCTATTTTGTTAAGGACACATCACACTTAAATTTTTTCGAGTTCGGTTCAGTCACAATTTATACACTAAAATCGTTTATAAAACGATTGTGTAGTAAAATGAAAAATTTTTATAGCTAAGAAAAATAGTATCTCGCGATTAACGTCGTCATTATGGATATAACAAACTGAGCACTAAGATGATCACTTCCGTTTTCCATATCTTGACTATCACCACTTGGATCGCTAAATTGGTGAGCCCCTGCGGAATATAAAATAATTAATTAAATTATAAATTAAACGACGTTACTTAATGACGAACAATTAAGCCAAAAATTGAACAAAAACAAAAGCTATACAGGGTGGTTTCGAAATAACGAACCAACCGTGTATATTAAAATTAAAACATGAAAAAAATATACAAAAGCTTATTATTATTAAATTTTGTTTGTTAACCACCACGTAATTTTCTTTTTTTAATTTTAATTTATATTTATATGGTTTATGAATGACGAAAACATACTTATGAAGGGATTTAGATTGCGGGCCTTCAGTGGCTGGCAGGTCGTTTGTCGTTGAACTCTGGAATGTAGTGGCGATGAACATTAATTAAACCATCTACGCAGAACTGTTAAAGCATTAAGCAAAAGCCTTTTAATTAATATCACAAAAATAATTATATCTTCTTTAAAAACATCTCACGACTCACTATACTCGAGCTTTTCCCGTGTAGATTGTAGATGCACCCTCTTTACTGGTACGTCTATGTTGTTTGAAAACTTTTCTCTTTTTTAGCGACCATCGTGAGATGCTAATTAATTTATTGAAGTGATTTTTAATTAATACGTCAACTTGGTTAGACCCTTCAACCTCAAATTTGTCAAAACTACTTTATCGTTCCCATTTATTAATCATGCTTAATTACCTAATTAAATTTACCCTCTTTTATATCGGCCCATCAATTTGTTTCTATTTTTTTTTTTTTAAATCCCCAATCGCGCCCTTGAATTTATTTAAAACGCAATTGTAATTAAACTGGAAATGAATTAATGAAGTAATATTAAATTAGGTCTTTTGTGAGGTTTAGGGAATAAATTTAATAATTTATATACCGGATGATGTGTACAAATTATCACCCTCTCACTGCCCTACTTATTTCGAATTTCTGTTTCTCAAACGCTATATTTCTAAGTGGAACAAATTTTTTAATTTATAACAAAATGTCTTAATTGTGTAAAATACTTTTCGATCGACCCTAGAGGGTAGGTCTTCTGGTTGAGGAACACTGCTCTAAACAATCAACACATGCTGCAAGCCAAACAATCGTGCGAAAGCGGTGGTGGATATGCATTTTGTTAATGAATTAATGAATTATTATTTTTTTGAGCTACTTTTTCACAGCGGCGCAACATCTTTTTTACTTTAAAGACGGTACGCCACTATTGTTATTACATTATTAGTATTAACACAGAACTAAAATTAAACATAAGTGCGACTGCCCAACACCACAAGTACGTAAAAAGTGCAAGTGTAAATAATTGAAACTTTTTAAAATAAATACATACTTGTTGAGGAGAGCGACTATTATTATTTTTCAAAATATTTGTAGAAAGTTATAAGTTCAGCCATTTTGTTAAAGATTTTTTTTCGTTCATAGCATAAAGTTTTGAAAGAGATACGAAAAGGTTAAGTTTTCTGGTTTTATTGCAAAAAGTTTTTCCAAGATTTGATATTGCGGCAGTGGCGTATCCAAATGGACTAACGCCTCTCATTACTAAACTGTTAGGTAGCCACAACTCTCTCAAGAGTAGATCTACTTCTTGCCCCCCATACAAATTGCTCTTAAGAACTATTGTTTACGAATTAAGTTTATAAATTTGAAATTGAACAAAACTTTTTGCAATTCATGCCATTAGTAGTATGTATTTCAAAACAAAAACCAATATAGTTTTCCTACCTGCGTCTAAAACGCTATCCTCGTTATCGGCGTCTCGTTGCATCCCGTAATAGTCGCTCCCATCATCAAGCAACCAACTCCTGAACGTCCTGGTACCTATCGTTCCTTGAGGTTTCGAAGCGCACCCAAGCCACCATTTTCCTGCAGATCTAGGGAAAGCTGGTTTCGCCGGATCTACAGAAAATTGTCTATCGTTGAACCTATAATATCCGTCGTCTTTGAAAAAGTACGTATAACCGTTTGTGTATTGGAAAGCTGCGTCTAAACGATCGGGCACGCCCTCCCAATTCGAAATTGGTTTCGGATAAGTGCTCTTAACTGGCGGCCTTTGCGATGGGTCGAATCTCCAAAACTTCGATCCTACACAAAATGACTTAGTTCGCTGTTTATTAAATGATTTCATTAGTTACCTTTAAAGAAGTAAATTTTTCCGTTGCCACTCCAAACCATGGCGGCGTCTAAATCATCGGGTATTCCAGTGAATCCTTCGGAAATGTCTTTGGGATAAGCACCATCAACTTTTTTCCCCCTGTATCTCCAATATTGCTTTCCTTTGAAAAAGTACGATTTGCCATTTTTATAAGTAAAAGCGGCATCGATGTATCCCGGAAGACCAGGCCAACCACTCGAGATAATTTTAGGATATCCTTTGGCTACGTTATCTGCCGTGAGTTTCCAGTAGTGGTTGCCTTTAAATACGTAAGTTTCGCCTTCGGCACTGTTAAATATCGTATCGATTTTCGTGTTTGTACAAAGGATGGGGTCTTCTGCGTTTGTTGTTGGCGGTGCTTCGGTCTTCTTGCCAACATCGGCATCACTCTCGTCGCCATCGCTATCGTCATCTCCTCCAAGTCCGTGGTAGCGCGTCTTCTTTCCGTATAGAGCTTGAATTCCTTGAATGTCATCGACGTCTAATTGAAAAACTGGTTCGTATCCACGGTAAAAAGGCGCCATGAGCGCCGATCTGATATCGGAGTGACTAAGACCTAACGAGTGCCCGAATTCGTGAGCGGCAACTTGGAATAAGTTCGTTCCGCGGTAAGAGTTGATCGACCACTGTTCTGACGCATCAAAATGAGCATCACCACCAAACACCTACAACGGAATTCATTATTAATAACAATAAATCAAAGTTACTGATCGACTTACTGGAAAATACGCGTGAGCTAAGGTACCACCGGGTCCATCGAAAGGATCGCCGTCTCCATGTTCGCCACTTTCAAAACGAATTTCGATGTGAACCTGTCCTTTGGAAGGTTTGAACGAGAGATCAGTGTATTCGGACCAAACTGCGAAAGCGCGCGCTATTTCGACGTCTACGTCTTTTTGAGCCAATTTACGCGGGTACTTGGCAATTCTGTAAGTCAAATTTTTGACCTTCCACCGACTGCCTGTGAATTAAAAGAAAATATTGTTTTACATAACAAGAATAAAGAAATCTCCCGTCTGTCGGTGTGTAAACACGGTGATTTACAAAGGATTGCGACTATTGATTTCAAATTTGGCTTGCATGTCCAGAACAAAGGTTCTGACTATATTTGGGCAAAATTCGAAGGGGGTGCAAAGTTTTGGTTGAGGCTTGTACAAATGAATAAAATCCAAAATAACCAAAGACTGGTAATAAATTGTGCTTGACGTGGTTGTTACAAAAATTTATACAGGGTGTTTCTTATTTAGGAACGGGGAATTTTAACGCAAACTTATATGATTGCTCTTCTTCAAAGAGGACGGAATAAAAAAACGTTTGAAACAATTTAGTATAGGAGCCGCACCGATGGCAAGACTTTGCTAACTCAAAACGATTAATTGGCCCTTCGAGGTCCAACGAAATCTCCAATTTAAACTTTCCATTTTTGCGGTATAAATTGATGTTAAGAGCTATGATTAAATTTCTCCATAAAAATTCTTATTTCCTGATTTTTATTCAATTACTTAGTGCGTTCATTTGAGAATTTTTTCGACGCAACTCAGAGCCGACTTAAATCATTTTTCGTTTAAATTTAATTTTTTTTTGACGAGAACAGTTATCGAGCTACTTGTGTTAATTCATTTACATACAATAAATAAACAGAGTAAACACAATAAATGAATTTGTACGTCTTGTGCAATGGACCAAATCTCCTTAAACAGTCGCACAAACATTATTTCCTCGTGGCGCATTTAACGAATTGTTCGTTTATTTTAATTTTTAAATAGAATTGATAATTTTAGGACTTCCTCTTTATTTTGAAATATTTGTCAATTCGCATTTTTGCGTTGGTGTAAAGTGGTAAAATTTTCGTACCTTGTAGGGCGTATCTCTTCGATCTAGAGTCACTTCCAGAGCCTACTTTGTCTTTAACACCGCATCTTGGTAGTGACATGGTCTTTAATGTTTCGTCATCGAGTTCACCTAATAAAGATAAATAGAATAATTACACATTATTTAACTAATATTACAAGAGCTGTGATAAAATGATAAAAAAACAAAACAAACGTCAACGTTTTGTCGACGAACTGAACCTTCACCTACATTAAAGCGAATTACGAGTAATTATTTACAAAGAAGTAACGATTAACTTATTTAATGACGGATTCATTTTAATTGAAAATAAAAATATTTTTACCTGTTACGTCCAAACCGGCAAAACTTTGAAAATCAGCTATGGCGTCCGTTAGTACTCGTCCATCTATTAAGTTGCTCGAATTGAATATATTTTTGGTATTTGCTCCTAAGTAGCCATATTGAGATAAGTAAAACTGAAACAAAAATCATTTTTTAGCTGCCTCTGCGGCATCAAAATATTCCCCCCCCCCCTCTCAAGCGTTACACGCGAATTTAACGTAAATTGAGTTAGGCAACTTTAATGGAGAAATGACTTGCGGAGGAGAGCAGTAGAAATTGTTTACGAAGCAAAAAATTAAATTATTTGCTCAATCGTGCGCTACAGTATGATATTGTTGTGTAACAATGGTTTACTTTTACTCATAGTTGCATAGAAAATTGATTAATTTTTACCAATAATCGAACGTTTTTATAAAACCACTTGAGAGAGACAAATTATATAATTTCATTTTCGCGTAACTCGTGTCTCTCTAAAAAGGAACTATTCCGTTTATTCACAAGTTCGGCCCCCCTTGTTACTATACTACTATTACTGTTGATTTCAATTTATTATACCTGGGTATTAACTAGTAATTAGAAATTATTGTACGGCAATAAAAAATTGAATGGGTGATGCATATTTTTCCAATGATTCAATGAATGAATGAATGAATGAGTACACCTACGCTTACGACGTTTCCTTATTACCAAATTCTTCAAATTTATGAAAAAGATAGGTGACAACGCAACCTGTTTTATTGTAAAAATTGAAAAGTACCACATTAGTCATCCATTTACATAAACGTAAATAATTATGTCAAACCAGCATCGAGCATCGAATGATCAAGGTCTGTTTCTGAGTTCAAGTTTTATTTTTTTTCGAATTGGAATACCTAATTAAATTATTTTTAATTTTTTTAAATAGCCGGGGTGCCCTTGGGGGAGAGTTCAAAAATTGCAAGAATAAATTTTATTAATGGAATTAGCCTGTTAAATGTAAATGGCCTTCCAATACCTATTTGGGATAAAGATTAACTTTGATTAATCTTTAATGAATCACAAAAAATATTGCTCCAAGTTAAATTGAAACTCCATATTATTCTTATTAATTACAGTGTGCTAAATGGTCTGTAGATTTTTTTAATTGACATAATAATTAAAAATAGAAGAAAGGATTTTTTTCTCCGGTTGCCCTGGGCTGAACTTTGAAAATATTTTTAGGCCGACCTGTTGTGAATTAGTGGAGAAGCCACTAAGATCAAAGGAGTTCTAAATTTAATTACCTATTATTGAAGTATTGATTTATTTTCCTATTTAAAGATCCGTATAAATATATCCGTAAATGATTTGTATCCCCTGTAGGGTCTCGTTTTAAATTTTGCATCTTTGGGCTAATTTCCTACACGTCTACGTTTGTTAATTTATTAATAAAGGCCAGTAATTACGTATAATAATTTATGGATATATTGTCTCAATTTTTACCAAAATCGTGATTATTCGGTTTCTTAACATCCTAATTGGTGAATAATTATTTATACAAATATGACTAATATGATAATCGTTTTTATCGTGACTAATACTCAAAAAACATCAGCAATTTGTAAGAAAGTAAACAGATATTTATGCAACTGAATTCGTCCCTTGTGTATTTAATTTCCTTTCTGGCGATCTTGGTTACGATGCAGCATCCAATCAGTAAAAAAAATTATCGACTTTAAGTGACTAGAGGTTCCCGCGTTGAGTTTAAAATAGGACGAAAGGAGGCAAAAGACCTGCAGAAAAATTTTCAAGCTAAATGCATCTTAAAGTTCAATAATTCCCTAAGTGAACTTTCTTAAGTATTTTAAGGAAAATCTTTTAGTGCAGAAGAATTTTGATGGTTTAGGTGGATTGTTTAGGTGACACAATTAATGCTGGGAGGGTGGTATTGCTTCTGAAGGATGAATAAGGAGGAAATTAACGTGGACCACTTCTACTTTGGTAGAAAAGTCATGCTTTTTACTACAATATCGTCCTGGCTGACTCCTACACACACAGGGTGATTCTTTCCGACTCACTCATTGACCTCGAGACTTATGGATTTCTTAAAATGTATATTTTCTTATTAAAAGAAACTTTTGAATTAGGATAAAGGTCATCATAATATAATATGTATATTACTAATCTGGGCTTGGAACCACTCATCTTGGGCTGCAGACTACAGGTAAGGCCTTCCCACAACAAAAAAGATGTTACAACTCTTGTTCTCAATAATTTTAAATGGCTTGGCGTATTAAAATTAACCTTGTCTCCATCATCACCGTTTAGCTTAGGGAAATTAATGAGTATTACTAGGCTATCGGGTGGACAACCCATGAGCTGAGTATAGTTTAGGATAAACGCCTTGCGTACAGCGTACAGGAAAAAAATAAAAACATTCACTTTATATCGTTGCAAAGAGAGGTCACCAAAAGTTGACCTCCACATCGGTGTACTTTTATACAGACTTTAGAGTCGAAATTCCTAGCCTCTCTCGTGTTCTCAATGATACTGGACGTGTACTGTTCTGTACTATTCTGAACTTGGACGAACTGGGACAAATTGGACGATATTTTAGCTTTTTTTTGTAAACATCCTGAGTGCTGCTAATTTTTTTTCTAAGGAAGTCGATTTCAAAAAAAGATTTTTAAAATTGGATTTATTTCTTTTTGATGCATTAATTTTTTTGCTCTAGCGGTGTTAAGCAATTTCTAGAATGCGCGTTTAGGGGACAACACGTTTGACATAAAAGTTGACTATCACAATCTTCAAATTTATATCAATTAAAAATTGATTTATTTCTTGCCGTTTTTGAACGGTTGTGTACTCTCAATAAAGAATTTATAACAAAACCTAATAATTGAAATGATATTGAACATTGTAACAAAATGCCAATAAAGTAATGCGTTTATATGACTGTTCCCGTGTTCACAACATAAATTGACTTCAATAATGTATAAATATTGCGTGTAATTCGTTTTTAAAATATTTAAAACAAGGTCACAGGGTATTTTTTATAACACCCCTTAATACATGTTTTGTAGAAAAATAAAGCGGAAACGCCGCAATGAATTAGTAAAAAATCAGATTAGTAAAAAAATTTTTACAGAGTGTTGGCTGCATTTTGAATTTTTTTTAGAATTTTCTGTTTGTATAAAAAAGGTCTACTCAAGTGGAACCGGACCTTTTGGTATCTGGTTACATAACAAAAGTTATATTTGAGTAAGAGCTCAATTTTTTCACAATGCGAACGTAAGAAAACACAAAACTGATTGCAGCGACGCTTAAGCGTGTCAATATCGTATACCTAAAAGTAAATTTGAAATAGCTTTTCACGGATGGTTTGTAACGGCCAATAATTAGGTATTTTGGGCATTCTCTTCCAATTTTGTGCGTTTTTTCCACCCATGTAATTTTAATTTGTTTGGCAATACTGCCCGATAGTAATGGCGGTAATATTCGACTTCAACACGCTCTAGAGCCTAAACCGTTCATTGAGAAAGAAAACCTGTGAGAGATAATTTGTAGAAAATTTAATATACTTTATTTTTTTATAGTACCAGTTTTCTCAAAAAAAGCGTAGTTTTTGATTTATAAGCAAAAAACTAACAGAACTGTTTTTGGCCAATTCTGAAATTTTTGTCAAATTTTAACGCACTCTGGCGCCTAAACCCTTTCTCTGAAGAAAAAATTTAAGAAATATAATTTGTAGGAAATTTAATTTACTTTATTTTGGTATAGTACTACTTTTCTCTAAAAGTGCGTAGTTTTCGATTTATAAGCGAAAAACCAACAAAACTGTTTTTGGCCGATTTTAAAATTTTTGTCAAACTTTAACTGGCTCTAGCACCTAAACCATTTGTCTAAAAAAGAAATTTAACAAAAATAATTTGTAGTAAATTTAATGTTGTTTATTTTTGTATATAAACGCTTTTATCAAAAAGTGGATAGTTTTCGAGTTACACGCGACAAACTGGAAAATGAGCATTTTCTCGCAGCTTACTCGAAATGCATCACTTTTACGAGGTGCCAAAATTAAAATTCGGACTTAAGCACCCAAAAAAACATAAATAACGCTAGATAAAACAAGCCTTCTACATTTTCTCCCTTCCGAACTACTATTTGACTCGACTTAAGAAGAAGCTTGCTTAGGTGATCTCCAGTAGTCATTATTTTTCGTCACACCTAGTCTCACCTCGAACATTCTCTCTTCAAATTTAAAACCATATACAGAGTGTGGAGTGTGCCAATGACTACGGACCGATGTATAAATAAATTATAGGCACGCTTAAAAGTTTTTCCCTCCTATTTATTAGCAGAAAGACTCCTAAGATTGTATAACCCTTTGTTCCATTAAAACTTTGGATTTAAAAAAATGTTTTCTTGAAAACCGACTAATCTTTACTGTTCCTATTTTTCTTTTTTAGACGCGATGCTATGAATAATATAAGGACTTTGAATTATAAATTTAAATGAATGCTTTTAGAACTATCGTGATAATTAATTGTTGTATGGTAATCGCTTTTCCATAGATCGGGATAAGTCACTGAGTAAACTCCAGTAGAATTATGTATTACCTAAGTACTTGTAAATTTGTTGAAATAACTAGTAATTAACAAATTGTAATATTAATCTAATTACGCAGCAGTGATTCAGTGTAAGTGTAGATAAAAATGTTGCGAGGTATTTTATCTTAAAATTATCATTTATCAAACATAACATCATTATTTATTTTTAAATAAAACGAAACAAAGATTTGAATAATTACAAAAATGAAATTTGCTTTAATGAATGTAAATTGAGGTTTCAAAGTGATACAATAATAGTAACAATTAAATTATGCAAAGCAAACGAGTGGGTGAGGACAGAGACAGTTATGGAAAATAGCAGAAAACTCTTTTCTTTTAACATAACGGTTGTTAACCTTTCGTGCGTACCAAGATTTAAAAACATCTCGACATTTCGAGCTCCCCCAAACGATTTCCAATCCAAAGTATACCCTTCTGATGGGAACAATTTACAAAGTGACACCTTCACATTTGGAACAATTAATTTCGCCACTTAATGAATATTTTGACCCCATCCTATCGTACGAATTCGGTAAATGTGCCCTTAACCTCAAACTTGACTAATGGCATTGTAAAATTTACAAGCGAATTCTTTTGTTTGTATTTGACATAAAGTAATAGTCGCCTGAAGATTCTTCTAAAAAATTCGGCCGCACCTTAACATTGTTTTCTGAAAGTGAAACCGTTTTTTTTTAGATTATTTTTATTATCTCTCTTCTGGTGTATAATTTACACGAACGAGTTTTGCATATTATTTCGAACTGAAATATCATCTAAAGCCATTTCTTTTGTGTTCAAAAATAAGAGATTAAATGTAAATTTTTTTGATTGATATGCAAACCCACGCTTCTCGACATTTTTGGATCTTTTAAACGTCACCAACAGGTGCATACTGAACAATTTTTGCTCGGTAAATTAAAAAATTTGGGCACGCACCCACTCCATCTCGCTCTAATGCATTCAAAACGGAAATATTTTAAATGTTAAATAATTTCTTTATGTTATTTCAAATTGGAGGCTTTGTATGTTTGACCCTATAAGAGGAAATTCGCACTCAGTTCGCTACCCAAGTTCACTGAGTCATATAAATGTTTACGCATCCACTTGATACAAAAGAAACAATAAAACGGCCACACTGTTAGTGTTTGTTTTGAAGTTTGGCGTTGTTTAAGTGGTCTAGAGTCGCCTCATGTTAATTTCAACGTTTCATTTACATAATCGAATTAATTGGAAATGAATTTTTTCCGAGTTGTTTCGCAGAACTTTTTTGTATACCGAAACAACTGGCAGGTTGTTTCGGCTTCATGAAATCACGGTCGATGAACACGCATAAAAATGCCTATAGTGTGGACAAAAGAATGAATGTTGGCGAGCTCGTTTATTGTTTAGCTTGTGGGTTAGTGGATTAGTATTAAATGGTTTGGACACATTTTGGGTCAATAACGAATCTAGAGAAATGGTACAGGTTCGTAGAGTAGTTGTTAGATTGGATAGATACCCCTTCAAGATTATATGTTCGGACTTTAGACTTATCTCTTTTCAATAACATTAATCAAACATCAAAGTCTTAATCACTGGCCGTTTCTCCTTGCTTTGAGGTTAAGAACGCACTGATTCTTCTCTAGTCTTTGTTATCGCCACTCAAGACTCAAGATGGACTTGAGCTTAAAGCTTAATGAATAGTGTCTGTGTCTCTTTTTTCATTAACATTGTACCGGAGTAGCTCAAAGTTTCTCAGTCAGTAGTATATAGCCTTTCGGGCTTCACCCTAGCTATCTATTCCTGGCTCGTCCTAATCCACCTCTTCCAATTGTTTAATCTTCAAAACTGAAATCCTAACCCCATTAGTCGATTGTTCTGAACTATTTCTCAATTTTCTTAACGTAACTTAATTTTAGTGGAACTCATGTTGGTCATCACCATCTTTCCACAACTCACCGATCCACTCATTTTGCATATTTCCGATGTTAATTTCATGAAAAAACATAATTTTGCTAAGTGCTCTTTGAGTTTTTAATTAATTTCTGGGAATAATATTGAACCTAGTTACTTTTCCCTAAGTAATTAACAGCAATTAAAGTATCTTCGCATGCATCTGCTGCTATTTTGCGTGTTGCTCATCGCATGACACATTTTATCAAGTTGTTTTTTGAGTGAGTCACACATCATTAGTTTAAGTCCTCCAAGGCAATAGACGAAATTGAAAATATAAACGCGATTGAATTCTTAATTTTTGTCAAGAGGCAAGACGCTGGCGAGGGAAAAGTAGCAGGAAACAATTTCAATCCCAATTTTCACGTCTAAAGAGCGAGCAGAAAAGCAAGCTACGATCAAAAATTTTAAAAATACACAATGGGCAGGCCAGGACTTGAATTTAATTTCCTTTTAATTTAATTGTGCCGTTTAATTACAAATTTTTTAATGGTGTCAACGGCCTTTACAAAACGTCGCTGTTGGGGTTTTTGTTATTTTATTTAATTTTGCAATTTTCACCCATTAAAAATACTTAATTAGTCGAATTTAACCTCGAGCTTGAAGCGAAGCTTTTTAAAATTATCAGTTGGAGTTTCTCCCTCCGTTTGACGCGTAACAAAACACTTTGTACTTTTTAGTGTCAATTAAAGCCAATTTTCTAATTTCTACGCTTTGCTGATTTAATTTTGATTCGAATACTTCGCAATATTTTTTTTTAATTTTACGATATTGTGCCAAGGGTTGCGGCATTTAAATATATTAACAATTAAAATGTATGAGCGAGTAAGTAACGAAAGGTCGTTTTGTGCTTAAATAACGTTATTGTAATTTCAACCTATTCTTGTTTTATAATCTAAGGCATATCGTTTATTTAACTTTTTTAAACATTAAAATGCTCCCCTTAACTTCAGTGGCGTGTACGACGACCATATATAAAGCGGAGTGACCTTTGACTAGCCTTGCGTCCAGCACATCCTACTTGACAACGTGAATAATACATCTAAAGCTTGTTGCTATTTTAACGTCCATCCAAGGATTCTAAAAGGATCGCATATTTAAATCTCTAAAATTAGGACTTCCTTCCTGGATTTTATGTAAATCGTCTTCGTACTTTAATGCGAAATTACTCGCGTAGTTTAAAATAGAAAAATTGCAACTATCGAGAGGTCAACATTTTTTTTCAAATGGTCACTGACTGCATAAAAATTTATTTAAAAAATCCGTTAATATTCAAACAATATCGTCTTGGATGCAAATTCACATAAATGTCCTTGAAAGGTAACAATAATAAATTATACACAACAAAAATATAAGTGCGAGTTTAAATTTTTTAAGTATCTCGCGAACTCGCATTAACTTACCCGACTTATTAATTTATAAGTGCACATCCAGCTCGAAGGACCACGGCGTATTTTAAGATTAAAACTTATTTTTATTATTTACGGCTTAAACGAATTAAATAAGACAAATATTGTTCATAAAAGTAGCGATAAAACGATTACACCGTGGTATTATTCACAGAGCAAGTTTGTAATAACCGCTTTTTGGAATTTATCATTCAAGGCAAAACAATCCCATCCTTATGTTTTTACTCGTTATCCACGAATAGAATATAAACTAATTTCTGGGATTATTTTTACTATTTATTGTCTACTCTTGAAGTTTTAATTAATTTTTATTCTTAATGAGAAGTGCATTGATTTTTATAAACGCCCCGTGTACGAAAAACTGACAATAATGGTCGGTAGAGGGTAGAGGTGGCATCGATTATATGTTTAAAAATAAAATATTATTTTCAAGTAGAAATATTGCAACAAACCTTATCACTTATCACTTTATCTATTTTATTTTATTATTATCTACCAACCGACAAATACCTACGTACGTTTGTTTGAAAAATGTACAGATAAAAGGAAACTCACGATTTCTGATAAATTAATAGCATGGCATTAAAGTAAGCTGTGAATCATACAATGTTTTTACTATTAGTAGACACAAATCTGTAACAAATAATAATTTCCTGAAATTTTGTTCAAATGGATAAAGAGTAAAAATGATCGGCTTTGCTCAAAAAATTTTCTTCGATTTACTGGGCAAACAGTCATTATTCCCTCCCCCTATATTGGTTCTAGCCGTGTCCTAGCGCTTAAAGACTCGAATTAAACACAGTTTGTACCACGGCAATAAAGGGTCAATTCCTGGCGAGTCGGTTGGACTTGAACTTATTGGTTGTTCACGAGCTATCATGTACCGCGAAAGTGAACTAAGAATGATAATGATAACAATGAATCTTTGCGCAATAAGGTATTAGATAGAAGACAGCAAAAATTCAACCATATCGATACATTCAAGACAGCCGGGCCGATTTCTGCGCCATTTGTCCCGATTCTACATGGAGGATTCCATAGACCCGTATTACAGTACAAAACTGGGTTTATAAGAACACGCCAATCACTGGAAGCATCATTTCCAATAGAACTATCACTAGAAGTATTCAAAGTAAAATAGGAAGGAAATTGAAACGTATAGGTGGGCTACTAATGGGACTTCTGATGAATCTTGGAGAAGAATAGTAGTAGTATCTACGTCACCGGAAGAGCTGGTGGCCTGGTGGAGCAGATGCGTAGGTTAAAATGTTTGAATATTCACTAAATCCAAAATTAAATTAATATGAGGATTTAATTTTTAATACTCGGGGGAACCAATGAGAAGAGTTTTGGTGCTCATGGCTGCCTAGATTCAAAATTAATTTTCCTAAAAAATACTTTGAGTTAATATTTTTTTAAATAGTAAAAGTACTTAGGTCTAAAATGGCTCTCCGTATTGAAAAAAAAATATACAGGGTGTTTCTTCTAAAATCTAAAATTAATATAATTTCCGGTCTTACCGGAAGTTCCACTGCCATTTTTGTATAAACTAAATTAGAATAGCCATTTGCACTATTTTTGTCAGTTTGGTTGCTGACAGCTGTTTCGATACACTGTATCATCTTCAGAGTGAGTTTTTAACTGACAAAATTAGTGCAAATGGCTATTCTAATTTAGTTCATACAAAAATTAATCTCGATTTGCACACAGTACAAGCCAAATCTATTCAATGCGACCGCCATATTACCATATGGAATATATTCAGAATAGTTCGTTTTTTAAAGATCTTCAGCTTTCAGAAAGATATCTCAAAATACATAAAAGTTATAAGAGGTGATCCTGATTTTGTTTACACCCGGTATATATGCCAAAAATCTAAACGAACCATATTTTACGAGGTGGTCAGTGATCGTAGCGAATTACATCTCACTGTACCGAGTGGTCGCAAAAATTTGAGCCCATACTGAACGCCTAGCTTACTACTGACGGAAAAGTGGGTAGGTTAGCCCCAATCTGCCCCTAATTGGAATCGGGTAATTCTTGAATTATAAATAGTTTACACATGGAATCGCACAAAAATCTTAAAGTGGTCAATATTAAAACGTGGCCAAATTATGTATGAGTGGAAGGGGGATGAAATGAATTGTTTCGCCCCTCTAGAAACGCAAAAACGACATTTGTTTAATTACTGCGTTAATTCCAAGCGACACTTTCCATAAACACCACTAATTTGTTACAATAAACAATTTAACGCGGATTATACATTAGATGCCAGGACTGCAATTTTATCCCGTCCTTTCCGTGGGACATAATAATGGAAAGAGATTTTTTCTTAAATTTAAATTTTCACCGTTAATTCAAATTAACGCTTCCTTTTAAATGATGAATTATTAAAATTTTTAATTGTTCTTTATTTTTAATATAAATGGGTCAATCAAGGTTGGCTTTCTTAGTTAAATATTAAGAGTTTCCGGGTTATCGCGAGTTGATTTTAGCCTTGAAAAAATTACAATGTTTACATAATAGTAGTTGATAATTTCTGTTTATTTATAAATTAATCAGTGCAGCATCTCACGTTATCATTAAAGAGTACTACCACTAACTATAATGCTTGCGGTTTTGCGCTGGAATCATTTAATTTCGTAAGAGGGGCCTTGAATAATTGTTAATTATATTTGAACTTGTAAAAGAAGATAATTTGCGATATAACATTAAAACCCGTCAAAACATCATTGTGTCATCCGACTCGAAGGACCAGACTTATTATTTAAACGGGCTCGCCTTAACGTTACGAGTTTGTTAATAACTATATTGATTAGATTTCAGTGATAGGTATAGTTTCAATCAGCAGCGTAACCAATTTGTTTTTTATGCGGGGGGGTGTAGGTTTTCAAGAAGCTCCAAGTCATGATTTCCAATCCATTATTGATTATCCACCTACTCCAACAACAATAGTTGTTGTTCAAAGGAAACTTCGTACGAATATCAAGGATTTTATAAATAATAATAATATAAAAATTGACATTATCATTAGTATGGTCACAGGCCTTGTTAATGTTAATACGTCATAATCAAGGCCTAGTTGAGAATTATTTTACTGTATCATGAACCTGTACTTAAACAAATAATAAAACTACACGCGTACGTGCTCGACAATTACTCGGTTGACTTAAAATTAAAATTTATTTACCGCAAAAGGAAAGTGAAAGAAAACTATCGCTTTGGTCTTTGGTGTGGTTAACCATAACCTAAGTTACGACTCGAAGCTTAAAGGCTCACAAAAAATCAAGTTTGACCAAAACTATCTAAATGAGATCTAAATTAACCGGACGTCGATTTCATGGTTATATTATATCACAGAGGTTTGCTTCCTGTTTATTTTTCAAGTTTATGATTTTTAGGTAAAAAAGGTAATGTTTGTGGAATCAGCGATAAATAAGTTCGGAGAAGGGTAATTTGTTCTAAATTGATGCAGTTCTGGAAACGAAGTGAGAACTGAGTGGAAATAAACGACTGGTTTTTGTTGGATTCGTGTAACACCACATAATGAATGAAGCATCCAAGCATATCTCTCTAGATTCTTCACTCAACTTCTGTGACGAGCCGAGCCGAGCCGATCATATCTTGAAGGGTTTTCTTAAAGACTCACTAGCGACGTGGGTAAGAAATCATAGCGATTGAGAGAGAATGGAGCACATCATGATCGCAGATTCGCAGGAATGACAAATTGACCAAGGCTCATGCAAACGATAATTTAAAAAAAAAACGTTTTTCGGAAATACTTGAAAAATAGCGATCTGTAATTCGCGTGTCATTAAGTTTCCGGCTTAATTCCTATGTCATGGTCAACAGGTAGTAGATCCACAATATCACATAGGTACGTCATTACAGTCGTTAGAGAAAGTCCACTTTTTTTTATAATTAAACGGCGCCAGCTCGTCTACGTACGTGTTCTAAGATATTAATGAAGTAATTAGTCATCGGTAAGATAATTATTTGAAAAAATCAAATTAGTCAAATTTGACGTCATTATAAACTTCCACGATACACAAATCGATGAAAACTAAATTAGCGCCTTTGAATAGAGTCAATAGAACACAAATGAAAACCTTGAACTACAAGGGGGTGCAATAACGAAATTCAAAAAAAAGTTTTCAATAACTCACCAATGCCGAATTTCCACCAGAACTCGAATCACAATTAATTAAATTAAAACTGGCAAAAACCACCAAAGCTATCGTACTGATCATTTTATTTAATTGTGTACTTCAATTAAAGTAAAATTAATTGCTTATCTAAAAACTCGTAACTAGGAAAATTTAAAAAAAAATTCACACGCGAATTAATTGTTTATCCCGCACAGTTTGGTTGCGATTTCGAAAAAAAAATCAAAAAATTGAAATCAATCATGTAACTAATTTTTTTAATTCATTTACACGAACGATTATTTTTTCGATTGGACAGTAGCGCACGAAACGTTTCGCTTACTGTACGAGATAACACTAAAGTTTAAGCGTCGACAGTCGCCATTTATATAACTCACCGATCCCCTTAACTTACTACATGCCCGTTATTGTTTTGCTTATTTACAAATTGATTTGATAGATTTAATTTTCATTGTCTATCGCGGCTTTTTTTTTCTCGCAAACTTCTTTTGATTACATTAATCGGGTATGAATTATTAATTTTTTTCGCGTTTCATTTTATTTCCTAGTGAGCGAGTTTTTCCCACCGAATTAGAGATTTGTTACATCAATTTAGTTAGTTTTGGTATAATAGGTAAAAGGTTTTTTTGAACCGCGAATTCAACGAGGGAAAAACGCGTATCAATCAGAGGCGGACTTTGCATAATAATTGATTTTTTATATCGAAGCGATTATGAGAATGTGAAGGCGTGATAATTAGTTTTCAGGTATTTTTAGAGTTTTACCAATAGAGCCAGTGCGGCTCTGGTCGATCTATTAAATACTAACTTTTCGCATAAAAAAGTTTTCTTTTCTTTTCTGCCTTACAAAAAGCGGGGGATAATATAGATACAGGCTCTTTAGAATGTGTAAAGATCTAATTTCCTTTTTCAAAGTTGCATTTTATTTTTAAGTTACAACTAATCAACGGCAAGCACAAAATTTATTTGATGCACACAAGCATCAGCAAAAATGCAATCTGCCACTGTGGCCAATGTGCCACGATAAATTCAGTGGCGTAGCAGTAACTAAAGGGTGGGCCAATAAGAGTTTCGCCATGAGTGGCTTGGACTTAAAAGATTGGTGCATATCGCCCATTACGTAATTTTTTTTTGATACGTTAATAAGCAAAATTGTCGCATTTGGACCGATGAAACCCTAGAGAGATCGTCGAGAAATCGATGCATCCTCAATGAGTTACTATTTGGAGTGTTTTTTTGCCTAGAGGAATTCTTGGACCGTTTTTTGGAAAACGATGCCAGCTAAACTGTTATTGTGAATGATGAACGCTATCGTACCATGATAACGAACTTTTTATGGCCCAAATTGGATGTTATGGATGTGGACCATAATAGTTTCAACAAGATGGCGCTACATGGCACACATGTGCAGCAATGGCTTTATTGCACGAGAAGTTCCCGGAACGCACAATCTCGCGAAACATCGATGTCAATTAGCAACCGAGATCTTGCGATTTCACACCCTTGGATTCTTTCTTTGGAGTTATCTTAAAAGTAAGGTCTATGCTAATAAGCCAACAACAATTCAAGAGCCAAAAGACGACATAATAAGGCATATTGTTGGAATAGAGAAGAAATTTTGCCAGGATGTCATCCTAAAGTTTAACAAATGAATTGATGTGCGCCACCGAAGCTGTGGTTAACATTTGGCCTATATTATCTTTCACACAAAATTGTTACCGATGTCAACTTAGTTCACATGTCGTTGCATCGGTAAAAATCCGTAAACTCTCATCGAATCGGGGAAAATCCGGAAACTCTGCTGTATAATATGATATACACATCTACTGTCGACTGTCAACTATCATTTCCACCAGTATAATATACCATCGTAGAACTATCGATTAATCGATGCTCATGTGCTCATCGAAGAAATACTAATAACGGTTCCTTTTAGTTGCTTGTAATTAACACTCGAATAATAAATTTGATACATAGGTATGCACTACACGTACGGCTAGTGTGGTTTCCAAGTGGTAAACTTAACTTCAGAAGTGATGAGTACAAGGAAATTTGAAGGTAAATTAAAATAGTCTTCTCGTCTTCGCATTAGCGTTCTTTCTAGTCGTAGACATTTACGATCTGGACCACAATCGCCATTATATTGATTTTTAATTTTATTTTAGGCAAAGCTTTTAGAAATTTTGTTGGGATACACGTAAAAGTGGGATGCTGACTGCAGACTAAAAGTAGACTCGACGTGTGACTAATAGGAGAAACACAAAAGCACTGAAATATTTAACAATATCGTGAACGTTGTAAACAATAGATTTAAATAACAATTATGTAAACTCTGGAAGATAATTGCCAACAGTGTGTACCGAATTGCATTGAAATTGTCAAATGAACATTTTGATTTGAAAATTATGCAAGTTGCTTTTTAAAGAGTTTTCTGGGTGGAAATTACCTTATTACCTACTTGTTCAGTTCAAACAATTATTTTCTAAAACGTTTAGAGTTGTGTGGCCTTTTGTTTAAATATTGCTCAGTATACATAATATTACCTATTATAGCCATAAAAAAGAATTAACGACAATTTTTAACTGTTTTCGGGGAGCTATACTGGCTACTCACGAGCAATGAGCAAATGAGCATGCACCCCTATTGTAGAATTTTGTTTTTTTTAATTAATTGTTTATTAAAAAATTCACCAGAATTCAAGTAAACTCTGTCCATGATTTTTTTTGGCTGTGCCTCAATAACGCCACTTCATCTATTTTAGTTTGCTCTCAGCACTCAGGATTATTAAAAACCATCGTTTCATCCCCGTGGCAGCCAAATGTGTGGCTCACAATAGGCATAACTCTAAAAACTCGCACATCGCGGTCTTCCTCTTGTTTCTGATCAACAGAACTGAGTTTTCTCCCACATCCTACACTGCCCTTACTCATGTTTAAATTGCCCTGTTAGAAATAATTTTGCTGCTAAGGGCTCGTAGATGAGGCCTAAGGAATCGACATGCCAATTGGATGACTTGGTGGGATACATCTTCCACGAACACTCTCCTCAAAGGACAACCTTAATCTACATGGACGCGTATGGTCAGAAGTTTGGACCAGATTTTCAGTTTTTATTGTTTAGATTCTGAACAATAAAAATTGAAAATCTCGTCAGTCCCATTTTTCTTTTGCACGATTATGTCTGGGGTATCCTTCGAGGGGTATATTACCTACTCAGTTGTTTCTCTAACTTGAGCTTCCAAATAGTTTTAAAAATTTGAAGTAGTTTGAGTTTTTCATATAAAGACTTTTAAGATTTTTGGGAATGGGTGGGCTTTTCCGAGTATGTTTGAGCTGCATATTGCCCAATTTAACTCAATATTTGAAAACCTCAGAATCGCTTTGGGAATTTGAAGAAGTTTGAGGTCTTGTCGTAGGATGTATTGTTTCATTTTTCCAGACCTTCAATATTTTTGGGAATGAATGGACTTTTTGAAAACGTCAGAATAATTTTGGGAATTTAAAGAAGTTCACTTCATTTTTCCATTTAAAGACCTCCAATGCCTTCAATTAAACGTTAGTTATTAGAAGAATGTTCCACTCCACTCCTGTGGACTGGAGTTCTTTATTAAAAGGACCATAACGTTTATTAGAGGAGGAAGCAGAGGTGGGCGAGCGTATATTTTTATTATTGTTCGTTCAACGTCTTTCAGAAAACTCTTTTGGGTTTCACTATAATTAAGGTGGAACGCCCTGCCCTGTATTTAGTATTTATGGAACTAGCGGCACTTGTAAAATTTTTGCACAGGGGGTCGTTGGTTCGAATTTACAGTATAAATCAAAGACTGGAAGCGGTCTTGTTGTTGTTTGCTTTAATTTTTACCGAAGAAATAAATCATCGTCCACGTTCGTACATTTATCATCTGCAGGGAGATCTTAAACATCTACATGCGTTGTACAAACGTTTTGTTTTCCTCGTAAGGAAGTCAGCGAACCCTCCGACTTCTCCTAAATCCGCTACTGCGTGATACTATTCCAAAACAATTGTGGTTCTTTTACTATATCTTGTCAAATGGCAATGGCGATGTATATTTTTCATTTTTATTACCTAATTCTTAATAAAGAGTAATTGGGCAGTCGAAAATAAAATCGAATTCCTTCGATTTGATTATGACAATAGAAATTTAACGATTTAACCTACCTTGAACCCCTCCTACACTATTTGTGGCGAAAATAAAACTTTAATATTATTCTAGACTAACAAATCTGTTTTAATAGTGATTATACTGATTACATTAAAACTTCTTTTTACAATTTTCTATTTTTTGCGCTACAATTATTCTGTAAACGTATGTTCGTCCTTCGTCGCAATAGGAAATTTAAATCGGAACTTGAAAATGAGTGGAAACAAGGTAGGAAATTATTTGAATATTGCATGACATAAATATTAATTTTTAGCGTAACTGTTTTAATTAGTTACTCTACTACAATTATTTATCTCGCCTCATACAGGACCGTCTTTAAACGGGGGTGGCGTACGTGAACATATCCTCTTAATTTAACTCGATAATGACTTTATTCGTTTGTGTTGGGCTAAGTATGTGCCCGAAAAGAAACAAACCTTTAATTAGGAGTGGAAAGTTGCGGTTCCGTTCTCGTGTAGTCAGTAATCCATTAAGCTGAAAGCTCGGAAACGGATATTTCTGAAAAAATTTATTTTTTAGTTTGTTCGAGAAAGCAATAAACCGTCAAGAAAATTTATAAAATTTTGTTTAATAAATAACTTTATAAAACGTGTTTTAAAACACTCGTAATTAATTTGGACAGATATTAACTAAAAGCCTCATAATTTGCTCAACGGATCATCATTCAAAAATTTCATTTAAAAAGGTTTTTAAACGGAAACGTAACATGATCGGTGTCATTAAGCTTTTTTACTGAATCAATTTTTTTCTTCCCAGTAAGTAGTACACTTGTACGTTTTACACCGGGGGAGAGTTAAAAGCAGAGCCGTATTAAAAAATAAGGTGACGGCTTCTGGGTCAAAATATCCGATTGTGCAAATTGAAGTTGGATAATTAGCTAACGATTAAGTAAAAAATTCTTCAGAAGCACTCTTTTGAAAGCGTCGATTGGTTTTCCGATGCCAACAAATTTGACCGATAATTTGCCCGCCTGAGCACGTCTTTTAAATTTGACTCATCTATTTGGGCCGCGTTCATGGACCCTAAACTATTATTTGAGCCTAACGCAAAACAAAATCGATTCTGTTTCATCTCAGCAAGTACTTAAAACCACCAGCCAAGTCATATAAGACATTTTTATGGCAAATTGACGAAAAAATGGGCACTTTGCGACGACTAAATGTTTTGTAGTCGTGTCAAATTCAACAGACTGTTATGTAACAACGCTTTCGTGTTTTTTGGACATCAAATAAAATTCATTTAGTTAAGCTCTCGTATTTTCATTTTCAGGGCGTATTACAAAGTAGGGAAAGCTCTGTTGCGGTAAATAAAAAGTTTTTTGTGTAAGTGGGGTCTTTTTAAGCCGAAAAAAATGATTATGAAAAAAATGATTTTCTGTCTGTTCCGTCTGTGGGTCCACGAACTATTTTAGCTTGAAATTTAGTGTACAAATATTATACATCACGAGAACGGAACCGTAAAATATTGATGGTAGATGTCGGAGTGGGGAATAGATTTCGAGCTTTAGTGGTTGTAAACTCCTTAATTAATCATCAATCTCCTTGATGATTAGTTTCATTGTACTTTAAGTTTAGTGGACTGTATTTTAATATTGTTGAATGTACGTCAATACCAAGTATTATTGGGATTCCATCGAGCTGGTACAAAGTGACTAAGATCTTGACTCTTATAAATATCAAATTTGGATTCTATTGGATAACTTTATTGGCCATTTAATGCTTAAGAAAGTCATCTTAACTTAAACGTTATTGTCTACTTCAAAAATGAAATATCGATTTGTAATTTCGTCGGTGAAACAATAAGTATTGGAGCAATCTCGCGAATCCGACATTAAGTGCACATTAAAATGAGACATCTTGAACTTCAAAAGTCAATTTCAATGACATTCATCTACCTACCATTTTAACGTTCATTAACGTTTTGAAACGAATTCTCATGTTAATTGTTGCAAATTAAATTTAAATCAACGTGGTAGAACAAAAAAAGTATGTTCTTGCGGTGATCCTATTACAATATTTTAATTTAAGTAGCTTTTAAGGTTCGCACAATTTTTTATCGGAATAATTTATGTGAAAAGAAACTTAATACCTATCTTACATAAACAAAATGCTTGCTAAGTGTCTTTTCACTTTAAACAAAATTGTAATCGCACGGTTGATCGGCCGATTTTTATAAGGTGCAGATAGGAAGTTTGTTGAAAAGCTGGTGGGCAGAGGAGCATCCAAAAGTCCTCGGCATTTGAACCTTGCGCTTTTCTAGGAGTGTCTCCTGGTGAATCAATTTTTTCACCTAGCCAATAATTTAAACAGTATCTTTTACAGTTAATTTTGATATATAAGGCCCGAGATGGGGAGGCGGCTGTTCGAATCTCCTTATGGTTAAAATAATGAGTCACCGATTTAGATTTGTTCCTTTGGTATTTTGTGACTTGTTATACGCTGTCGGCGGTTATTCTTGGTAAAGTTTATTTGTATGAATCATTTACACATGTTTTATTATAATAATAAATTAATGATACAACTCGAAGTTGTATTGGTATACGCTTTCCTTCGTTAAAAATTTTAATTTTTCCATTTTTCAGAGACTTTTCTCAGCTCCGATATATTCTGAATAAAAGCGATTGCTTTAAATTACAAATTATTGTTAATTCGCATAAATGAGAAAATTTCCCATTTTTTTTCCTACGAAGTGATGCGTCTCTTTAGTAATTTGTTTTTGTTTCCAACGAAAGTGGAACCAAAGATGATGTTACGGAAATTTTGCTCTGATTTTGTGCTCTTTATGACTGGCATCTTTTAGTTTACTAGGGAAACCACAATTAATTTAAATATTAGATTAATTGGTCACTCTAATTTAGTATTGAACGATCTATTTGAGTCAATGAATAATTGAAATTTTCTATTTTTTTGGAATCAGATTTTTAATTCGTTACTTTTGTGGTAAAGTTCCAATGTGTTGGATTTGGATTTCTAGTTTTTTGTGTTTTGACCCTTTTCGAGTGGACTTTTTTATGTCGTCACTATAGATCCGGACGTGCATAAGAGGCATCACACAAAACGTTAAAATGTATCTCAAAGAAAAACGAGATGAATGTAAAAGCAGAAAAATAATTGCGCAGCGCAACGGGTTCAGTGAAGGTGAATTAAAGAACTTCCGCATTTTAGTAACGCAGTGTGAGCTCTGACATACTTATTGGCTCTGAAAAGTTTGTCTATAATCTATATAGATTTAACGTACCTGCTACTGTTCAACTCACGTTGTAAGACGGAAATGAGATTTCTACTGGACATTGATGTTATTCGTTGAGTGGCGGGCGGTGTCCCTCAGGGTTCTAGTTTTGATGTTTTCCTATTTTGTCTTTTTATTGCTTAAATTATACTCGAACTGTGCTCGAACTCGAAGTGAACAGTTTGAACATAACACTTGAAATTTATTGTATAAAGTTGAACTATTTCCGACACGATAACGAAACCGCAAGATAATGGGGAATCTTAAATTAACATTTCACTTAATCGTTACTTTACGTTTATTAGATTGTTATAAAACTACTCTTATAACTTATAAGACGTGCTATCGTATGTGTATTTCCTCTCCTCTCCCCTTGTTTTCTCAACGCTAAAAAGCTGAAATTTGCTTGGGAACACTTCAAAATTGCCAAGAATAAAGAGAAGTGCAGCTGTTGTCTGCGCAAATTTAATTAAAATAAGGCAAATAATAGTTCACGAACACTTGGTCGGATTCGGAATATGTGTCGGGTCGTATCGATATAAGTTTCCTGGTCGAGTAACTTTTTGAGAGGGTTTCATTTCAGTTTTTGGCATTTTTATTCAAAACCGAATTTTGGATAATACCTGCCTACTAACATTTGTCGCGAAATTGGGCAAAAAATTGCCTGAAGCTCCTTTTGGCGTTCGGTGAGTCTACTCAAGCAATGGCTCAAATTAGTAGTCAAATTCCATTCAAAAACCCAAGTAGGACATTTTTCTCCAAAAACAGTCGCCTTTCAAAAAAATCCTGGTCTTTCCATCTAATCTCCGGAATTCTTACGGAAGTAATTTTTAAGTATATAATGCCTGAGCAGTTTTCTTAAAGCTAGCCCTTTTGGGTAAAATGATCTTTGCCCAAAATTGCAGGTAAAGCCCTAATTTAGAACTCCCAGCTAGACTGTTATGTTGTTGATGCTTGAAGGTGCGCTCGGTTTAATTGTTCCGCTATTCCATTCCAATGGTGAAAATTGCACTAGTTTTCAATTACTCCAGAATATAACC
The DNA here is from genome assembly GCA_950108345.1 of Malthinus flaveolus. NCBI lineage: Eukaryota > Metazoa > Arthropoda > Insecta > Coleoptera > Cantharidae > Malthinus > Malthinus flaveolus. The sequence continues at coordinate 4,397,646 of OX467285.1, forward strand.
TCAAGTTGGTGGTAACATTTAGAACCTCCTATTCTCGAAATTTACCTGGGAATTCTATCCATTCTATGAAGAGGCGATGACATTTGCCAATTTGCTGTCTCACTTGGTTTCTTTGATGAACACTCAATCATCCGTTTGAAGGAATAAAATTATTTTTTCACAACAAATACGGACAGTCGCAGAACTTGATGTCAGATTATGTTCACTAACTTGAAGGTGGGTATGTGAACCAGTCACAAAAGAACTCGATACCTCTCCAAACTTTTTCTTGATGGATAAGAACTTATAATTTTCTGAATTTTTCGTATCTTACTGCAAAAAAATATTTTGGATCAACGATACGAATTTTTGACAATTTTAGAATTTTTTTTTCGTGTGGGCCAACTCATCCAAACTTTCAGAAAACTAGATAATTCCACTACTACCATCTCCCATAGCTGATGATACATTTTCTGGAAGTTCTGTAAACTGATCTAAGTCTGGAAAACTTCAATACGCATTTACGCTACTTCGTTACGTCATTGCGTGGTATTAAAATTTGCAGCATTCTACATAAAATTATTTATGTTAAGTGTAACATTAAGTAACCGATTGAATAATTTATAGTTAAATAATAATCGATTATAAACAATAATACGTGATTTTTTGTTTATTTTGTTAGAAAGTGTCAAAAAACTCTTATTATTTAACCATTTTGTAATATTAATTATTCGCCATTTTGACCGTTTAACGAGTTCGCGAAAAGGTAACGCAAACGTACGAAGATGAACAAACGGATTTTAGGAACATTTTTGGGTTCTCAACCTTTAGCTTCGAATTAAATTATAGATCAATCACATTTTATAAGAGCCCACGTACAATCTTCCGAGATATATTTTGTAGCAATGTTTTGTTATTAGCAAAATGACAATGATCTAAATTTTTACTTTTAAAGCCGAGGGTGTGTTTCATCTGTCAATTAAGTTGTACATTGTTGATACACCAAACAATATATACATTTTTTTTATTGGAATAAATTTTCTTCAAGTACCGATATGATAAACTCAAGATCATTGCTCTATGTAGATAAAATATCAATTCCGACTTTTAGTTTAAACCCATAAGTTTGAGAACATTTTGACTGTCATTATTAACCCGCCTTCTTAACCGTAGGGGTTTCGATGATCCACTTGAGATTAATGCGAATGATTGTGATAGTACAGGTAAAAGGACATCGGTCTTAAATTTTAACATAAATTTCTTTAAAATGAGATCACAATACATTCATTATAAGTTTTATAAATGACAATTTTTCAACTTCACGTTTTTGTGAATTTGTAACCTGATGGTGGGGCTCTTTTTTTGTTACGTTCATTTTTTGTCACTACCAAAATGATTGACTCGAAATTCGAAAGACATTAATTTAAATAAAAAACGGCTGATGTGGTCATAACAGGACTTTTTCGCGCGCATTGAAGCTCTACAAGCTGTCAATAGAAGGTATGCTCAGAAGCTTTCTCGGATTTCAAAAATTTAAAATTACATATACAGGGTGTTTCTATTTGCAATGGGAAATCTAATATCATATCCTGGTGAGCCGGAAGTCAAAATATAAAATGTTTGGTATCTATCACTAGTTAGGTTTTAACGTTTTTGATTCAGGGAGCCCCGAAACGTCGAGAAAAAATTTTTTTCTATCTTAATCCTTATTCATAAATATTGAGAAAACCGTTCTTTCTGAGTTAGTTTCTGAATAGAACATACAGGGCTCTATAAGAACATTGACGAAATTCGGTCTTTGTTTGGTTTCGACACCACACGAAATACAGCGATTTTTACGACTATTATTGTTTGCTTCTTTACTACTGTGTCAATACGGGCTTGTTGGGCCTGTATTCTGTCTCCTCAGCTCGCGTCGTTGCCCAGACCCATATCTTGAATCCTATATTTTATATCCATCAGGTTTCAAAGTGATTCAAAGTTGCACAGTCTTGGATTACGCCAAATTCTTTTCCTCTGCAGATTCCTTACATACTGGGGTTTTCTTGTAAAGTTCCGTCTTGTGAAGATGGAGTCCTTGGGTGATAGTGGTCAGCTAGTAATCTAGTTACTTATCCTAGCTGGGTCTTGTATAAGTATAATTGCGAGTTGGTCACGGTGGTGGTCACATTAGGTGAACGGGCATTTTCTCGTTAGCGTTGGTTCTGAATTTCAACAACAGCTTTTGTGCTTTTTGAGGTACTTGAAAACATCAGAGACACTAGTAGAGCCGGATAGTCGGTTACACGTTAAAACAACGTCGATCTTCAAAAATAATTTTTTTTTTATTATTTGCGACTTGACTGCTGCTGTCCAAAAAGGGGCTGTCATCAGGAGGAGTAACTTCTCGAAATGTTTTTTAAAAATTGCAAAAACTGTTTTAGTTTCGGGACACGGCCGGTCCTCAAACGTGTTTGTGAGAATCGTGATGGAGGTTTCTAATTTTTTACCGCAAATTTCGTGATGCAATTGGGAAAGAACGATTCTATCGAATGCCCAATTTTTATGTGGTTTATCGATACGTGCTATATTTAAACTTATTAGTTCTAAAAATAGGTAGATACCAAAATTAGGTTTTAGAACACCAAGGTAATAGATAACAAAACGAGCATCGACGGCCAAATTTAGACTTACCTAGTTTATCAAATCATTTATTAATGAACTAACGTGTAACTGCTCAAAAGCTTGGGTTTGAAAAAGTGTGGGGTCTTCATCAGACGTACAACTACTTGCCTCTCTGGGTTAGAATTAAATTTTAAATTAAATCTCCACGACTCTACATATTATATAACGTAATCAAAATTCCTAAGGCCAAAAATTAATTAATAAAAAGTTAATAAAAAATTGCATAGGAAGGACGACATTTTGTATTCCCATGCAAAAGGTGTATAGTGTATACTAGATCCATTATAGATCGTTAACTATACGAGTGTCTACGACGTCACCACACAATAAAAAATTAATTCTCGAGCTTAATGATCCAGTGGCAACACGAGAATATACTTTTGCTTCGTAGTGGCCAAAAATTTGTTTGATAAAATCTCAAAGCTGCCAGATCATCTCAAAATATTTCGTCAAGCATTTTCACCAAAATATACCGATTTATAAAAGTAAGTCAAGATATTTATCAGCTGCTTGTGTTTTTTAACATTCCAACCTTTAATAGTAGCTTCTTGGGACGAAACAGACATCAGGGGTGGATTTATAAGTTTTAGGCTTCTTGAATTTTCTGTTTTTGTAATTCGTTATCAATGGGCAGTGGGGTAACTGATGTGTTCTTGCCTTAGTTGCAACTTTGTATAATGATGACTCTTAGCCTTGTCACTAGTTGGATTCGTCATTAATCTTATCCTTAGATTGAAAACTGTCGTATGCGGGTGAAAAACGTCTGCAGTAGAGTTTGGATTTCCTGCTACTACTTATTGAATTATAAGTTTGTGGTACTTATCTCAAGATCGTCGACTTAGAACAACCAAATAATTAGTTCATGGGGATTTTTAACTTAGAACAATGGCAACCTCAAGATTAGAGATAAATAATCGTGCATTTGTTTATTTTTGCTTTGGGTTAGTCCTGATAAGATTTCACCTACCTAAGGAACATCCTGTTCCTGCATCGTCGCTACTATAAGATGGCTTAATTACGTTTTCTCGCATCGATCTTTTTTTTACCTAGGCCTTTATTCGAATTAGCATAATTCACTTTTAAATTTTGTTAAATCAATTTTAGTTGTCAAAATGTGACAAACTGTCGTAGCGAAAAGAAAAAATATCAACCTGATCCATTGAATTCATTAATCATTAAGTACGAAATATCAGGTGTATAAAATTTGAAACAAAAAAAATTTTTTTTTGCGAGATTAAAGATCTCTTATTTAGGTTGGATGTCCTCTTGTCTAGTTGTGGTTATTTGAATTATTCGGGGATATTAATTTCTTTTTATACAGGAGCGGGTTTAGTGAAATCGGGTAGACATGGGGCCGATTGGTGGAGGTACAATTACAAATTTTTGAGTTATGGATTTAAAGATTTTCAGTACACCTATACAGCGTGTCTCAGCTTTCTGGATGTTTCTTGGGATATCGGAAACTGAAAGAGATACAGCTTCAGGTATCTGAAGGTAATTTCTACCCAACTGACCAACAATTAGTTTTCCGAAGAAAACGATTAGCACCTACATACTCTCTAGACTCTAAACTGTAGATAGTAGAAACTGATGAAAAACTAAAAAATTTCTTTTCTTTAGCATTTATCATCGGTTTTAATAATTCAAAAAAATCAATTTTACAAAAAGACGCCGCCTATATTACCCAAAGACTTTTTTAATGCCGTAGCTGTGTCTTTTATATTTTTCTAAATCCAAATAGTGAACCTCGAATCACAGGGGCAACGCTGAAGATGAAATATTGAGACGATACTTTCTGAACACATTTTAATATACAGAGTGTTTGGTACGGCGATACGTATTTTTTAGTGGATACAACGACCCATTTGCAATCGATTGAGGCCTCGGTTTCAAACAATTTTAAATTAACGAAATATAAACAAGAGTCCAGTCGCAAACACCCCGTATAACGAGATGTCTATTTTAATTTAATAATAGTTTCATCAAGTTTATATACTAAGATACACACACAAAAGTCTTTTACCTGCCGTAAAAAAATAGAGAGGTTGCCCTCTTGAAAGTTTCGGAATTTATAGTGCGTTGTAGGTGGAGCAATAAATTAATTTTTACCTGTGTTGATGTTCAACGATGGGCCTTAACTTGATTACAGGGCAATTTACTACAATTTATGTTAATTTAAGTGTTTGAACTAGGTGCCATTTTTGGGGATTTCTACTACACGATACAAAAATTTTGAGTTCATGGTTCTCTTCGTAGGTTCAAGGTAAAATTGCAGTTTGCACAAATTTAATTTGTATTCATTTGTCGCAATTAAATTTGCAAATTTTTAATTAAAAAATAAAGAAGTTGTAGCGAATGCCATCGATATAGATTAAATCTGTTACAACTACACGTACGAAGGTTGGTAATGATATCATTAGAAAATTTTTAAATTCAACAAAAAGATGAAAAGTGGGTTTTCCTTGAGGATTCAATAAAATTTCTTAATTTAAATTCAAGATGCACTTTTAATATAAACAAACGAACAAACGTGCTTACTACGTGAAGATGTTTAATCTAATCGATCATCTTAATTAAATTGTCGTGGTTGAAGGAGGCATAAAGGGGTTGATTCATACTATTCAATTTTTGGATTATGTAAATTGGGCGTGACTGACCATTGACCATCTCTGCATCATCGAAAAAAACTTTTTGCTTTTTTAATTCGGTATTCTTATGCAGTTAGTCACCACTGGAAATTTATTATTGAATCGAATTCATTTCGTTAGATTTTGTTGGATGTAGAGATAGGCCGAATCGGGCTGGACGGATCAAAGGGGTGCCGAAAACAAGAACATATAAACGATGAAACTAACAATGAAACGACGACGTTCTTTGCTGTGGTGAAAAACGTTCATCATGTTTTCTGTAAAAATTAGAGTAGGTCAAGAGTATGCCGGCTCTATGACTGCCGTAATAGAGCAAAAATGTTGAGCGAGCGTACGCTAATCATTCGACATGTATGTGTTATTATGTCCCTTATTTATTACGCACTTAAGAGAATAGCAGATAAATTGCCGTATAACAGATTTGGTAAAGCTAAAAACGTTAATTATTAATTCCTGTCGCTTTCACAATATTTTCGGCCATAATTCTCCCATCCATGACGAACTAGACCTATGGTGTACTTCGTTAACTCGGCGTGCACAAGCATACTTTATTGAAATTTTCAAAATACCCCATTAGGGCTTGCCGTTCTATGGAAGTATGGCGAAGGGCGAAGATTAAAAGAGTAACTACCCTGTCGCTCTGTCGCAACTCCCTTGAGCCAACGTTGTTGTGAATCTCAAGACTGAACATTAAGAAAGTGGCAGAACTACATTAAAAAAATTAAACTTCTGGTTGTAGGTCTCAATCCAGAGTTTCTGTTATGCAGTTTGATTATGACTAATTAGTTAATTATATTTAGTTAAGTGAGAGGTCGTTCACCTCAAATGAATAATGCGATATGATAAAAAAGAAATTAAGTCGTCTGTGGCAAAATATTTTTACAATTCTTAAAACACGCGATTACTTACGTCTCTTGTTTATTCACCTTCCGGTTGCAAATTTGGAACTTATCGGTTATCAGTAAGTTATCAGTTCAGTTCGGAGTGCTATTGTTACTCATCTTATAGGATTAAGAGGTATTTTTAATTTTTAATCCCAAAGAAATTTCATATTCAGTCTCATCCGTTTTGGCAGACTTGTAGTGAGCATCAGAGGCATGCCACGTGGTTGCTGATTTATATTCCCATCTTGACATGCCACCCATCTCTATAGGTTGCAGCTTTGCTGCTTTATTTGCGTCCAGAAGATTTTTCATTATTTTTTCAGGGACAATGCGATAAATAAAAATATAATCTGCCTTGTCTAAGTTGACCACAGTGCTTTTTACAAACGATTAACTTCACCATCACCATTTGTTGTCTGAACAAAAGACTCTAGTGTGCGTGCTCTTACAAAATGGTTCGTTATAGAGTTCAGCACTCTTTTCTCAGCCTCTCAGCCAAGCAGAGCGTTAATTATTTAACGAACTGTTCAGATTTCTAGTATTTATTTTAGTCAAGAACAAAGTTTTGTCTTATCATACTGCGGCCTGTGCTTATCACTTTTTATTTTTTACCTTTAACAGTATTGCATCCAATTAGAAGAACAACAAATCTGCTGGGCCGTTTGAATGAATTATTTTTTAAGTGCCTACTATTACGTGTATTTTTTCATGCTCGCCCAATTACATTAAAGTGAGTTGGAAGTAATCGGCCTATTATAGTGAAAGATACAGAAAAATATCTGAAGTAACATTTGATTACAATTTTAAATTTAAGCGGTACGTGATGGAATGGTAATTTTCGGCAGGTTAAGGTTGCTCAGAAAACCTCTTCCGCTTATGCTTATTTCGATACCTCACTTCCTGAAACTCAAAATGCGTAAGTTTCATTCGTCATTTCCGTAAATTTGTAAATAAACAAATTTATGTAAGTAAATCAATATAATTAAATTTAAATACACACAAGATGTAATGAGTAATAATGTAAAAATTTATATGTAAAAAAATACTTAGAATTTAATAAAATGCGCATCGCGAACAAATTACGCTCAAATGATGAACGTTTTTGAACATCGGTTTTGCATTTACAAGTTGGGATTAATTAAAGTTTTTAATTTGTTTTCATTAGAATTAATGGGGAATTTTTATTTTTGTTCTTTAGCCAAAAAGTTGTGGATTTTAATTTGGAATTTGTAATAGTTGGCCATTATTGCACTATAAAAAGAAGAGGCGCAGTTGTTGGTGCATCAAAAGAGCTATTTTTCGGTGCAGGGGCGTATTAAGATAGAGACTCGTGAATAGTTTTGAGCCATTCGGAATGTGAACTACTATATGATGGCAATGTTGCTCTTATCTGCTCTTAGAGGAGTCCGCTCCTGTGTATAAAAAATTAATACGAATTTGATTAGTTTTCCAAGTCGACACGTTTTGTGCTGCGTAATTATGTACTTAAAGTATTTTTCAATAAGTAGGATAGTCTGTAATCATAATACTTTAAATAACAACTAAAATATACTTATTATACAATTTGCAAGTTCTGATCTACTGATTTCTGACTTTCAATTACACATTACACTACTAGTTTAAGTATTATAAAATCTTACTTTTATGAAGAAAAAAATGTAGTGGTAATTGATTAATCGTGCATAAATCACATAAGTATTGATTTGCAATTAAATTAAAAATCCTTGAAATTAATAAACATAATTTGAAGTTATTAGATCATCTTTGGAATTTTCCTTAAAAATTGAAAAATGATGTGTGATGTAGTGATGTGTGTGTAGGATTCGGAAGCTTTAATTGAATCAGCAAATATGCAAAAAGTCGTTATTATGATTGTAAGGTCACTGTACAGAATCTGTTAACAATAATCGAGGGAAAGTTAGGAATAGCTGAGCAACGATAACGACAATAAAAAGTGAAAAATTTGAAGGAAGGTAACTAAAAATAACTTTTAAATTGAAGTCCGATGGACACCTTCACTCATAATGAATTTTTGGATTTTGTTATGCCTGCCGATAGCGCTTCCATTGTGATGGTGAATACCTTCTCAATGTTGGATCTTTATCAGTTCAATAATCAAAGTAATGTCAACAACAGAATTTTGGATCTTATATTAAGTAATCGAGTTAATGATGTTCAGCTGCAACACTCAACTAGCCCTTTTGTCAGTGAGGATGGGCACCATAGGGCTATTGAGTTTTATTTGACCTTGGCCGGGTTGGAGGTGTGCCTCGGGGGAAGCCTTACCGTCCTCGTCTTTTTAATAAAGCTGACTATGAAGCTACTAATAGTGGCCTCTCTGGCATTAATTGGGTAGCCGTTCTCGGCAGCTCATCACGACGCGGTTGATACGTTTTACGGTGTAATTGGTGGTCTTATTGAGGCGCACGTCCCTCTTGGCAGGGTGCGCCCTGAGCGATTTCCTCACTGGTTTTCTTTTAAAACTAAAAAATTGTATAAACTTAAGAGGGAGTTTCATCGGAACTGGAAGCGTTACGGTAGAGAATCGGATTACCTGTGCTTTTCACAAGCTAGAAGAGACATGAAGCGCGAAGTTCAGAACGATTTTAAAAATTACATTTCTTCTGTGGAGTCTGATATTGGTAGTAAGCCTGATCAGTTTTGGAGGTACGCTAATAAAGCTAAGTCAACAAATGCGATTCCCTCAACCATGTTCTGGAATGATAAAGGGGCCTTTAACGGTAGGGACATTTGTAATCTGTTTAACGATTATTTTGCATCTGTTTTTGACCGCCCGGCTGCGTCTGCTGCGGAGGACGGCGTCAGTCATGGTTTTATTTCGCATTCAATAATAATTTCAGAAGTCTCCAAAGATAGTATTGCTACTTTAATTAATTGTCTGCATGTGAATAAGGGAGGAGGCCCAGACGGAATTTCTTCACTTTTTATCAAAAACACACCTTCAATTGTGGATTCTCTCTACATTATTTACAATAAATCGATTAGGGCTGGGAAATTTCCTACGCTCTGGAAATTACCCCATATTACTCCTAATATACCCAAAACTACACCAAAAAATTTAAATAACAATAATTACAGACCGATTTCCAAGTTGTCAGTTCTGGGTAAGGTATTCGAGAAAATTATATGCAATCTGCTACGGCCTTATATACGTTCTTTAATAATTCCGCAACAGAGCGGTTTTTGTCCGAATCGATCTACAATAACAAACCTCGTACCGCGTACACGGAATACATTTATGATAATTTAAATCTAAATATTCAAACTGAAGTTATATTCACAGATATGTCAAAAGCTTTTGATAAGGTCAATCACGCCATCCTCATTCGGAAACTTGAGAGATTTGGTATTCACGGTGATCTCTTGCGCTGGTTAGCCTCCTAAATCAGCGGTAGATCCCAGGCGGTGGTGCTGAGTGGCAGTATCTCAAATTTTAGTTATTTAACATCGGGCGTCCCTCAGGGCAGTCACCTTGGGCCTATTTTATTTAATTTCTTTATTAACGATATCGATCAATGTTTTTTAAATAGCCACTTTGCACTTTATGCCGATGATCTTAAGATCTATTTGGGGGTTGCCGACGCTTGGGACGCTGTGAAACTTCAATCCGACCTGGACCGCTTTTCTGCTTATTGTTCGAAAAACAAGTTGAAACTTAATGAAGATAAATGTAGTCATATAACATTCACTCGAAAACTCTTCCCCGTCAGAACTCTTTTTAAACTTAATGACGCTACTTTGAGGCAGGTGCAGACGGTCAGGGATCTGGGAATTTTGTTCGATAGCAGACTTACTTTTGAGGCTCACATTAACGAGTTGTCTAACAGAGCATTTAAAACAATGGGATTTATTATTAGATTATCTTATCTTTTCAAAAAGTTTGAAACTCCGCTGTCGCTTTTCAAGACCCTGGTGTATGGGTTGCTCGATGATGGCTCTCCAATCTGGTCTCCACAGTACGAGGTCTATATCTCCCGTCTGGAGGTAGTGCAAAAGAGATTCGTTAAGTATCTAGATAACAAGTATTTAAAAAAAAATAAAAAAAATAATTATATCGAGCGATGCTTGCGTTACAATCTCATGTCTCTTCGTTCACGCCGAATTGAAAATGATATGTGCTTACTGTATAAAATAGTCAATAATTATTTTAAAGTCAGCATTGTTAACTTCATTAACTTTCATGTCCCTTCCTTCAATAGTCGTGTTGTGTCAACTTTCCACCTCAAACATTTTAGAACTTCTCTTGCCTCTAATTCTGTTGTCCATAGTTGTACCTGTTCTTTCAATGTGGGCTTTGGTGACTTTGATCTTTTCTTTCTTCCATTTCGTCAGTTTAAGTGTTTTATTCGTTGTAAGGTTATTGTATAAATTATTGTAAATATGTTTATACTCTGTTATGTTATGTATTTCCTACGGAGCTGTTGTAGTTTTTTTTTTTTGGCGTCTTAGTTTTGGACCTAGGCCCGTTTAAGACCTTAAATAAATAAATAAATAAAAGTAATGTTTGCCATTTCATCATGCAAAATACAAAGATTAACATTAAAGCAGAAAGCAACGATTGTAAATCATGCAAATTCACTACAAAAATTGTGATTCTATTCTCGAAACTTAAAGATCGCTGCGATCTTTTTACGATCGGCATAATCATCCATCAGAATCAATAATTCGCCAAACCATGGTTCGATTTCGCACTTCGTTTACGCTATAATTGATGTAGCTCACCCTGTGAGAAAAAAAGAGTGTAACTGAACAAAATATCCTCGCTCTTGAGAAAAGCATCGAAGAACACTTCGATTCGGTACCGTGAGCAACAATTATTGAACCTCTGCCCGACCATTTCATGGAAAATTTTTATGTAAAGATCTTGGTTTAAATAGGACAATTCACGATCAATTACGTTGCGCAACATTGCCTGTTGTGGTGGTCTTGACTCCGGCAATCTATCGGTTGGGGCAAAGCTGAAGAAATACTTAGGGTAACTGATACCATGACCAGATGAGCTAGAAAGTGTTTTGAAGTAGATGGAGTGCAGTGTGAAAAATTAGTGTGACACTGTCTAACTTAATTTTACACATTTCTCAAGTCTTTTGAGTTATAAAAAAATTCTTCTACAAAACTCACCGTTTTCCACGATACTACTTTGACCCCATGCTATTTCAAATTTTGTAAGTACTAGTTCTTAATATTGTGGAACAAACCATCCGTCCAAATGTACATATTCTCGGAACTGCAATACAAATCTATCAAACAATAAAATTTATTTGAGGTTGGAACCTTCGCGAGTTGTTCACACCTTGCTTTTGAAGTGATAAGTTTTACGATTTGAGTTTGAATGCTATATCCAACTATCCATAAAAGGTGTAAAATATTTACAATTTACTACGCAATAACTGTTAATGTCAAGTGTATGATTTAATGAAGACGTTCTAAGAAACAACGTTCATTTATAATAATTTTGTTGCAGACACGATGAGATCAATGATGACAACATCCTTAGCTGCCCAGATCCTGATGTAACGCAGAAAATGCACGAGAGGTAAGTCTCACAATGTAGTTGAGTTCACATTTTATTTTTTGGTCTGTGCGAAATTTTTTCTAAGCGCTGGGCTTAGAAAAAGAGGTGTATGTAGACATTCTTCGTCAGAAGGGTACGATTTGAAAACGATTAGTTGAGCTTGAGTAGCGTGTAGCTATTCTGTATGTTATAAGAGGAGTCTCGAGTAGTCTTAATAGTCGAGGACTATCACATCCTAGATCTAGATACGCTAGTAGTAGATTTAAGAACTACAAACACTTTCTCCAGTTTGTTTCACAGTCGCAGAGCTTTCATAGGCAGCGACTGATTTAAAAAAGTCTTACACTTTTATTCATTAATTTTTTTTATTTTGAAATTAGTAATTACATTTCGTTGTAAAGTTACAGCTAATCAATTTTATTATTCTTTATTTATTTATTTTTTTATTATAAAGTCCCTGTGTCGTTAAAAGTTAAAAATTTTCTCACTCTAGGGCTGGACGAATTTAATACTTAAACAATTAAAATCAATTTAATACACGTAAAATACGATGTAAAAGCCTCTTAAATTAAGTAGCAGTGGCGTAACGCATAGAAGGTAAATAAACGAAAAATAATTAAGAAGGAATTGGAAATTGGAAAACTTTATACAGGGTGGTTCGCGTAAAGTTTCGCTATTGCGATTGTTTTATCATTAATCATTAGTTTCAGTTCGATTTAACTTATAATTTAGTTGAAGCTTAAACAAACTACAAGTTAGTGTGGTGAACGGATACTCTATAAGAGGACTCGAGTATTTGATCATGATCACTAAGCATATTTTTTGGAGTGTGATCTCCTCAAAGCAATTTCAAATTTCATCAGAGGAACTACTAGACTCAAAAATAATAGGAGAGTTCTCTTACCAAAGTGGAGTTTGTATAACAACCAATGATCGTTGTTTTAGTTTTTATTTTACGGGATTACAGAGGTCAGCAATCGTAATAACTTTCAGTTGACCGTAGAAGAAATAAATTTCAGCGCGAATCGGAGAGGGGGCGTGTAAAATTTTTGATCTCGTTGCTAACGACCAAAATCATAATATACGTCTAATACGCTATCAAAAAAGCAGATAGACTAGCTGTTAAGACTTCAGGGAATCGCCCCTAGAACGCTCTTAACAGTACATAGTTCGCTTTATTTAAAATTAACCTGAGCAACGCATTTTTTAAGAAGACATTAGTGGCAGTTTTTAATACTGAATAAATCATGTATATTATGCAGTTTTTCTCTTAATCTCTAATTAGGGGGCCAATAATGGCATCTATTTAATTAACATGGTAAATCCCTATGTTTCAGATCTCAATTGGCACACTGTATAATTTAGTGTATAGGGAGCGATCAAATAAAAATTTAAACCCCCCTGGTGGTCGGTGTAAACCCTGAGAGCTGATCTTCTGTGATCATAATCAGTATGCCATTTTTTTTCTAAAACCTAGGCTAACAGTTTCGATTTGTGCTTAAGCCGACTTTGATTATTCCTATTTTAGATAATATAATATATTTTATTTCAAAATATTTGCTATTGCGAACTTTAAATACTATTTTAGGTATATGTGATAAAATTTCGATCTAATAAAGCTATAGGAACAATTTTTATCAAATTAGATCACTTCTGTTGTAATATTTTAGCAAGATACTTTGCTATAACCGGGTATTTTGATGTAGCCCGTCTGAAAGACAACACGATCGCTTGCGACGTTTAAGGAGTAGGAAAGTAGTTTTTCCGCCGCTAAAGGGTGCCATACGCCGAAAGTGCAGGAAGGATTGTCTTCTTTGTCGTAGTAATGACATTTTCTCGTTACTCTAGTTGATGGGATGTATTCGAACATGTGGATGTAATTGCAGTACGGGAGAAGCACTGCAAGCCCTGAAAAACAATCTAATGTAAATGTAACTTTGAAGGTGGACGATAATATCAATGTAACGATGATTCTATATTAATGATTCGGTATCTAGAGGATCGATATCTCGACTGTAACACAAAATATTTAGAAGTCCTAACCTAAGAATCCAGAAGATGGCGGATTGCGCCTCAACTGGTGAGACGAACTCTTTTGTAAAAATATCCACAAATCCCATAAGGATCCAGGATTTAAAAGATAAAATTTATTTTTTCTATTAATCTTTCTATGCTCCAAATAATTCGGAAATAAATTAAATTCGGGCTGCTTAAACCAATCTTCTAAAGTTGCAGTGAAATTGCTAGGATCCCACGCTAATAAAGTTATATTTTTGTACATTTCGGAAGTTAAGAAGTTAAATTCTGGCTTCGTAACCACTTGAGAATTTAAAATTCGAAACGTCGTTTTTGCTCCCACGTCGGCTTCGTAACCTTTAGTCGGTGCGTGATTAAAGCGAAGAACTACGTTATGGGAATCTGAAAAACGTCTGTTTAATTTAAGTTCTCATTAAACTCGCAATAATTCAAAATTCAAACCCTCAGGCGGATGAATCAAATGCGATAGTGTGCGTATCGCGCGTTTATCGTTATCACGACCGCCATCGGATTTGTATTTTAAATCGATCGCTTATTTACCTATAAATTTTCCCAATTTCGAATTTAACAAAGATCCAGCACTAGCAACGATGGCGCACTTGTCGTACCGTTTGTTTTCGAACAACCCTCTCTTGGGAATATACTCTCTAAACACATTTCTACTAAAAGGATAATCGGTGCGCTTAATAGTTTTAATTTTTACGTTTTTAAACTGACATAGTATTTCTTCTGTATTTTTATTCTGCAGACTTCCCCTTCTCCCATTGTAAATAACGTTGTAGGGGTTTTTATTTTTATTTCTCAAAACATTACTCTCTTCCATAAATACTCTCTGAAACTCCTTTAATAACTGCTCTTTATAATCTATAACTTTTATATCACATTCGTTTGTACTTTCGTTCTTTAAACATTTTAATCTTGCGTTGTCCATCTGAAAATCGCCATTTTGAACGTTTGGAAAGCGCGGTTTGCTATTTTTTATTAACGTTATCGGATTATCGTTTGCCGAGTGTTTGGAACGTTTTCGTTTATGTGTTGCGTTGTAATTTTTTTTAATGAAGGATTCGTTGATGTGTCCTGGAGGGTAGCCTCGATTGTAGAAATATATTTGTTGTTCGTAATTATAAATTGGCGTGGGTGATTGATTTTCTATGTACATCCAATATTGAGACCATAGTAAGTACATATAGCCGCACATTCCAAAAAATACCAAATTTATGAATACCCATATGGAAACTACAAGTGCACGCATAGTCTGAAACTAAAATTAAATTACTGAAGAGATTAATTTCAAAATTAGACCTTAACATAGTAAATTAGTATTTGGTGAAAATAAGTGGGTCTAATCACGCAATATAAGAATGATAGTTAATTACCTGCATGTAAAATTAAAATTTGCTTTTTGACATTTAATTGTAATTGTTATGTAAATGATCTAGTTATACTAGTTGAAGTACAATAATATAATATCTCTACAATAATGTACTTTATCGGCAAAACATACCGCATGGATTTTTTTATATGCAACATACAATATTTTATAGTATACCTACGTACACAAGATTACGCAGAGAGAGTAACAGATTAGCCTACAAAACCCCATTACTAACCCCCTCTTTTATCTAAATACATCTACTACTATCAGTAGATGATTTTTGGAGATTTTTGTTTCTGAATTTTCGTTCTCTTTCTCTTCCTGTTAACATTAACTTATCACTTATCATTATCACACTACGTACTATTTCAACTAAATGCTTACTTGTTGCTTTAGCAATATTGTATGTTGCATTATAAAATTCCAACCGGTATTCATTGAGTCCATTAGATTGAAATGACATTACTATATACTTATTATGTCCATATACTATTTTTAAGAGAAAAACGATTAGGTTAGGGAAAATTGGCGGATATAGTAGGATTAAGTTGACATCTAAAGTACAGCGTTATTTTCACAAAGCAACCAATTTCTTTAAAGTTTGAAGCGTATAGAGGTATGAGGGATGAAATGACTACGAATGCGTAACAAGCAAAATTGACGATCAGTAAAGAGTTTAACTAGTCTGAATTGAAAAGAAAATTATCTGCTGGAGCATTCCTAAAAGCTGCAATTAAATTTTATTTCCATAAACCATAATTTACGACATTTTTACAAATAACGAGTGATAAGCTTGCACTAATTTTTTGATCTGAGGAACTCCAGATTATAATATCTTTTTATATGAGAAATTTAACATCTACTGGTAGGGTCTAATATACTTGAACGAGAACGTAATGAGTCTAATGCTCTACAAAGACAAATTAAGAATTAGGAAAAACAACAAAGGATAGATTGAAAACAAAGACGACTTTGGGCAGACATAAAGTTAAGGAATTACTTTTAAACAAACCTAACGGCAATTTTTACTCAAAAACTTACCTAATTTAGTGTTCAAATTAAAATTTTGCTCCCTCACAACTTATCCAAAATAAATCCTTTATTTAAAATTTTTTACTCCTTTTCTTCTTTCCACATAATGCCTTATATGTTGTCAATTATCACAACCTTTAATCAAAAATGTATTTGGAATCTTATAAATAATGATATTCATTAAAAATTTAATATTTGATCTGATTAACAATATTTAATCAACAACAAAAATTAATCAATAATTTACTCATAAAACGGATTAGTAAAACAATATTGAGGCCAATCAATTGCTCCAACATGTAAATCATAAATTGACTACTCAAATAAAATTTTTAAAAGCCAACTTACGGAATTTCAGTCGATCAAGATTTTACATTTTTTCAAAATAATTGTTTTTAACCTTAGCTTAATGATGGGGTTATGTGACCACCAACTCATGCGCATAGAATGGGTTGCAGATGAGGGAGATTGCGCAATCTTTATTATTTATTTTGATGTAAAATGTTGAGTTGAGATGGAAATAACATTGTTAGATGAATTTAAAAGGAGTTGGTTAACTTCAGTTATTGGAATTTTACTTTTTTGTAGTGGAATTTGGTTGTTAACGTGGAACGAAGTAAGTTTGGATGCTTGAGATTTAGTTTTTTAAGACAGTCTTTTAGGGTAGGGCTGTGCATCATGCTCATTCGTTAGATGAGGCTTACACCAACGTAATAGCATTAAACGCTTACGATAAAGTGCAAAGAGAATATGACGGAAGACTGATACATATCAATGGTTTAATTTTAGTCGACGAGCCCTTAACAGATCCAGAATACGGTATTTCCATACAAGCGGTTAAAGTAAAAAGAAGAGTACAAATGTATCAATGGGTCGAAGAACGCATGTAAGGTAGTTTTACGCAACTCACTCAAGTCTACATTACATAGTTTTAGTCAGAAAGATTACGGAGACACCTCTTCGATGAACAACGATAATTCCGATTACTTTTACGTAACCGAATGGCGGGATAAGTTAGTCGATAGCCGTAATTTTTATATAAGGCACGGCCACCAAAATCCCTCCGAAATACCGTTAAAGACACAAATTCAAATTTCACCCTTGGTACGAGTCGGACACTTAATTTTAGGCACAGACTTGAAAGAGAAGTTTTCCGATTACATTGAAGTTACTAGTGACGAACGACCCGAACGTAGAGATATCAAACTGCACATAGGAATTTACTATCACTGTGAAGACGTCTGGAATCCTAAAGTTGGCGATATTAGGGTACAATTTTATTATGCGGGCGTTTCGGGAGAATCTGTAAGGTGATTATAAGTCTTAAACTCTCGACTCACATTTATCATTCAGGTTTCCATAATTGCAATGCAAAAAGATGGTGTTTTATTGCCTTATATAACGAGTAGAGGACACAAAATTCTTTTACTTCGATCCGGGTCGTTAACAATAGGTCAGATGTTTAGTGAAGAACGTTCCGACGCTTATTATGAAACTTGGAAACTTAGAGCTGCTGGAATTTTCATCTTATATGCTTGCTTCGTATGTTTGACACGTCTTACGAGGATCTTGTGTAAGGTTTCGATTTTTAAAAAATTTATTTTGTCACAATGACCACTGTTTTAGTATTACGCTACTCTTTGCTACGTTGGATCATAGAGCCAGACGTAACATCATTCACAAACTTCCTCATTGCAGTGTCTATATCGCTGTTTGTTATTTCAACGGCTTGGTTCGTGTTCAGACCGTGGATAGGTGCTGGCTTACTTATGGCTGCGATTAGCCCATTTTTGTATTGTACGATGGGAGTTTATAACCAACATCAAAATTAACTAACGAATCTCATTGTTTGCGTAGTACTTCGTTTGTAAATTATTTATTTATTATATTGTTGAGTTTTGACATTTGATTTGAATAACCTTGAATTCAAAATTTCTGATAATTATACGCATGCGCATAACAAACCAACCAGGATTAGAAAACAACTGTGCGTTTCTCTGTCAGACATGTTGTTTGAAACTTAACAACTTAACCTCACTTTTTAAAAATGTTTTTAAGGTTAAGTTTGTTGAGTTTTCTGTTTAATTTTATTAATTGCAAAGAAGAGACGTGTTTGCTCGAAGACAAGCAAAATTGTGTAGACAATTCGTCTTTTAAATACTCGAAAGGTATTGGTAAGCTTCACTTTCATTCAACTTTTTTAATATTTGACTTGCAGAAGCGAACAGTAAATATGACTATCTGTTGGAAACGATTGCTAAAGCTGAAGCTTCTTATAAGTCCTGCAACACGACTAAATGTCAATGCCACGCTGATGTGATTAATCACGATTTAAAACCATTCGATAAGGGTATAACGAAGGACATGATTGAAAAGGTCCGAACTAAGTGAGTTTTAGTTAGTAAAACTATTAAGAGTTATCGAGGTTTAATTTTAGAGGTACGAAATATCAAATAGTCGATGGTCGTTTATACCGAGATAAAGAGTGCATGTTTCCTGCTCGCTGTGCTGGAATTGAACACTTTCTACTAAAACTAGTTTTAAAGCTTCCCGATATGGAGCTCATTGTAAACACTCGAGATTGGCCACAAATTCACAATCGATTTGGTTTGTTCGGACCCGTCTTTAGTTTCAGTAAAACAAGCGATTATTACGATATAATGTACCCAGCATGGGCTTTCTGGGAAGGAGGTCCGGCTATAAGTCTATATCCGAAAGGGATAGGTAAATGGGACACACATCGTTTGGAGATTGCTACTGTTGCTAATAAAACGACTTGGGATAAAAAGGTGGATAAAGCTTTTTTTCGAGGTTCTCGTACTAGTTCCGAAAGAGACCCATTAGTGTTGCTATCGAGAGAACATCCTGAACTAGTTGATGCTCAGTATACTAAGAACCAGGCTTGGAAGTCCGATGCAGTAAGTCGTGTAAACAAGCATTTATGTTTGTGTAATTTGAATTACTTTTAGGACACTTTACATGCAGCTCCTGCTTCTGAAGTGTCTTTTATAGACCACTGCAAATATAAGTATTTATTTAATTTTCGTGGTGTAGCAGCAAGCTTTCGTTTAAAGCACGTTTTGCTTTGTAAGTCGTTGATTTTTCACGTAGGTGACGAGTGGTTGGAATTTTTTTATCCGGTATTGAAGCCGTGGATTCACTACATTCCTGTAGACTCGAAGGCCAATAAAGAGAAGTTTAAGGAACTCATTGAGTTTGCTAAAAATAATCAAGAGGCTGTTCAAAAAATTGCTTTGAACGGCTTTCAGGTAATTTGGAATAATTTACAAACTAAAGATGTTGTGTGTTATTGGCGTAAACTGCTCGTTCGATATTCAAAGTTATTGCAATATCGAATTGAGCTAGATAATAATTTAATTGAGATTAAGTAAACTAAATTAACTAGATGTGATACATAATACGACAATAATTTTATCTTGGTAAAGAATAAGTTTCTAGTTTTAGGTGAGAATTGAGGAAAACTGGTTGCTAGTTAATTTTTTCTGTGATAATTATTTAGATCTGATTTTACATTCCGATTTTATCCTACACATACACCCTGATTTTAGTATTTTTAGATATTTGTCTTGTTATTGGACGTTTTTATTGGGATTTGTTAATGATTGTATTCAATTTAGACCTGATGGAAGCACCACACTATTACTAATTTTATTATGACGGTATTGAAATTTTCATTCACTGGCTATGTTGTTGAATTAGAGCTTAAAAAATATATGTATACAGAGGATGTATAATATAGTGGTCTACTAGTGCAACAAAGCTGAATATCTCTTATAGGCAACACAAAAAAAAGTTGCAAGATCTAAACAGACAATTTTTTTAAATGAATTTGAACTTTAGCACTCATTGACATCGTCTAACCACTCACCTGCGTGCTTAAAAAATACTCTTTTGAACTTTCGATGTTCTTCTCGAGAAGGGCTTTTTACTCTTGCTCTAAAATCCCTATGGAACCACTTATGGTATCTAATTTTCCTGATAGGACTCGAGCCCCATGGTTAACTAGCGAAATCAGGAGTGGTATAAAATCAATCTCACTATTTCTGATTATTAAAACTGAACATTGAGAGAAATTGGGAATTTAAAGATCTGCAAAATGCTCTACTAAAATGTCGGAATGAGTTTTAAGAACCTTGAAGCTGGCACTTGTGTCGGAAACTCTCTGTATGGTTGAAGTAAATTTTGATACATCTAACGAAAACTCTAATTTCATAATGAAGGGGATATTCGGCTTTGCCGCATTGTAGGGCGATTGTGTGTAATGTATAAGGGGAAATGAAATTGACAATAAAACTCTCTAGAGAAAATAAATAACCTGTGCGTAAAAGGGGTTAAAAATACAGTGTCTACATGTTTTGCCTTTAATGTCATATGTGTGAATAAAATCATAGACAATAAAATGTTTAAAAAAATTGTTTTTATTTGTATAAATAAAATCGTACACTTAATAATTGTTAAATTTTAGCACTAAAATCTTCTCTTCTCTCAAGAAATAATTTTTCATGCTAAAATTCAAAAATGAAACCATTTATTCTTTCACCTTAAAGAGAACCATTATTTGCAAAAGTGTTATTAACAGGGTGTTCAACAATTGTTTTAATGATTAGTGGACCTGTAAATTTGAGTTAAATTAATTAATTTTTGTTAATTATGGCACTTTTGAATTATGCTGATTATAAACTAAACACCCTGTAAATATGGAAAAGTTTGCAAACAAATTTTTAAATCGTCGAAAGTTCTGCCTAAGTTTTAAGTACACACTGTAACTATAGTCTGACTACCTTTCGGCTCAATGTTCACTGCACGTTTCTGAAATTGGCTAATTAAAGTCTTCTAAATTAAATAATAACTTAAATTAATTAATTGAGTCTTGTTTCTGTGTAAAAATTAGAAAATGCTATCGAGTTCGATATTACTGGTGCTACCGTATAAGAAGTCGTACATGGAAGATGCCAATAGGTCGATCTCCTGTTCGGGTAATTTGGCCGCTTTACCGGTTCTTCTCAATTCCATTTCACCGTCAAACTCGTCGTCGGCAACCCCCATGTACTTTTCCCTAATGTCTTTCATAATGCAAGCTTCTAACTTTTTATGCTTGTAACACTTGAAGAAGAACATTGGGCGTATGAATTCGCGAGATAGTGGCGAATTGGCTTTGTTGACATCGGGAACGCATTGCTAAAAGAATAGCACAATGGAATATTTGTTTTGTTTAGTAAAGTTGCACTTACTGAAAATTGTTGGCAGAACGATACTCCATCTTGCATGTCGTTGCGTAATTCTTCGGATACTGGTAAAGTGGCGATGCGCTCTTTGATTTTGTTGAAGTTTGGCTCCAAATTTTCGTCCAAATAGCCGAGTTCTTGCATGACGCAGGTGACGTTTTTAACGCGACCGCTCATTTTTGAAGTCAAAGCTTCTAGTTGGCCTCTAACATCCATATCTCTCTACAAAAAATATATTTTAGCTAAGCTGGTTTTTTTGTAAAGTTATCGGTACTTACAGCAGTTCTTTGGCTACCGTAGTATTGTTGTCCGTAAAATGGGGTGTTGTATGGTGGAAAACCGTACGATTGTTGGTAGGGTGGTGGGAAGAACATGGCCGCTTGTCCTGGAAAGCCGGAATAAAACCCTGATGGGCTTGGATTTGGGTACGGTCTAAACGATGGTAACTGGTACGGATTCTGTAAGAGAAGAATAGGTTAATCAATCCCCATGGTTGGTGGTAGCAAGTGACAAACATACGTGTGGTCTGTACGCAATTATTGCCTGATTTAATTTGTCGCTATCGTAAGCTTGGGCATTGGCGTAAACTGAATTTTCTGGCTCATTTACCCCATTGTCAATTTTAGGTGGCATCGTTGAGAATGGACGAGTTGCTGCCGTCGTTGGTGGTTGAGAAGGCGGTGCAGGTGCCGGTGTGTCGTAGGAAGCGCATTTCAAACAAGCCAATTTCATTTCTTTTCTAATTTGTTTAACTACTTCTGAACCGAAGCAACTCTCGTAAATCTTAAAATTGAAAAAAATGATTAGCTAGAACTAATTTATAAAAAACGTAATTTCAAATCCAGTTCTTGTCACCAGTAATTTAACACTTCCTGCGTCAATTTGCTGGTGTTAAAGTAAAAAAATAAAATTCAAACTCACCTTCATCATGGCGTATTTTTTTATGAACTTCTCTTCGCTTCCGCCGAACGAACAAGTGGCAGAAATGATTAACGAAATTGCAACTACGGCACGCAAAAGATACATTTTTGGGCTGTAACAATGATTTCAATTAATTTCAAATTTCAATTTATACATAATTATTGTTTATATTATAATTTCATTAATGAATGTAATTGTAAACACGCGGTTTGTTTAGATTCTTTAGTAGCACAAGTATGTTGAGTAAAAATTTATTAATGAATTACATAATTGCAGTAAGTAGGTATTTATTTAATTGATGCAGCATAATTTATTCTAGGTCAAGTTTACATATCTACAATGTTTTTTGCAATTTTCAGCCCAAAAAGGAATTTATTCAAATTAACTTGAAAAAGATTTTTTATAATCGAATTTGAATTAATTAGTTTTGTGTAGGTCGGAAATTGATGGTTTGCTGAATTAGTGCGAGTAATTAAGAGTAACGCTTTTTTGCTACACCGCGTAGAAATTAATTTTTGAAAGAAACGCATTTTTCTAGTTTGAACCTTACCTACCGTACAATTATTTAATTACCTATTCCTATTCATTTCATTTTCGCCTTTGTTAATTAATTATTTATAATTAATTTTTTTTAAACGGCCATTCGCATTGTTTTTAGGTTTTGTAGATAGGTATTTATGATGTATTGAATAATAATTGAACATTGAGTTATCGTTTCTACCGTTGGTGTTCATTATTTACTTTTTTAATAAATCTTTTCTAAACCTATTCAGTATACACAAGATGATGTCGGGTAATTCGGATTCGAATATGAAAAATTACTTTTTTAAAACTTATTTGCATCCTACCGATCCTACGCATATTTTTAATATTTTCTGGTGAGTGAGTAGTGAGTGATGTACGCTACGTCACTATCAAAAATTAAAAAAGAATAACTTAAAATTAATTGGGATTTAAATCGTGTTTCCGGGTATTCAAGTATTCGTGCTGACGACGGTTCTCTTCATGCGACTACCTAACGCCCATCACGCTGTCATGTAAAACTAAGACGTCTATTACGCGCGAATAAACTTCAAATAGGTCAAAATGAATTTTGAAGAATGTATTTCTCGACTTTTAAAAACAGAACTGGCTAGTCTCTAACGTATGGTGAAGAAGGAGGAAGACGAATGGTGAATGTGCTTATCACCAGTTTCCGGTAGAGTCAAAAGATATTGAAAAGAGCAATAATTAGCTACCCCTTTTGAATGATGAATTTTTACTGCAGATTTACTTAAAGTAACAGAGACTGATAGTATCTATTCTTGGCAAATAACATAAAAAGAGAAATGAGAGCAGTTCCATGGACTAAGGAAGCATCAGAGAAGCCTTAAATTAGTTAATGTAAAAATGATTTAGCAAGCGCTGTAGAGGTCGATGTTTCATAATCGACTATTATGCAACAATGGATAAGTTGAAGTTGGCAAGCCCTAAAATTCTATTGGACCCACTAAAAAGATACTTCAACAAAAGGTGTAAAATCATGACCCAAAGCGAGTTCTACTTGTCTCCTACTGGAAATTACAAAACCTATAGCCAGACGAGGCAACAATATGCAGTTCAGTTCCCACAAGTTCACCTTTTCATCATCAGAGAATTATTGGTAGTGCTATGTATCGCTTTACCATGATACATCTGTTTAGTCAATTACCTTAACCAATTACCAATTGACAATTGAATATAAAGAATGTTTATGTTCAGGATATTGATCGGTAGTACATGAAAATATTTAGACAATATCTGAAAGGCTCCAGATTAACTCTCTGGTAATGGACGTGCCACAAATCCTAGCTTCATCTTTTTATTTTAGTTGGCATTCAACCCATAGTCTCGTGTGTTTTAGTATTAGTTGTTCTTTTGAAATACCCCCCCCCCTCCTCCCCCCGCGCCTTTATCCATGTAGTTGTTGATACATTTTTTTCTTTGATTAGAAAAAAATGGTTGTATGTAACATGCAATAAAGACATTATTATTATTATTATTATTATTATTAAAACTGTTGTGTGTTAGAGTTGAAGAGAGCTTTTGAAGAAAAGTCGAGAGAATCCCCGACTCGCCTAACGTTAAGTAGACCTAGATGTGAATCCTTCCCTCCTTAAGCGTTTCAAGGTTTGTTGAGCTTGCGAGTTGGAGAGAGGCTTGAAAAAGTGTTAGCGGTCCTACTTACACATGGATAGAGGCCCCTGTCGCCTACTAAAACGTTACGTGGCTTGTTGACCCTCATTTAGCCGTTACGTCCCTTGCAAGCCGAAGTTAGAAAAAGAATAAAAACCCATAAAACAGCAGATGCTTAGCCCTGCCCCGCTCTTGATTGGGTGCGGGTAAGGGGAAAAGTCCTGAGAGGTAGAGTGTCGACACGTATGCGGTATATGGTCAATTTAACTATACCCGCTATACCGGTACAGTGGAGCGCTCGGCGGAGTCATAAGCGATCTTCGGATCAAATTGGCTGCTGCAGTCTCTCCACTAGAGGAGCTGTGGACTATTCTATCTGCAGGTGTACTTTAAATAGTAACGGGAAGACACGAGATCTGGTAGTAAGGCATGCTCTAAATGTTTAGGCATGTGGGCACCACCAGTGCGTGTTTAGGCTCTCCGCAATCTACCTAATCCCCGTTGCAGACACAGCCCCGCTGTTGGAGGGTTGCAAGGTGTTCACGAGTGCGCCATCATGGTAGCTTGGCCCCGCTGTTGGCGTGCGATAGAGGGACATCGAGCGCTCTCCCTCATGGTAACTGGTTTGTAATAGGTCGTAACAGCTGATCCGGAGGCGATTAAGTGGCTGCTGGTGGAAGGGGAGTAGCTGCCCCCGAACCTGTGACCAGTCTGGTTAAAACTGGTACTGCGGGCAGACGTCTAAAGACTTCTGATGAGGTTGGTTTCGCAGGGGCTAATGACTTCCTGGAGGGTGAGAGATACTAATCAACCTGCCCTCTATAACCCTTAGTATAGCGAAGCTGGGTGCAAGGGGGAGGGTAGGAGGATCTTTGATCCAGTATTCGTCGAAACGTACTTGCAAGCTGAAGTTAGAAATAGAATTAAAGGAAGTTTTGAAGTGAACCCAACCTCTACTCCCATCTCCTCTCTGCACAAAAGACTTTTGATAGTTTCTTTTGAAGGCTACTTGGGTCGGTGTACAAACTTCTTTAGATGGAAGCCAATTTCGTTCAAAGTTTTGCAAAAACTTGCCTAAACACCTGGCCTATTATAAAATATATATTATCGTTGATACTCCACTTCCAAGAAGTGCTGCTTAATTTTTTGCATCACAACTTTACAATATTGAAAGAAAGATACTATCAGATAAATATATAGGATGATAATTCATAACTGCCTCACGAGGAAGTGTAGAGTGGCTAATTATAAATTTACTTAGTTAAAGTGGCATAGATTAATTTTTGAAAGTGTTGCGAGCATCTCGATAAAGATACTCTTTATACATTCCCCGATGTGTCAGTTGCAAATTACAAATCTGTACGTTAAGTTGACTGAGATGGGTATGAGAAGGCCGAAAATACATTAAAAACGACAACCGTCGTTATTGTAACTTATAACCACACCTCTGATGCCTTCCTGAAGCAGTAAGCTCGACTCTCGATCTCCAGGTATTTAATTGGGTATTAACAAACAATTAATTATCGACAACTCTTGTTAATTTAATTCTTGACACTTTAATTTTAAGTTTTGATTTTAGTCAAACTTTTTTCGTCGATGTTATTGGGCGGTTCCAATAATTTTAATTGGCACCTACATCGCATCGTGTAAATTTTTGTGGATTGCGACATTTCTGGTCTCGTGGTGTCGAGATTTCCGTAAAATATGTTTAAAAAGTGCTTAAACAAACACCATTATCAAAGTCAATATTTTAAGATATAAAATACCGTTTATTTTTAACCATACATGTTTAATTGCTGGGTCATCTTAGGTCGTACAACGATCGACGTGTCGAGGCTTCATAACGGTGGCCACCGCGAGTGTGAGAATTCTTGAAAATCTTTTTTTTCTCTCTTTCTAATAACAATTATTACAAGTACTAATTGTGAATAAGACTGGTCTTGAAGGATACAAATTTAGTGTAATTGCCATTAAAAGATTCGAGTGTGGAGGTTTATGAATATAAATTGACGCTTCGAGTGTTTGTATACGCTTAACATATGTTAATGTCGTTTGCCATTTTTTCAACAATTAGTCAAATGAGGTGCTTTTAGAAGTCGGATTGGAAATTATTATTATCTTTATTATATAAATATATTAATGTACGGCGAACGAAGAGTTTGAATTCTTCACGAAACGTGATGTATGGGAGAGAGGAAAAAACCGAGAGTGGAAGTTTATGCGCTATTTGAAATGTTGTTTTCCAATTTCAAGCGACTACTTTTATTTCGAAATAAGAAGAAAAAGCAAAAAATCGTTTAATGGCATGCGAGAGTAGTGAACTTTTTACAGGACTCATTTAACGTAAAGAAGATTTATGTATACAAAATCAGATCATTCCGTAGGTTCTGGTGAATGATAGATAAGAAGTTAATAAAAGTTGTTGAGTTTACCATTTGGTGGAGCTTATAAATGTCGTTGTCTGACGTTTTTGTTCTTATTAAGAGTAGATACACTCCTATTTTTGTCTTTTTCTAGCAAAGTTCCAAATCGCGTTTTGCTAGAAAGAGACAGAAAATGTCATGTAAAAAATGCAACGACATTAATCTTTCTTTAATTATTTTAGAAGGGCTAGTTGGAGGGGAGAAAGAACTATCGTTCTATAAGATGGGCCGAGTTGTCCTGGAAGTGGAAAGAAGAAATGCATCTGCTTATTTTATTGTTAACTCTTTCTCTACAACATATCTAAACCTTCTATGTAGTTTTTGAGATTTCGTTCAAGCTACTCTAAAGTGTTGTTAGTTAAGAACTGTTCGAAAAAGGTTCTTCGGAGTCTTAAC
Organism: Malthinus flaveolus; assembly: GCA_950108345.1. NCBI lineage: Eukaryota > Metazoa > Arthropoda > Insecta > Coleoptera > Cantharidae > Malthinus > Malthinus flaveolus. Next base: position 4,424,941 of record OX467285.1, read on the forward strand.
TCGTATTTTGGATTGAGGGAATACCATATGAAGCTCAAGATCTGGAAGGCTACTGTGCTACTATGCCTTCTTCTTGTAGAGCTTTAAGTTTTCTTAAATAGAGGTCTGTCTGTATGGCTTTGACGCAAGCCAAAATCCTGTTTGAATGTAGTTTCCGTATGACAGCGGGGTCTGTAATTAATATAGGCCTAGATGTCATCCAATAGCATCCAATGGCGCGCACTCACATAGAAGATGCTCAGATGTTGCCGTCCAAACTTAACATTTTCATCACATGTCGTTGGAGACCCCAACACTGTCCCAGTATTGCTTGTTATCTACTGAGGTTTAGAAGATATTTGGTAGCTTCAGGTGTAGGTCGTGTTTTTGTGCTTCTTAAGACTTTTCTATCAATTTTCAGTCAATTCTCACAGAATTTGGGACTTTTATGGCAGATTGGCTATCGGAGCAGATGTAGATGTGTCTTGCTCTTGTAACCCCTCATGGGGTTTGCTTGTACACAGGTCAGAATGGCATATTTATATTTTGACCTGAACACCAATCGTGACGGGCAACTCTGGGTTTGTCTCTTCAGAAGATTCGGAACCAAATCCCCCCTCTCTGTCTATCTGTGTAGACATATTTAATGGATTCAGCTTTTACTATGTGCAAATCGAGATTGATTTTTGTATGAACTAAATTAGACACTAGTTAAACAGTTAAACTGTTAAACAGTTGAAAACTCGCTCCGAAGATGATACAGTGTATCGAAACAGCTGTCAGCAACCAAACTGACAAAATTAGTGCAAATGGCTATTCTAATTTAGTTCATACAAAAATCTGTGTAGACTATTCCAGGAGACTGAAATTCCGTTTTGCGCGACTATGATATTTGAGTGATGCATTTGGGTGGATGGGCTCAAGTCCATCTAAACTGTCGGTTCAGGCTAATTTCTAATTATTGGGGTTGGGGAGAAAGAGAAAGCCCTTTTTGTTGGTTTATAAATAGCATAAAACTGAAACTAAGTGCCTTGAAAACCTGCGTTAAATAAGAAATAAATTATTAGAGACTTCGTTTCCAAATTAACGCCCCCCCCCCTCCCCACCCCCAGGTTATATATTTTCAAGAAATGCATTGTTTTAATTTAAGTCCTTAAACAGGCTTTTCCAAGCTAGTGAAAACGAATAATATAAGTAGAGATGCTCGAGCAATATTTTTGTAAGGCTTTTCGACACTTTACATCGCGTGCGTTCTATTATAATAGGCTTCTCTTTACTAGAACTTACAACGTCCGTTAAACGATGTGAAGATGATGCTCTTATAGTCTTCTTAATTAAGTCTCTTTGTAAATTAATTGAAAATTGAGAATGGAATCATAACAGAATTTTTAATTTTGTGGGAAAACAAGTAATTGAAGGGCGTATTATGCGTTTATATGTCCCGTAACTTATTGTTTAAAGGTTTAAATGTGAATAACCTGAAGGAATGTATGTACACGCTAATTACATTAAAGATTAAAGTAAACAGTAGGTGAAATTAAATTCGAAAAAGGTTGTAAATGAACGTGCAAATTTTTTAACTAATTACATAGAAGAAGCGTCAATTCAAACATGGACAGCTTACGACCTAAGGTCATTTTGTATTAAATTTTTTTTTGGATTCTGTCACAATTTTTTGCTAATCATTTAGCGCTATTCAAAATCTTTATTATAATAATTTGGCGTAATAAAAACAGTTAGTTTTGCGTATAATTTTTGCAATATAATTATGGCTATTTTATTTTATAGTTTTGGATTTTTTTTTCTAAATTGAATCATGCCGAAGAGGAAACGATTTGAAATAATTTATTGAGTGCTCAATTACAATTTTCAATTATTACGAGCGTAATAAACTTTTTTCTCGTTGTTTAACAAAATTGACTGCCGTTATTATTATGAAAAGAAGCGACAGTGGCACTTTTTGCCGCAATATATGTTGTGTATTTAATTGGAAAAACGTTAGATTATTAGAGGAAAAAGTAAATGATGTAGAACATATTTACCATGGAAAATCTTTAATATTAATACTAGTTTAGAGTAGGAAATCAACAATGCGTGACATGATAGCTGTTGTTTTAACTTAAGTACTTCGATTAAAGTAATGGACGACAAAAATCTTTAATAAGTAGATACGAGGATGCCAATTACATAATGTTACAACAGAATTCCATTCTTTTTTTAATTGTTTGTAACTATTTTAGCATCGTGGGTTTAAACTAAAACTGACCTCATGTCCGTCCCATTTCAGCTTCAGGTCGGGTCTGCCACCAGCCACCCTTGGATATCATAACCAAAAATTTTGAACGATTGAAAGTTTATAAGCGATTAACCTGTTACAATTACAATGAGCAAAAATGTGAAAGAGCTCATTTTAGATGAAGATGGAGCTGAAATACATGGACCGAGACCACAACACTAGGCGTTGCACTCTAGAAAAATAGTCCATTGCATTTTATGTTGAAATGGAAAAGAACTCAAGAAGGAACATAATAAGCAAAAAGTCGTAACCTTTTCTGAGGATTTACCTGCATTAAAAGTCCTTGCTATCCATCATCAACACTTGTATGGTCTGAACCAGAACCTTTTCTAGAACTAACAAGAAAATCTGTCAGGGAAGCAGTAAGAAGGTGGGTCCATAGAAGCAGACCCCAAATATTTTTTCTATTGTTTTACACCTGGTCAGCTTCTACGGTTATTACAGACGGGACCTGCAGTTTTCGGTGGCTTCTGAATCATCCGACCAAGGCATTTGAAGCAGAAAAATCTAGTAGTGCAAGCCAGATTCGAACTAGGGGCTTTCCAATAATGAAAAGTCTCTGTAGAGCAACAGTAAAATAGTGAGGAGTTAAATCTGTAATACTGTGATTGACGATGCCCTACTATTAAGCAAGGCACGACTAAAACACGTGACTGGCCACTGTCACCTAAAAAAATGTCTACGCAGAATGGCAATCTGCAAGAGAAACTCGAGCGCAGGAAATGCAGTAAGGACGAGAAATCGGTGTCTCGATTACGTTTTTTAGGTAAACTCTTTGGACTCGTCAATCCAAGCGAGGAAGTGGTCCAAAACACAAATTTTTTAGTTCACGTAGGTATTTGCAGGGGAGCAGGGACGGGTCAAAGATAATTCATTCCGAAAATATAACGAGCAAAGCCTGGAGCCCTATGGAACAGGTTATTAATACCGAATCTTTTAATAATGGGGACAAACCTCAATAGTTCTCTTTAGGAGAACCTAGTTTTTGATTTCCTGGCACCCTGGCTGGCATTTGCCTGTAAAATTCCACAATGTGGCTCAGAATTCAGTTAATATTCATTGGATAGTTGCTTAGTAGTTGGGCTTGTTTTTTCGTTTCTGTCAGATTTTTAATTTTTGTAAATAAATGCAGAAACAGAACAGAGAAAGATGGACTGCTCAACGAACTCTAATCGCTTGGTATTTTGGAAAGGTAACAAATGGGATGGGCAAAGCAGAACACGCTTGATGATATTTTGTTTTCTTATTACAACATGTCTCAATTCGCTTTATCGTATTTATTTTGTTGGGTACTATAACGATACATAGGCATATATGCGTAGGATTTACTCTCAAATTTAGCTAGCCCCAGCTAGGCCCCAGCTGAAGGCCTTCGCTTTCAGAAAATTCTGACGTAGGTAATGTCCTTTTCTGCAGATTTTATTCGATTGTTTCCTGCGGCATTAAAATTCAAAACTAAGACTTGACTTTGGTATTTTTTGAATTATTTTATTGTTATAATCAAAGCTAGCGCAATTTTCCCCAATTTCCTTATACAAAAATACAAAATATTGAACTAAGTGTGTACAGCTGTCCTACCTAGAGTATTTATAAATTGAACGAAACATTGTGAATCAAGTGTGGAGGAGGAAGTCGTCTTTAAATTTAAACGATTGGAAAATTTTAAAACTGTAGTCACGGCGCGGTAGCCCATTTTACGTCTTATGCAGAGGAATGTTTATTGATTGTAACATTATACAACAACGGTTTTTCGTATATTTTTATCATTCAAAAGTTCATGTAATTTAGGACAATTATTTGGCTTAATTATAGGACGATTTAGAATAACAATTTAAAGAATCGTATTATTTTTTGCAAATTATTTAAGAAAATATCCCAATTATTCTCTATTATTATTATTTGGACAACTCGACTATGTCACGAAATATAAAATATGGAGCTAACGAACTCAAGAGAGCATTTTCGAAATTTTCTGGATGTGGGAATTATAATTGTGAGAGCTAAATTTTCGTAAGTGGTGTCACAAAATGTTCTGCCAAATCAAATAATACTTTTCACTAAAGAAAATGAGATTGTGACGGTTTTGGGTTTTCCGCTGCCAGATTCTCTAGAAATTAGTCCAGTTTTTCTGTAAGCCGTTTAATATCGCAATTTATGCTAGAAAGGGAAAGTGGCCACCACTTCTCCAGGAAACTATTTAGCAATTCTTTAACCACCCCAATTGTTTTCTACATAACAAGCTGCAAATATCTCAAAATTGGATTTGGTTAAACTTAATTTGCTCCAGTTCCAATCATCTGCATTGTGGAAATGATGCATATTAGTGACAGATGTAAACAAATGTTTGTGGGGTCTCATTAAATTATAAAAAAAATAAAAGTGGCTATGGTAATCAATTTTACTTTTAAATAAATTGCTAATATATCAATATCATATTAATTATTATAATTTTATAGTTCTCGTTTTGGTAAACTAAAACGTATCTTCAAATTATCATAATTTACGGTAATAGAAAACCCGCAGATGCAGGCACCAAATTATTTTCACTAAGTCCAGAATTCACCGTAATTGACGTGCAGGGTCGTGTTAGCCCAGGTGGCCCAAGTGGTACTTGTCATCCTATAGTATAGACATGCGGCACGATTTGTGTAGCGAAGCACCCTAATCCCTAATATAGAAAGGCTTAATTACTATTAATTAAGTACCAGCCACACTCTAGAAGTCATGCCAACCAGGGGACACCCAGGCGTTGGAGGCACTGGCTAAATTTGCTTCTTAGCAGTTGTTTCTAATATTATAAAGCGACATCATTCGCAGTTGATCATTCGCAAAACTATAAGGGTTATTTATATAAAATTTGTAGGTACAGTCGGATTATTATAACTGGACCCCCGAGTCATTAGTTACAGAATTTAATTACCTCAAAAACTGTGAAGATTAAACTCTTTTTATCAAATAGGTACAAGATCTTCCATTAAAGGGAAGTGTGCTTCCTTCTCTTTTTCTTTACAAAACTACAAAACACTCTGTAATTATTTGTCAACTTTTGCTTTCCTGTACAGGGTGGGCAGAATTCGATGGTTCTCATGGAGAAATCAATAACTATAAGAGATATATGAAAAAATGGATAGCGCATTCTCGTTCTCTTTTTTTGAGAGGAACTCAATGGCGAAAACCAGAATTCGCGATCCTCTTTTGTTTTGGACCTATAAGCCAAAGTCCATTTTTCCATATTTCTTATAGTTATTGATTTTTCCATAAGAACCATCGAATTCTAGTTATATGGGTAAAAGGTAAAAATCTGAGTACTGGTAGGGCGTCTAATGGACTCTTAAATTAATATTCGACATATTCGGCAATAATCTTTACATCTAGCATAGATCATTGATAGTACGTTCCTTATAACTTATAAGACTTCCCACCTATCAAGTGAAACTTTTTGCTCCCCCTTTTTTTGAAAACCTCCCAAAGTGAAAATACTTGAAAAAACTTGACATTAGATATCAGTAAAGAGAAGTGTGCTGATCTGGCATTCCAACTAAAAAATTGCAAAATTCTGGAGTGGGGTGAAACGGGAAAACAATTCTACTTAATTTTCCATTATTTTTAAATTTCCCTTTGCAGACTTTTTTGTTTATTTTGATCTCAAATAAGAAAGAAGGGCCCACAAGGACCCCATTTAGGTATATTTGCAGAAGGGAAGACGTGCAACGTCTGATAGCAAAATTAAGAGTTAGTCCCCGATCCATAGGCTTTTTCTGTTGACATCAGGGCTATAAGCTATAAGAGAGCTCGATGGTGTGGAAAAGACGTATTTTACGGCTTGACGAATTTACTACCCTTCAATTAAAAACTCGCTTCATTATCGTTGATTTTGATTTATTTTGTTTAATTAGAATTACTACCACATACGAGAAGAATTCAATTAAAAATGTTAATCATTTTTTCCAATTAAACCAACATCTTAATTTGGCAGTGTTGATGACTACTTAAAGATAATTTATTTATAATTAGGAGCTGTTTGAAAATATTTTCTTACACCACTCGCGGTTGTGGAATTTATATTTATCATACCTATAATACGTCGTGCTTGCACTTGTAATTAATTTCAAATATTGTATCCAAATTAAAACGAGTTAGAAGCGTTGATTTACAGATTTGCAATTTGCAATCATCATCCTCAATTAGTTAAAAAAAATTTTTTTCGAATTGCAATAGTGTGGAAATGAACGTAAATGAATTCATTTACTTCAAATCTTATCAGTTTTGCTAATTTCCAATTAGGCGTAATTTGTATAGTATAGATAAAATTAATTACCTTAAGTGGAGGATTGTAATTTGTACAAGTTCAAGGGTAAGTCAGTTCACGTATTTAAAAAAATTTAAATTGCCCCTAATGACATATAATTTTGCAAAAATCATGATATTTAATTATTTTATAGCTTAATTAGTATGCAAATAGCGAGTTGCCGGCTTAGACTATCATTGAAGTCGCCGACAATAAAATAAAGTAATAAAAATAGTTTAACTTTTTAATCCACTTAATCAATTAAAATTAATTTTTTATTGCTAAACTGTAAATTAACTTACGTTTTCTCTTCTATTTTTCTAAAGTCGAATTTTTTTTTGAATCACCGCGTATCACAAACTAAGAACGTCGAATCTCAACCAACTCTTTGATAACGAGTCTTGTAGTAGTTGGCTTTATATCTTCCACCTCTTCGGCAACACATTGAATAGCAAATCGCGACCTCCAACAAGTACACAAAGTAATGAACAAGTTCAAGAACAAACATAATTTAAGACTATTATTCTTAAATGGAGAAGAAATAATTTTTCGCCGGTACCTTCTGTACTAAAACGTACGGACGTATTGAAAAAAATTTAAAGGGCGACGTAATGCAACTTGGCGAATTTCAAGATTTTGAAACTCATTGCCCACCCAATTAGTTTATAGTCTTATATTTAAACATTATTTATCGCGAGATCGCGAGTGGCTCACAAATATTTGCTTTCGTAATTCTCTTACTGTGGTCGTTGTAATAATTTTTTGCTCAACTTTTGTACCTATAGCTGTCTTTAAACAAAATTCTTAAGTCGAGAGAAAAATGTACTCGACAATCGTAATAAAATATTTACATCCTACTTAAATAGACATAACTGTTTTTTGTCTAAAAGTTTTTCAAGATCAGTAAATAATGAGTCGTCCAACTTCTGGAGTTATTTTTGGTTGGGAATTGCAGAATTTTTGTTTATTACGATTGAGCTCCACACTTCGCCCACATTAGGGCTGGGCAATACAGTTAATTTTGTTTTCTCAACACAATTGATCATTACACAATCGATTAATTAATCGATATATTTGGTCGATTATTTGATTAATCGATTGTTACAACCGATTAATCGATTATCGATGATTGGCGAATTGAATATTTTTCTTCAGTTTAAAGATAATTGCACAAAGTAACAGTTTGTTTTCAGTATTAGGTACGTAATTTTAACGGTATGACTATTACTACTACTCTAACGAAATAATAGTAGTAATAACCGATTTTATTGGTTTTTAATGGTGAATAAAATAATTAAAATAAATCAAATAATTATAAAGCGATCTGAGATTATAATTGAGAAATTAGCTCCATCCTCTTATCGACAACTTTGAAGAACAGAAAATTAAACCTTTGGACGTAGCCTAAAGGGTTCCTTTTTATTAGAAGCTCTGTAATTTAGTTATTTATTTCATTTGTTTTTACCGCTGTGTAATTTTGCAATTTGTTTCAGGAAAGTTCTGCCATCGTGGTGATTTTTAACTCAATGATTGCTGAAGATATAATTTACTAAGGTAGGATTTTTTATATTTTATTAAGGGTTAAAGGAATGCTATGATTCTCTCTCCAAATAGGTAATATTTAGCGAACAAATGAGGTTTAAAAATTACTCCAATTTCACGTCAGTTTTTTTACCTAAAAAGTTTTTAGAAATTTCAGTCAAGAGACACTCTGTAGCTGTTGAGATGTACCACATACAGGGTGTCCAGTGGCTGAGGAATAATGGAAATATTTCTTTTCTCCGCAGGAATATTAAAAAACTATTTGACAAGCCAAATTGATTGAATTAAAATCCAACGTTTTCCGATTATTTTCATTTTTCTACCACCTACCCCACGCGAGCAGTGACGTCATCAAACTTTTTTTTAATCGCAAGCCCATATTTTTGTTAAATTTGGATAGATTATAAAATTCTGATTTCAGCAATATACTCAAGTTTGTCTTATGGACTGACAGTCTCGAAGATATTAATTCTTTAATGTGCGCTATTGTTAAGCTATACAGGCTGTATCAAATTTCGTGTTAAGTACAGGGATCTCGCTTATTAGCGTAGATAGAGAGATGGTTAAATGGACAAAAACGATCCTCGAGTTATGCCTACACTAAATCAAAAAACAAAATTTACCCCCTCCATAACGTTTCTGAAATATGGCGGAAAATAACGAAATTTGCATTTTTAATTTTTGGCTCTAAAATCGTTATTTGTAAAAATTTTTAAAAACTGAAAATACTTTCTCAAAGGAATTTTTTCTGTTCTTTTAGACGATGTCAACGAATTTTCGTTATCATTATTACTTTACTGTATATTGATACCAACTTTTGTTTTTCATACGGGAGCCATTTAAAAATTTTACGTCATCAGATAGGGAAAAAAATGCTGATTTCAAAAATGTATAATATGTCTATAAAATTTTTGATAAAAAAATCACCAAAAATAACTCAAATAATTATAAGTAAATTTCTATAAACATTTGCAGGAAAACAAATGAAGCAGATATAAATTGTTTTTTATAAAACAGATTCAATTGTTTTTCACGAATATTGCTATGTATAAATTAAAATTCAGTTTTAAATAAAATATTCTATTATTTTAATTTTGAAATTATTATTTGTGGTTAGTTTATGGACATGTTAGACATTTTTGAAATCAGCATTTTTTTCTCTATCCGATGACATAAAATTTTTAAATGGCTCCCATATGAAAAACAAAAGTTGGTATCAATATACAGTAAGGTAATAATGATAACGAAAATTCGTTGACATCGTCTGAAAGAACAGAAAAAGTTCCTTTGAGAAAGTCTTTTCAGTTTTTAAAAATTTTTACAAATAACGATTTTAGAGCCAAAAATTAAAAATGCAAATTTCGTTATTTTCCGCCATATTTCAGAAACGTTATGGAGGGGGTAAATTTTGTTTTTTGATTTAGTGTAGGCATAACTCGAGGATCGTTTTTGTCCATTTAACCATCTCTCTATCTACGCTAATAAGCGAGATCCCTGTACTTAACACGAAATTTGATACAGCCTGTATAGTGTACTAATTTAAATGAATTTATCCATTTAAATTTCATAAATTGGATTGAAAGAATTAGCTGAATTAAATTTAGCATAATTTTTATTTGTTTAGGTAACTTTATTTATTTATGAAATTTAAATGGATAAATTCATTTAAACTAGCACACTTCGTAAGTAACAATAGCGCACATTAAAAAATTAATATCTTCTAGACTGTCAGTCCAAAAGACAAACTTGTGTATTGCTGAAATCAGAATTTAATAATCTATCCAAATCTGAAAAAAAAATATGGGCTTGCAATTTAAAACAAGTTTGATGACGTCACTGCTCGCGTAGGGTAGGTGGTAGAAAAATGAAAATAATCGGAAAATGTTGGATTTGAATTCAATCAATTTGATTTGTCTAATCGTTTTTTAATATTTCTGCGGAGAAAAGAAATATTTTTATTATTCCTCAGCCACTGGACACCCTGTATATTTTTTTCATGTCAATCGATACAGTTATAAAGGCCCAGTTTCTTGGTAAAAAACGTTTAAACACAATGGGTTTTTAACTTAGAAACAAACCCTGTAAAAGCATGCCGTTCATTTATATGCCGCAATTGTAAAATTTCACTCTTCTCTAAGCGAGACCTGAAGATTTTTTGAAGTTGTCTGCTCGTCTAAGCCTTGGTGTTTATTTTCCGCTCTTGATTGTTCGTACCATGGTCTCCCGTAATCCCATAAAGTTTTGTTTCGTCCCATGTTACGTTTCATTTCACTGGATCTTAGACATCGTTCAAAACCCCACCGGTCTGCGCAGAAAACTAAATTTCGTACAACATCGTAACCAAGATTATAGTTACACCATAGTAGACCATTTTGTAAAGTTCTTTTTAACTTACACCACCCATAGAGAAGTTACAATAGTGAATAGAGGCTTCTCTTAGAGAAGTCAAGTAGAGGTAATTGTTGAAATCTGCGTAGACCTGCATTGAAAGCTCGGGTCTCAACCAAATTTAATTTTTTTCAACCAAATTTTTATTTACATATAAAATGTGATTGCATTTGAAAAGACAACATCTAGGAGTGTCAGGCAGGTAAATAGTTTCTGCACTACTAGCGGCCTCATAGCGGATTTAGTTTTCGTAAATAAGCGGTAAAAATCCTTAATAGGACCTACCTACTTGACTTCTCTAAGGGAGGCCTCTATTCACTATTGTAACCTCTCTATGCGTGGCGTAAGTTAAAAAGAACTTTACAAAATGGTCTACCTGTACACACGGATTGGGCGTCGTTTTCTACCGCTTTTTTACTTCCTCTTCTGCGCATCTAAGGTCGGTGAGGTTTTGAAAGATGTCTAACAAACTGCTGACGTTTAATTTTTATTCAATTCACGCGTCCTCTTCCGACTTTTCAATTTGATGTTCAACTCAATGCAGTCCAGCTATTTTGGCATTTGCCCAACTCGCTCTAGTTATCCCGTGCATTTCAACTGTTTATATATATTTTTGCTTGCATGCTTCACCAAGGAGCCTACAGGAGCCTGTTTTTGCACACTTGAAAGAGAACTATTAGATATTTATTGTAAATTAGAATTAAGTTTAACGCGTAAAGGTGAATTGTAGCTCTATAGCTCATTAACAATTAAGTAAAATAACTATGTACTTACTTAACTTTAGTAAGATGATGTAATTTGCTTTGAGGAGAATTGCATCAAGTTTATTTATTGCAAGGGCTCCAGGGATGGTTTGACAGGTAATTTCAAATGAAGATTAATTTTCTAATTAATCTCCATGAACAATTGATCTTTGCGCAGTATAGAGTGGTAATGGGCTTTAATTAAAAAGTTTCAAAAAAACGGAGAATAGCGAAAGCAGTTAATGAAACACATGCACAGTTGAGTTAAAGACGCTCCAGGCTTAATACAAAAATGTAAATATTTGACTCGCCACGCCAAAAACGGTAGCATCTTTCTAAGTACCGAGATCGAGGAGTGCATGAAAATGCTTTCCTTTCGCTTCAACTTCACTTTACACAACTTTACACTTCAAACGTTTGTTTTATAATGGGGCTCATTGACCGTGGAGCGCCCATTAATGACGGCATACGGCGTAGATATCAGCTCCTCATCTCGTTCTCTTAAATTTCCAACTAACTGAGTACTGCCCACTGCGTGTCAGAGAGTTGCGCCTTGAAAAGGATATATATATATGTGAATTTGCGTATTTATGGCACAGGTGAAGGTTGGAAAATCTGCGCATGGAAGCTGGAAGGCTAATGAATACAGGCCAAGAGCCAAACTTAGATCTGTCCTGTGCTGTTACCATAAATGCCCGTTCCCGAGTCCAAGACAGAGCAAGAATTTTTCGTAAGGATACAGAGGCACACCATATTACCATTCTCAACTACGTGCTACTAGCATGAACGAGACTTAACATGTTTGGCTATTTAGGACCCAATTAAATTTAGTTATTTACCACAGGACCAACTAGTGGGTAGTACAGTCTACTTTCAGTTTTAGAGCGAGTTCTGGAATGTAACCTAATACGGAGGTTCAACGTGTTAAGACTCTTCAACCACTCTTCTGAATAGAAACTGGAGAGTATCTGAAGCCACAGCTTGAGCTACGTTGTAATTGGCGATGAGCACATGCAGACTTGCCCGATTTGAACTTTTTTAAAATTGGTTTTAAATGCCGTACAAACCGGTCACGTACGGACGTTAGTTTTCAGTACGATTTAATGACCTGGAGGTAAAAATTTTGTGGTTGAAACACATAGCATTAACCTATTATGTTATTTGTATTACAAGTTTTTCAATAAGCGTCGTTAAAAAAAATGGGCCGTAATAACAGTGTGCTATTATAGTTGATGGTTTGTGGTTTGAAATGACAAAAGCTTAGCATGATGTGAAATACAATGATGAGCATATTTTACCTTCGTCTTCATATCCGCGTTTCCTATAATTATATTTGTACTACGAAGCTCCGTTTCATAATTAGAGTGCGAAAGTGTATAATATAAAATTTTATAGACTTGTGGTGATCGTTCATCCCTAAGTAATAGCGAGAATAGCAAGAATAAGTTTAAATTGCCTAGTAGTTATTACCTTTTGCATTTTTATAGTTGGTTCATTATGTTTTTATGCGTTTCACAAACGAAGTATTTGTTTGTGGTCTATAAATGTACGTTTGGATCTGGATCTAAATTATTTATGAGGAGAGAGCAAGCCCCATGCACTTAAAGTCTTTTAATCGGGCTCATTGCACTTCCTCCGAGCGGCCCCTCCGTGCTCATCAGATCTCCAGCCATCCTCTCAACTCCAGGATTCTGGCGAGAGGGGTGGTGCTTATTCTGGCCATGTCAAACCTGACGTCCCCAACACCGATTTTCTTGTCGACTTTAGGACTGGACAGTGCTAAAGCACAAACCGTTTTGTCTTTTAGTTCGAGTCCACGACACATGGGATTATCTACCAAGTCCAGTGTGTGGAGATGTTTTTGCAGTTGACAGTGTCCCTGCAATTGTTCCTAGATTAGTTCGGGGCAACTGTAGACAGTATTTGGCCAGCTTTTCAGAAGGAGCCGGTAAAGCTCTTTTGCCACGTTTCTTGTCCATCTTTCAGTATGTATTGATAGGTATTATTTTTAAGGATGGTATTGACAATAGTTATGGCTGTCTCAGTCTCACAGAGGAGGCTGTTTAAACCTTTCTTGGCAAGCTCTTAGTATAGGAAGGAACATTGTTTTTGGATATCTAATTCAGCAACTCTATCCCCTCCAACAGAAAACAAGAGGTTATCTTGCAGCTGTTCGTCGATGCTTATGAAGGCAAGCTCAGGCGAGTGCACACTTGCTCCAGATCTTTTTTGATTTTTTAATTCATTGGTAAAAACAGTTATGTCTGCTTCGATGTTCTCAGTTGTGCCATTAGTGTTTGAAAGTCTCCGTTGAACGTATATTTTGGAGAGATACGGTCTGCACCCATCTCTAGGAGAGGTGTACTTCTTGGAGCACTCCTCGAGGATTTTGGTGGGTCTGTAAATTCGTTAAACACTTTAGGGGGTTGTCCGGTACGGTCGTTAAATGTGGGTTCGACAGTATCTTGAAGGTAATGTGGTCAGCCCTATACTTGAGCTCTACCAACATTGTTAATAATAGTGGCCTTCATGGTCGTTTTATTCTTGACCTTAAACTTGGTTAATAAATGTTTAGTTCCACAAAGTACGAAATGAGCGTTAGCAATAACTTAAATTGTAAAACATATCGTTCTCTAACGTCAAGGTAGGCGTTAAAGATGAATAAAGTCGAGAGTCATTCTCTCGACAACTTACTGTATTTAACACCAATGGGAACGAAAATGAGTAAAAAAAGATCGAAATGTTTATAGGCTATAGCGTGAATTCTCAATCGTAATAAATTGTTACTAACTCTGTCCTGCAGGATGTGGGTGTAAAATCGCCACGACGAACTAGGATTTTATTGCTCATTATTGCTCGAAATTGAAAACTAATTCCACATTTCGCACAGGAAACAACACTGCTACGCCTGAATCTACTAAAACAGCGATTATTGTTAATTTAAATTGTAAATTAAGTTTACTGTCAAGAAGACGATTTTATTGCGGTAAATTTTCTATTGATCTACTCTAGACTAATACTAAAATATAATTTATTTATTTGGTTGATTAAAATAACGTCAGAGGAACTTTAATTACAGGTAGTTTATTAGCCTCAATTGCGGCTTAACGTGCCTTTCGAAGCACGACCAGCAGTGTATGTAAAGGGCGTTTTATTTTATAGACTATATTTTGTATTAACAAAAGTATTGTGAATTATAAGTTTTCGCAATATTGGCTTAAAATTAAAATTTGGTTTACTCCTAAATATCAGAAATTATCGATTAATCGATACGGCTAATTTTGATGAACAAACCGATCAATTAATGTTAAGTTGTGGATAATTATTGATGATTATTAAAGTAACTTGATTATTATCGACATCGAATGTAACCGCAAATTAAAATTTAATTTTTAAAAACGTTTAGAGAGCCTGTGCAGAGCAGTAAGCGGAAAACAAGTCAAGGGCAGTATGGGGTGTAATTAACTCAAACATTATACCGTTATCGAAGAGTATTCGTAGCCGACATCGAAGCCTCCAAATTGTTACTTTGCAAGTTTTGGAAATAATGTATTAAATATTGAAGTAAATGGGAGAGAGGCATACGAGCTTCTTAAGCTTAGTGCCTACAGATTGGGATACAATCGCCGATATGGTATAGGGCGACTGTATCTCGACGAGGCGGACACAGTCGGCCGACACAGCGAAAGTCACACCAAAAATTGTTTAGCTATAGTTTCTCTGAAGGTACCGAGTTGGGACATAGCCGGCCTGTCGGCGGATACAGATATATCCCCTCTACATCCCAAATTGATTAGTTTTAGTTTTCAGTAGAATCGCACAATCGAATATTTGCTATTGGAGAAAATTTAAGAGTCAAATTTTATAGACCCATAGTCTAGTGACTAGTGACTAGACTATGGGTCTATAGAATACTAGACTGCTAGATACACACCATGGGCCTGAGAGGTCTAGCGACCGATTAAACTTTGTATAATAATTTTCGATTCGACCATTTTTTCTATTTCCTTTTATATACGAGGTTTGTTCAAAATGAAACGGGAATTATTTTTTTCTTAGCTATTCTTTATTTTAATCATCAATATTTATGTTGTCCCCTTCATAGTAATCCCCCCCAGATATAATACACTTCTGCCACCTTTTTTTCCACTCTTCAAAACACTTATCGAATGCCTCTTTTATTATGGCTTTGAGTTCTAGTCGCGTTTTTTGTTTTATTATCTATTATCTATGGTGTCGAAACGTTGCCATTTCAATGTTGTTTTCATTTTTGGAAAAAGAAAAAAGTCGCATGGAGCCAAATCAGATGAACACGGAAGCTGCTGCAACACGATGGTCTGTTTTTGGTCAAAAATTAACGAATTAATAGCGAAGCATGAGCTGGTGCGTTTCGTGGTGCAAAATCCAGGAATTGTCGGCCCATAATTCCGGTATTTTTTGACGAATTCGCTTACGCAAATCTCGTAAAACTTCAAGGTCATACTCTTTATTTACCGTACGACTAACAATCCTTGAAAGATGTTTTTGCGGTTCAGTTTTTGTTGAAAATTCAACAATTTTGGAACAAACTTAGCTGCCACTTCCAATTTCTTCGGCAAACTCTCTAATAGTGATTCGGCGATTTGCAAGAACCATTTCCTTGGCTTTTTTAACGTTTTCATTGGTAAATAATTGATGTGCTTGGACGCCCATATTTGGCATCATCTTCCACGTCTTCAAGGCCTTCCTGAAAACATTTTTACTACTCATAAACTCTTGTTTTCGACATATTAGTCTCAAAGCCAAAGGCTTTAGTCAACATTTTCAATACTCCATTACACTTAAATTCGTTTTTACACAGAATTTAATACAAATTCTTTGATCCGTCATTTTAAAAACAGTGCAATAGTCTAAATTCGTGTATCGTCAAAATTTTGAACTAAACAATAACTCGTTGAAGACAAACTACACATAGAATATGGCTGAAAATTTACCGATTCATTTTGAACATACCTCGTGTGCCTCATTTAGTGCTTTTTATAGCACATTTCAAGAAAGTATTGCGTTATTTAAATAATTTTTATTAATTTTTATTCACTAATATCTCGTATTTGCACGCAATGGGCTTGCGAGACCCACAGATTAGAATTTATAAATGATTACAATCAAAATAAATTTTCACAAATTTTATTACTTATCAATCATTTCCTTAACTTCTCCCCTCAAAAGAAGAAAAAGTTGTGTAGTGATAAAAGCCATTGAACATTGTTTATTTAGATATACTAGTATCATTTTAAAAATCGTAGTAGGCCTTGTCAGATATGGATTCTATGTTGTGGAGGACACTTTCCTCAACAAATTATATTCTAAACATTTTTTTCTTACTATTAGTTTTCATTTAAAACCGCCCATCATAAGTGTTTGACCACCCTGCATATTTACATTCACAAAAAAGACTAAAGCCACTTTTAAAATAATATTTTAAGGACTTATTGAGGCCTCGCAGGCCCATACTGTGTAACAGTGTAAAGTATTTTAGGCGTGCGCCCTAGGATTTAACCAACGTATTTAGAAGCCTTTGTTTTATTTATGGGCCTTTTTAACGCTGCTTTGCCATTAGTTAAAGTCACAAAGTCACTCAGAATATTTAAAAAAATACAGTAAACTTGGATAAGGTTTTACAAACGTACTGCAATTGAACTTTTCTTTAGGCGTTTTAATAGGGTATCTAGAGCCGGATGATATTGTGGAAGCTTTTCTTTTTTAATATGTTCTCGATCAGATCATCGGGTTGTTGCTAGTCGTCGGAACCGTACTCACTAGCCGATGTTTTCCATTCGAAATGAGTAACAAGTAACGAGCCACTCGGCGATTCCTTTGACGACAATGTTTCCATCGATTCTATCCTGTTGTGTACAGAGCTACCGACGATTTTTTTATGAATCTCCCACCCACAATCGTTTTGTTGTGTCCGACTGTATTCCGACTCATTATCACTCATTATGACACAGCCGGCTGACAGTTACCTTACTGACCAGGCGCCAAATGTAGTTGAGTATGCAAAAATAGAGGAGCGCGAAATTTTTACGGATTCGTGTACCTGGGACTCTAAGCTACATAAAAGTGCATGTTGCCAGCAAAATCTATGGTTCCTTTGTTTTTTATTCCCACTTTTGTTTAGCGCCTAATTGTGTAGATGCAAAGAACCTAATATTTCTGTAACGGTTCTATCAATACCTTGGATACTTTTCATGCAAGTAGACAGACGTATTTACAAAATTTATGACCTTTTGTTCGATTTCGTTATCTGCCATGGTTTAGGCGGAAAACAATAGTTTTCATACTCAACTACATTTGGCGCCTGGTCTATACACCATATTTGGCCGATCTTATATTCTAATCTGCACAAAGCTTTAGCGATTAAAAATGTTTAATAATTGAAGAGTAATAACCGAAGATTGTTTGATTGCCATTCAATAATTACCATGTACTAAAAATAATTTTTCAATTACGCGGATTAATGGCCAAAAATCGTCTAACTGATAAATATTGATCGCAAACCTAATCATTAATGAATTAAAATGTAATAAAAATTGAGCTGTTGCAACATAAAAGCAGTACTTTGGAACTATTATCTTCTCAAAGTTTAGATTTTTGAAAAGCCCCGAAGAGATAATACGAAACATTTTTACCAAATTTTAAATTTTTGGCCCTAGGCCGACTTTTTTGCAACTATTAAAATCATTAAACGATTTAAGACGTACACACCGCGAAACTTGAAAAAATCTTGTAATAGATGATCCATATACTACTTCCATTAAACTTTAATGCCTTGTAAAAGAAATACAAACACACCGTAAGTCTTTGCCTAAATTGCTCTCGGTAAAAACCTGTACTTACCGTTAAATTTAGGAAGGGCTTTTTTGCTTCATGTAAATCTTTTGTTTATACAAAAATTTTAATTTTAAATTATTTTTTTAAATACGATTTCGTTTGAGGAATTTAAAGAAAAAAGTAATTGCTTAATTCAGGTGTGAATTGTTAACTTCTACGTTTGATTTTTTTGTTTAATTATGTAATTGGAGATGTAATGGGAGGAAAATTAGTACTAATTACTAATTCTTTATAATAATCTATCTCGGAGCAAAATTGTAAATTTACTGCTCGGCACAAAATGCGCTTACTCTTGGAGCTTCTGGATTTTAATAATTTTTGAATGCGCCTTCGCTTCGAAGTCGCATTGTGGTTTTAATTGAGCCACCGATTAATAAATTTGAAATTAAATTGACGAACTTAAAAGTCATCTTTTGTTAATTTTGTTTTAATAGTTGTAACGGTCGGTCATTAGAAGTTTGATAAATTACACCGAGCGCATGTCTGGAAAGTGTGGATTATTATTAACATTTTAATTTTTCGATTCGTATAATTACTTCGTTTCGACATTTTAATACCGTAATATTCTACCGACAAGTGTATTAGTTACTTATACGCATGAAAACTCTAATCAAATGGAATATAATTTTAGTATTTAATTCTAAAACTTAACGAATGGAAATGAAAGATCCACTTTACACTTCTTTACAGATTCCTTGTGAGGAGCTATTACAACCTTCTTGGGTTCTTGAGAGTTCTCCCTCCTTTGCTGCCGCTGCCATTCTCCCCCTACGAGTTTTCTTCTCTCCATTGCTTTAATAAACTTCGTTTATGGCGATCTTCTAGGTTCTAGGCCGTCCTCTTCTTTTTCTTCTCACTAGACTGTACGTCGTATAGGTGTATAGTCTGCATTTTGTCATCTCTCATGACTTTTGAAAGTTGGCTTCATTATGTTGCATACGATGCTCAAATTCAGAGAAGCTTGTAATTAGACTATTCCAGAAGAATGGAAAAATAGCCTCTCCTTCGAGACACCCTTTTGTGATTACGTTGCCAACATCTACTCAAACTGCTATTTATTTTAATGTGCATTTCGGTATCGTGGGTGCTTCCCCTTAACATGAACAAGAGTGGACATTAACAAGACTCGTGTACAGATCAAATGCAATGATGTTTTGCGAGAAAAAATAATATTGTCCCTCCTCATCTCGTCGAGTATCCTGATAACACTTACACCACTGACTGGAATAACTGTTTTATGCAACATTAGTATAATTCGCGTGGTATAATAAGTTATTAAAGTCAGTGCAATCTAATGTGAGGGAAACGCTCATATAGCGATTTAAATAAAGAAGTATCCTATTGCCTAAAATTACGTATGTGAGGGAATCCCTCGCGCGCGAATAACCGCGTAATTTGTAGCCTAGCGACTAATGCCAGGTTTAAAGTATTTTTCTTCACCCATTCGCATCCCGTATCTATACAAAAATAGGGGTTTCACTTTACTAAATGATTAGTAACTCGACGCCATGCAAACACCAACTCAGTATACCTATTCCTTGTAATTGCGTCTATGGGCTGAGATTGTAAACTCGAAAAATATTTTAAGAAAATTACTTCATTACCATCAAGACAAAGCATTCTGTCCATTTTAATTACATTAAAAAATTGATTACTTTATTTAAAATTAAATTGGCTATTTT
The DNA here is from genome assembly GCA_950108345.1 of Malthinus flaveolus. NCBI lineage: Eukaryota > Metazoa > Arthropoda > Insecta > Coleoptera > Cantharidae > Malthinus > Malthinus flaveolus. Next base: position 4,444,732 of record OX467285.1, read on the forward strand.
CAAAGTCATGATTTGCTAATTTTCTTTTATACGAGGGCCCTTCAAAAAAATCTCAAACTCTCCAACGAAACGCTGTACGTGGAATAGAATGCCAAGCTCATGAGAATACCGCTAAGTAAATTTTATGTGAGTGTATCGAACTTATCGCGGGTACCTTCTACTCTTTGCAGATACTGAACTCATCCAGGGCCTGATATTGCACTATCTTTCTCCGGCTTAGAAAAACCTAACGCTCATCTTGAAAGAGGCGCAATAGGCGCTCCTTAAGTTAGTGTTCTCTAAACGAGAAAAGGGATTATATCTAGCTGAGCGAAATTCTCATAGCACTAGTTCATCATTTTCACCATTTTCCACTTCCATACTGAGGGCGGCCCTTTGTTACGATGGAGCTTCTCGGCTGCAACTTAGTATCTAACTTTAGCTAATACGATCGCGTATCGAGTGCACTTTATATTTTGGGGAAAAAAACAATTTGCGGCAGTTTTGAAATGTATCCGCCAGTCAACTTTTTGCTACCCGCTCTTTTTATAAGATCAAGTAATTTGACCCAATTGCCTGTTAGTTGTGGTAGTCCGACAAAGCGCTTGACAAACCTTTCTAATGATTCTCATTTACAGAGCATACGTCAAAAAACTTTAGTTGAATTTTAAAACTCTTGGTCATGTCGTGAAAAAAGCACGAAGAATGGGCGACTCATCTGATTTCTAGTCTTATATACCGCTAATTATAAGATGTAGTACATCTTGTATTACGAGACTATAAGAACTTACATATGCACACACCCATATATATAGGTATATAAATTTACATTACCATTTTATCATCTAGCCAATCTTTAATTTTGCAAAAGTTAACTCGAGACTAAACTTGAAACTTGAAAAAATTAGAAACGTGATTTGTTCAAAACCAACGTGTAATTTTAAACGTTTACTTCTTGTAAATTACCATCGGTGCACATACCTTATGCCTTTATTACATTCAAATTATATGTGAAAAACGATTTATTACATTTTAATGGAAGCAAAAAAGAACTTTCTTCAACCCGTAATTTAAAAATGTTTGGTTAGAGTAACCCATCAATTTTTTACGAGTTGTCATATTATACTTTTGTTAATTTTTGCAGCACTCGTATTTTTTGCTTGTTAACTGTATACTCGTAAACTGTATAGTGTAAGAAGAATTAATTTGTGTCTAGAGGCAGAGCGATCGGACAACGTTTTGTTTTCTTATAACCAGGTATTTTGTAATTAAAAATTCACTTTTTTGATTAGATGGTCAATGATCCATCATTAAATTTGCCGAGAGTTTGGGCAGAATATTGTACAGTCGACTTATACAAAGATCATTTTTAGATAAAGTTCAGTAGTAGGTAATTGGATTAATCAATATACCTGCTATGTCTTGTAGAGTTGCTCTTGGAGGCAATCGAAGTTCGGGTCTCAATTGGATAAGATAAAAGACGTCAAATCGGATGTTTTAAAACTTTTTAAGAGTGTGAAAAACTCAAGATGAGAGTTGAATGAATGAATTTATTTGTTTATGATAGTTCAGAAAAGTGAGAATCCAAAAAAATGAAATAAAACACACTTCTAAATTATCCCAAAACCAACTTCAAAACCAAAACCAGATATCTTCTCCTATTTCCTATTCCTTTACTGAGATTTACACACCAACTCCAACATAAAGTTGAACAGCGCTTCAGTCACTCAGATGAGAGTTGTAAATGACGCAATTGCCCTGTTGAAAGCTTTTGACGCCTCACCATTTATTTTTGGAACATAAATGCATACCACAGAACTCTGTGGGCGAGAGGGCATCGGCCAATATCTCAAATTGAAGGAAATCTATATTCTACTTGACCGCAGTGCTGAAAGTTCTTTAATTCTAGTCAAAATTCGGCTCGAATCGTTTAAACGACGTCGAACAACTGGCTACTTACAATCAACTCGCCTTTGTGTGAGTACCAAGACATGAATGCATTGTAGGTTGTAGGCCATCGAACTATAGATTTATCGTCTTGCAAAAAAAGGGTGACAGTTTCAGCTAACTCACTTAACGTCATTACTGAGGTCATATGAGTCGCAAGAAATTTTATTGATGAACGCAAAAACGTTTATGAGATACTAAAGTAACAGATCGAGGAAATCCGGAAGTTTGAGTAAACTGTAGAAATAACTGGATAGCGAAAAACGCTTAGAACTTCATTGATCAGGGCAAGATTGTAATAATTTCAACATTTGAAAAAATAATTTTAATTTTAGCAAGTCGTTTTGCATGCATTCAAGAATAAAATGTTTTCTACCTGTCTGCCTGTTGGCCTGTCCGCCCGTGTGTATGTATGTCCATCCGCCCGCCCGCGTGTGCGCCTGTCTGCCTGTCCGTCTGTCTGTGTTTAGTATAATGTATTGTATATTTGAGAAAAATCGCCTCTCTAGAAGGGGGTTGAAATTTATAACGAAATATAAACCAAAATATGCCGAAAAATATGCCAAATTAGAGGTTTATAAAAATTTTGGTTGGCAAAAACTACCCTCTTTGAAGGATATCAAGGGGTGGGATAAAATGTTTTCTGTTTCTTGTATTAAAATAGAAAGGAAATCTATTTATCTAGAACTATCACCCCTATTGAAGGATTGGAAGGTAAAGAAAACTCCATTAAAAAAAATTTTGATTTTTACGTTTTTCTATAAAACCAAAAAGGAAAACACTTTTCTCTGTAATACTTCGTACTACCATCCTTTCTTAAGGAGATGATGTCCCTATATTTTAATTTTTTTAAAAATTGCGTTTTATTTCCCATAAATTCAAAATGAAAAATCATTTTTTGGTGATACATGATGATTTTTAAGTTATTGTTTTGAGGAAAGGATTCGTTAATTCATTCAGATAACTAGATAATGTTGTTAGTTAATGTTATAAAGTCCTTTTAGTGAAACATTGCAAATTCAATGGTTATAGGAGCACAGGGCACACGGGTGAAAACAAGCTGGAGAAAAGTGGAGACGTTTGAGAGAATACTCTCTGTGGTAGATACTATTCACCTGCAAAAATCCGGCTTTCCATTAATTTATTGCAGTTTATATTACTTTCCTTATACAGGGTGTCAATTTAAAAAGTTCCACCTCCAATATCTTCGCCTTAGTATAAAATAGTGAAATTCCGCGAGAGCCGTCAATTTTGACCTAGAAAGAACGCAAACACTGGACTATACTGGCCGTTTAAAATAGCAAAAGTCAGAATTGTACAGTCAAAACCATGGAACTAGAACATAAGTGGAACGGCTATAAACTAGTTTGAGGGTATAAGTGACGCATCGGGTGTTACTCAGTAAGTGTCCGCGGTTGAGTACGCCAGGGTACTCTCACTTTTCCCTACTACCAAATTCTCGGAATTTCTTTATGCAACTGACAGCTTGCAGTTGCGTCTGTACGGTATTATACGGCTATTGCTGAACCAAATATTTCCTTTGGTAGGATTGGTTCTTAAGACCCAAAGATGGATTTAAGAAGTGGATCCAGCGCGATTTTTGATGTTAGTTTTTTGGGGTTTTGGCAGAGCTCTGCTCTGGAGGAACATAGGGTCTCAATATGTATAGACGCATTAATTATGCTATATTATTCCAAGTATTTCTATAAATATCTCCTATAAATTTTATCTGGAAGATTTTTTTCTCAGACAAGGGGATTTAGGCGCTAGAGGTGCGTTAAAGTTTTCCAAAAATTCCCAAATCTTCAAAACTACACACGTTTTAAGGAAATTTCGTCTTTTTCAAAGTAAACTACATCAAAGTGTCTACAAATTATATCTGTAAGGTTTTTACCTCAGACCCGCGGTTTAGGCGCTAGAGCGTGTTAAAGTTTAACAAAAATTTCAAAATTGGACATAATGTGTTCTCTCAGTTTTCGCTTATAACTTCAAAACTACACACATTTGAAGAAAATTGATGCCTTATAAAAGCAAACTACATCAAATTTCCTAAAAATTATATTCGGAAGGTTTTTATCCCAGAGCCGCGGTTTAGGCGCTAGAGCGCGTTAAAGTTTAACAAAAATTCCAAATTCTGCCAAAAAACCTGTTATATCGATTATAGTTGCATCTGTACGGTAAATTATGCAGTTATTGCTGAACCAAGGATTTCCTTTGGTAGGATTGGTCCTTAAGGCCCAAGGATGGATTAAAGAAGCGGAGCCGGTCATAAAAGATTTTTTTAATTTTTTGATTGACAAATACAACACCTCGACCAATAGATACTGCTGGACGAGTGAGGGGCGAGTGAGGGGGAGATAAAATAATACCAAACTCGACTATATACCTCAACCCTACGCAGTTATTAACCTTTGTTAAGATTAAAAACTCCCCTCCCCCCACCTGCATGAAAAATTTAGGTGGCTCCACTTCTTAAATCCATCCTTAGGCCTTAAAGACCAACCTTACCAAAGGAAATCTTTGGTTCAGCAAAAGCCGTATTCTTCGTTTTTTTGTATTGTACAACCGCAACTATTGTTCTTCACCAGGCGCTAGATGTTCTTCGCGTGCTCAGTTCTTCCACTTATTTTCTAGTTCCATGGTCAAAACTGTCGAATTGTCCCAGGTCGCTGGGGTACTGAAGGTTGCTGGGTAACGGACTGAATAAGGTAGGGTGATAAGGATGCGTTCGTAGTTTTTGACCACACCGCGTACATATTCTTGAGATCTTTGGTAAATATAGCGAAGTAATATCTTTTATGGAGAAGATGAAATATAGTTTCTGTTAGATATTCGGCAACTAATTATGACTCGAAGCGTCCGTCGTAATTGTTTTGTTTTAAATTATTTCGAGATGTTAAAAAGCGATTAACGTTGCTCAAATTAATCATAGTAAACGTCAAACACTTGTAATTATATTCAAATAAAAGCAAATATTTGTAATGCATCGTTAGCGACAACGGATCTCCATAATACGTCCAACTAATCAGATTTTTACGATTATTTAATATTAAATCAATTTAGTTATCAGATCTTTCCTTTTTTACTTTATTTTCTTCTCTCCATCTTGTGCATTAAATTGCTTTCAATTAAAATTTTATTCCTTGTTCTACATTGTAGCTTCTCTTTTATATAGACGTGTATGTAGTATATACTTTAGTGCAATTTTTTACGCGATAGTTAAAATTCCGCCGTTGCAATGGTAATTAGCGTCATGCGATTCTATTTTAAAAATTTAATTATGCAGCGAAACTATGTGATTCAGCTTTTTATTCTGTCTCATTACAAATTTGTAATTTAATAATAAAAGGAACAGAAGCTACAGACTAAAAGAAATCCGGTAGAAATAAGTCTTTTTACGTTTAAGTACTGGCATTTACAAAACTTCCCATCCGCGTGATGGCTTTTGCTCGCACTATTGGAGCAAATTTCAGTCCGTTGTAGCTGGGACGTCTTCTTCTGGTGCTGGAGCAATTTCTTCTGTGGGCCCTTCGGTAACTTCTGTGGCTGTTGGTGCATTTTCATCCGCAGAAGCTTCAGTAAGTTCGCCGTTTTCCACTGCATCGGATGGATTTTCTTCGGTCAGCAGTAATAACATTTCGTTGGAATCCGCGCCTTCTTCATTATCTCCACCATCTACTTTGGGAACGGTTTCGTACAAGTACTGCAACATTTCGCGCCTATCTTCTTTTACCGTCTTCTGAAGTATTTCTGATATTATTCCTCTCACTATTGACATTTTTTCGTCCGGTTCCGCTTCGTCTGATTTCCAAACTCCCTATAAAATTCATTTTAGTGAAGAGAACATTTAAGCCTTCTTCAAGGACTTAAAGGTTACTAGACTTACAGTTGGTTGCACCTTAGTGCCCAATCTAGCCAATGCCACTTCGACAATTTCGTCCAACATTTGTCTCGGTATGTTCGTTAGATCTTCTTCTTCTTCTTCTAACATTTCTTCGCTCAAAATAGTTAGCTCTTCTTTTATATATTGTTGATTTAAATCGACGGCGCTATCTCCTTCGTATCTATGAGGCTCCTAAAAGTCGATTCACTCGTCGTTCGTAAAACTGCCAATCTTTGAACTTACACGTTTTCTAATATACTTGTTCATTTCCTTTTCCAAATCGTTAGGTGATTTTGTAAAATACTGGCCGATAAATGGTAAGAGCTCCGTTCTAGGGCGATATTTTAATACGTGCCTTGTAATCATTGCAATTAATGCTCTGATCTACGAAATGAATTGTATAATTAATATTAATAGTTTAACGACCTAAAAACTTACCTCTGGATGACTTGCTAAATATACTTCATTTTCTCTCACTAAGTTTATTTTAAATTCGTTTAATTCTCTTTTTTGATCCGGTTCGAGATCTTTGAGATCGTAATAGAGCATACCACGCGGACTATTACATGGATGAAAATCGAATGGCTCGATTATGTCGAATGTATCGTCTGCCATGGTAGGTAATTAATAAATATTGCAGTTAATAAAAATTTAATAAATTAATTTATACAGAATTATAGTTTTGACGCTAATTATTTTATTTGCAAACTTGACGTCTTGATTTAAACGAGATTTATGTTGCAATCATCAACAGTTTTTTTCCTCGTTAAAGCGATAAAAACAAGATGTAGAATTATAATAGCTATAGACTGTTGAGGAAATAAATCGTGGCAAGTTTGTCATTAGCGATTCTCGTATACATAATGTGTACCCGTCATCTCGCTTTGAGTAGAGAAAAAAGGTTATGTAATTCCAGCCTGAAGACAGTTCTAAAACCAATCGAGTATTACTACTGCTCTTAAAGACTTTTCGACTTTATATATTCTTCCTTATTATTTAGACTATTATTACCATAGCTATTACGTAGATTTACCATTTAAATTTGAAATGAGACTCAACTTATCTTCAAAGATCTTCAAAGAAAAAGAGGTAACAAATAAGGGAATTTATATTTATAAAAGGCTGGTTAGCAGCATGTGTCTTGCTCAGCAACAGAGTAGCCATGAAAGGCCTTGGTTTTTTCAATATTTAACTAAAATAGACCAAATCGAATCAGAATAGCTTTAAATCCTTCTACCTCAGAATGTGTACTGAATAACTGAAGAATCATCTAATGAAGTTGGTTTGTTGGATTCATGTATTGATAGTTAAAATTGAACAACACTACTGGCAGCTTTCGAGGACAAAACGTCTTAAAAATAATTTAAAATGACACACATCATAGAGAAGCTCTACCATCGAGAGCTCTGTGTTCATCCTGGTACATTGGCCAGATAAATAAACTTATCTGTACACAGGCGACGAGATGATATAAATATTATGATGGATATGAAAAGGTGGACGAGACTTGTATTAAAACTTAAAGAATTTAGTACTCCTTCTATGGGTTCGAATCCGTCATGGAAATAAGCGAGTAAAATTTATTGATAATACACGATGGGATATCATTTATGTCGATTTTGCAGTTAGAGTTAGTTGTAATAGTACCCTATCTATTTTACTACAAATTTATGGGTGGAACTCTGAAGTTTTAGAAATATAGAGCTTCTAGCTTGGAATTTGAAATCACTGGTGATTTTAGCAAATAAATCCACAAGCACAAGAAACAGTGAACAGCGTATTTGCGTATTATGAACTTTTGCTTTTCTTCTAGAATAAAACAAAATTTAAAAACTGATTTTTGAGTTTTAACCGAAGCAAAGGCCTAATTAATAGGCTAAAATAATTCTAAAGTTTCTTTTGAATTAAAAACATATCCGGGAGGAGAACAGAACACCACACGGGCGATATCACAGTCCTCAGCTATCAAGTTACCGATTATTAAGTATTGCGCCTGTAATATAGGCAACCAACCTTTCTTTAAATGAATATAGTTAAATAACCCTAACTTAATCACTTTAGTAGCGTGAAATCGAGTTTTTAGGAGAAAAAGTCAACTGCATCACCACCCAGGAATTGAACCCGAGCATGCTATATCCGGTGGCATGGCAGCAACCAACTACACTAGGCGACACAGCTTACTATCTTTCCTTTCGTCTCTTACCTAAACTTTAGAGCATCGAGACCGCGAAATATTTAATTACTAATTAAATCAGATCTTAATACTACTACTAATCTACAATTACATTTATTGCATGTACGCATCGAATTATATATTCCTGGGTGGTGATGCAGTTGACTTTTTCTCCTAAAAACTCGATTTCACGCTACTAAAGTGATTAAGTTAGGGTTATTTAACTATATTCATTTAAATAATTATTGATACCCTTACGTGTATCCATATTTGGAAATTAATTCACATATAACCAACCTTTCACTTATGACTAGCTATTTGACTACTTTTGTGGAGTGTAGGGGGGGGGGGGGTATTAAATTGTGATTTCTGTTTTCATTTCGAGATGAAAAGCTGGAACCTTTGTTAAATTATTCCTTACCTTCTGGGATGCCAAAATCCGGTGGTCGTCAAAATGTCGTCCTGTACGGGGTGGCTCAAGAATCCAAGAAACCGCAAAATACTTTATCATTGTTCGGGTTTCGTCAATTTTGACCCAAAAGAGCTAATTTTTCGGTCAAGACAGTATTATACAATTTAAAAGTAGTCTATATTTTCTACAATTTGAGAGCATTAATGTCTCTGTAGCCCTAATGGTATTCAAGTGCAAGTGTACAAAGGTTTGCCAAAATATAGGTACACGATTTATTTGAGAATTTAAGCTTTCACGGCCGGTATCAATAGTTTCTGGGTTAATGGGCTGTGTTCGAGAGGTTCTTTGAGAGATTCCTGACGTTTTGTTGGATGCTGTGGCAAACATCTCTTCTTGAACCTTCGGTATGGTCACTTCGACCTTTACCAACAGAACAAAACACCTCTTAAGATTTTTGCCACAGCAGCAAACGAAACGTCAGGAATCTCTTAAAGAACCTCTCGACCACGGCCTATTAGCCCACAAACCACTCACACTAATACACGATTTAGTTTTGGATTGCGTCAAATGGGGTAGTTCATACAAAAATCAATCTCGATTTGCACATAGTAAAAGCTGAATCCATTAAATACTAAATGGGGTAGTTTTGGATATGTCCAAGTTGTTGTTCTCGGCGGACCTCCTGATTTGCAAACTTTTGTACACTTGTATCTGGGCTATTAGGTCTACACATACCATTCTTGTCGCAAATTGTAGAACATTTAGACTACTTGCAAAAAGTATAAACCTGTTTTTTCCGCAAAAATTAGTCCTTCTGGGTCAAACTTGACAAAAACTGAAAAAAGGTCAAATTTCTTGGATTTTTGAGCCACTCCGTATAGGACGATGTTTTGACGACCATCGGATTTTGGTATCCCAGAAGATAAAAAGCTTTCAGCTTTTAAACGACTACAACTAACACTACACACGTAAAAAGATTATTTTTATATCGGCTGCTGATCTGATACTGATACGTATCAACGCGAAATACTCAAAAGCTCGAAAGGAAGATCAAATTGAGTATTCTGAAGCTTCCCGTATGCAAATGTGGTTTATTCGAACGCGTGGTTTAAGGGAAATGGAATAATTAAGCGATTCTTGACGTCAGTACGTAATTATATCTGAATTTTTGTAAGCACAGTTTATAATAATGGCTTTGTGAGTACGGTTGCCTATCCGCAAAGCGTAAATTTAACTTTTGAACTTTATTTCGAAAATTCAAAAATTTGACTGACCCAAATGAAATCCTTTGAATCTGAAAATATGGGTAATTCTTCTTATGCGTTAAATCTTTCAAAAACATAATTTTTTTGTCGTTAATTAACGCACACGACTGTTTTGCATATTATGTAACGTCTGTCCATTCAATCCTACATTTATTTCAGATTCAGATTGCTTAGGTATCTACAAACGAATCACCGGTTGCTTCAGTAAAAAATCGCTCTCTCTCAACAAGGCCATCTAATATCTTTGATGAGCAAATGACATAGTAGCAAATTAAAACATTTTTTTTATTTTCTACACTTACAAAAACTCTGACTGCTTACAATTTCTTCAAATTCCTGAAGAGACTGAAGCAACGGGTTGTCATGCTTACTTTAAAATATATTTTAATTATTACTATAAATTAATAATTTAATACTTTCCTAGTTTAACATGCGTCTAGACAAATTAATTTAACAATAAATTTAACACAGAAATAAATTAATTAACTCCAAATATCAAGAATAAGTTTCAATCATATAATCGATCCATCCTAAGTAATTGTAAACCATGGTATAGATACCGTATTTGTTTTTTCTACCACAACCATCCCCAAAACTAGTTATTCCTTGAATACTGTAACCTTTAACGTTTGACAATTTTTTGGGAGGACACATCAAGCCACCTCCACTATCACCTGCGCACGTATCTGCCGCTCCAGATGCCCAGCCAGCACAAAACATATTTTGAGTCAATAAGTATTTTTTATACGATCGCGTGCACGTATTCCAATCGACCACTGGTATCTAAAAAACATAAATGATAAGAATAGCTCTCTGCATTACCACAATGAGACCAAATAGTAAGGAAAGGAGCATTTTGATTCCGAAACGACGTCCCCCAGTCGAATACGTCATAATATGACTGGTCGACGTTTTAGAACATTTAAAAAATTACCTGAGCTTCGTGCAATTTAGTAGCCCCATATTCGTGACTGCTATTAATTTTTCCCCATCCCATAATAGAACACATTTCGTAAGTTTCCGGTTGTCTTGTTGGTAAGCAGACGACGGGCAATTTCACTGGTTTTGGTAATCTCAATAAAGCTATATCGTTATCCACGGTCATGTGATTAAAACGTGGATGTAAAAACATCTTTTGTACAGTCATTTCTAATTCTCTTCCATCGGCGGCACTCAAATCGTGTTCGTTGAGGCGAACTTTTAAATAACTTCTAACGCAGTGGCCTGCTGTTAAGATCCATCTAGGCGCGATTAGAGTACCAGCACAGAATACTTCCTTAAAGAAAAAATTAGTTACTTATTTTAATATTAATAACGAAGATAGTGTCTCAGCAGTTCGGTGAGGTGGAAGCGCGAGCGACCAGGCAAGTCTCGATACCTTGCTCTTCTCTTCTATGCGGCGAAAGTTAAGAGGGAAAGTGAAAGGCCAAGAGAACTGTTAACTCAAGCAATTAAGCAAATCTGGTGTCTCTTGGAGAAGCCAAACGCCGATATGGTTGCCTTTTTTAGGGGACATCCAAAAAGGGCTTATTGTAGTATAAATCAAAAATACCAAAGTCTTATCCTAGTGAACATGGTAGCTTTGCAGTGGCAGAACTTTGAGAAATGGACATTGGGGCACCCAGAAAAAAGTTCAGTCAGATAGGTGCAGCTCTTTGTAAAGGCAGTAAAGGAGCCATGACTAATAAAAGCCGAAATATTGCTAAGTTGTAGCAGATTACCATCTGGCACTGTCCCCTCAATAAAATGGGTTTCGAGGGGGCTCTACATATATGTAGAGGCTGCGGAGAAGAGAATGAATCTCCCCAATACATTTGAAGCTGATGATCAGCTTTTGCGGCATTTGGGTCCATTTTCCTAGAACCAGTGGACCCACTGTGGACGGCCCATTACATGACTAACAGGCCTAGGTGCAAAGAACTTCCGGAGGAATAAAAAAGCATGGTCATGGGTGTTTGTGAGGAAATATACATCGTTCCATCTAGTGGAGCTACGTTTAATAGTCCTTCTTTGGGACTAAACATCAGATCTAATACTGCGTTTTACGCGATATTGAAGTTACATTATTAGGTATTAAGTGCTTTTATCTACTGAACCAATTAACACTGAGATGAGAGAGTATTAGTATCTCATATTTTTACTTTCAATTACATTTCTAATGTATTTAATTAAAAGTTATATTACCCTATATCTATTGATAACAGCCACGTGCCATGGCCATTTATATTTTTTAGCTTCAGTTCCACCTATAATTTTTAACATTTTAGTCTTTCTCCTAGCTTGACCACATTGCCTGGGACGAATTGAATGTTGGTGAGATTCGAAATTTTCTGGTTTGTTGTATTGGTACTTTGTGATGTCTACAATAAATTTATACCAATAAGTAACTATAAATACAGGGTGTTCGTTTAAAAAATTGAGTTGCGACTCTTTGTAAATTGCTAAAAATTTTGAGAATTAAAATGTATTGCCCTACCTTGATATCCAACTCTTCTATTATTTAAGTCTAGAAGATTAACAACGTACTTTTCACATTTAGTGTTATCGTAATAACAGTAAGCAGACTGTTTTTGACGCTTTCGTTTACACTTTTTCGCCTTTTTACAAACCCTGACCCTAAAAGTACGACACTGTCTTGTGCATTTAGACCACTTGGACCACTTACTCCAATTATGTTTGGGCACGCCTTTAGCTTTTTTCATGCCGTTCTAAAAAGTTAAATTTTTTATAAAAAGTTTAAGTTGTCACGAAAGTCTACTCACGTCCACTTGATGAACTACGTGAAGATCATCGCGGTCAATTTTACGTCTTCTTTTTCTCTGACATCTCCTCTTCAAACAGGGTCTCTCTTCGATCAGTCTAGATTTTTTACATTTGGGACTAATGCATTTTTTCATCCGTCTCTGTAAGCAGTCCTCGCATCTTGACCATGGAGTCCATTTGGTGAAGATTGGCAGTAGGCCAGTTTCCGAATAATTGGATGATGTTTCGGCTACGTCGTGAGCGATGTCTTGTGCTTGAAAGAATGGACTCGAGAATGTCTAAAAATGAAGAAATTCTACTTTACATTTTTATAAATCTTAAAGATGCCTTATAGTTTATCAAAGATTAACTTTTTCATTACCATAAATTTCTAATTTAATAATTTTTTTTATTTAAACGTTCGTTAAAAGCCACCACATCAATTTACATTTAAATTGGAATCAATTTAATTAAAACGTCTTAATAAAAACATAAGTTAAGTAAATGAATAGATGCAGTTTAATCACGCAACGTTTTATCTACATTTAAATCATCGAAAGTTATGCGTTTGGCATTCTACCAGAAAATAATTCATATGAACTTACGAGCCAGTATAAGAAGCGCAATTAATTTTAGTTGGCGTACAGCAAACCTATTCTTAAATAGGGGCTGTTGGAAGTGCAACAACCTTTTTCAAAAAATATTTTAAGTCGAAAAGTTAACCGTAGGTGCGTTTCGGATGATTCGGAATTAATAGATAAATCAACTTTAGGCCACAATTAAAGCAAAAAAAAGGGGCACTCGGCGAGATTTTAAAGTTAATTGGGCGATCAAGAATTAAGACACATAAATACCTCCCTAGGCTAGGCGGTAAGTTGGTGCTATAGTACAAAGTGGACCGATTCTATAATTTTAATCCTTAATTAAGAAGTTCAGAGAGATATGAATTTATGTCGTAGCTTGATGAGTGACTCACTTTATTAGTTTTAAACTACATATTTATACAGGATGGCCTGTTAGGCAATATTCTCATTCTTTTGAAACGTACAGATGTACTAATTACTGGAAAGCCCATATTTATCGTTATCATAAATTTGAGATTCAGCGACTGTATTGAACTAGGCGGCCCTCCATTGTAGTTCAGGCTCACTGGCTCACCCTCGTGGACTTTCTTTGTCTGGAGACTTATGGGACAGGTAGTAGAATAAGTGAAAAATTACCTTTTTCAGCAATGACAGCTCCGTAAAGGAAACCTCATCCCAAAATCCTATATACTGCCAGGTGTCCGAGAAGCCAACTAGCAAAGTTTTGCTGCACTCTGTATATTTCGAAGTGTGTAAGTTTTTAAGTTTTTCTTATAGTACTGCCCTACCCTGTATAAGATATTTGAAACTTCTATTTACCTTTCTATTATTCCGAAGCTCAACAATGGGCCTCTTAAGTTACCCATTACTCATTGTTCTGTTATGCATCTAATAAGTATTTCGTTATTTTTTATTTCAAAATGTGCGCAACGTCTAAATGAGTTTGTAAGTGCACTTGTCAAACTTGTTATCAACTATGAAATCTCCAGTGCATAAGCGGATAATTATAGAAACTCAATAATTGAAAACACTAGAGAAGTTTAATAAATTCAAGGCCGCTAATACGAAAATATTAGCATTAATTTATGAATTTGCAAATGCTACCAGTAAGGTAAATTACCTACGGACATTGAAATTAAAACAGGAGGTAGGTAGGTACTGATCTTATATTCGCATCTAGACATGTATTTCTGATCTCTTTAAACCGAACCACTCTCTACCTCTCTAAGCTAATATAACGATTGGAGAACGATTAAATGTAGTTTTTTGGGTATTGGAAAACGAACATTTACCACAAAAAAATCGTCGGGCCCTTCAATTAAAATTTACACGTGAAAAACAAAATTTTATAAAAACTTCTAGAAAGGTCCAGGTTTCTTGAAGTCTCCTTGGACATGGATAACGCTAGAACAGGTGGATTATCATTCGATCTTGTAATCCTTATACGTTTTTCAGTAGCTCCAGGTCGATTTTTAAATAATCTAATCGGGGTTACGTTAGATTGGTCTATGCCGATGATTGATGATATACATAAAACAACTTTTAGTAGCGCTCACGAGGAAGCGAACGAAATGAAAGAAGCTTGTTCTTCAAGGTAAACCAATAAAAATAACTCGTAAAGTAGAATAGTTAAAATTATTGCTAAAATATAAAACTAATCTGGAAGCTCGTTTGGAGAGATTCAAGAGGCAAGACCAAAAGATATATTGGCGTTCAGACTCTTGTTGGCAGTGGCGGCTTTCCAGAGAGGACTAAGAAGGCTCGGCCTCCTTAAACAAAAACAGAAGAATAAAGAAAAAACAGAAAATTTATACGAACTTGGCTATTTTCACAAAAACAAAATTAGGCCACGCCCCCTTTTGCCTGCGGCACGCTCTTTGCCTCGCTCCGCTCGGCGGGTTTTCTTTCACGTCCTCAATTTTAAAACTAATGGGACAGTGGCGGCTTTTCAGAGGAGGCTTACAAGGATTTGCCTCACTAATCAAAAACAGAAGAAGAAAGAGAAAACAAGAAAATTTAGAGTGAACACGTGAACAGTATTATTTGAAATTAAAAACCTATTTGACTATTTTCACAAAAACTAAATTAGACCACGTGCAGTTTTGCCTGCGAAGCGCTCTTGCCTCGCTCCGCTTGGCAGGTTTTCTTTAGCCTCCTAAATTTTGAAATTGATGAGCCCCCACTGCTTGTTGGGGAATAGTAAATGTTTTACCTGGATCTGTGGATTTACGCAACTCTATATTTAGATCTTTATAATATTATCGTCGGAAGGAGACAAACAACTGCTCGAACAATAGGTGAAAATGAAAAGCCGTCATGATGGCAAATTTAAAATAAAACAAACGGAAAGCCTCGTTATCCAGTTTGAGAAGTTCGACTCAAAGTTTTTCGCTAAATATCCGATGAGCATTTTGACCTTTAGTATCGGTATCATCTTTCCCAGTGGACTATGCAATTGTCTCCTCTATTTTGCTAACTCACCTGGTGAGGTATTAATTAATCGAGCTCTGCCTACGATATCTGATTGCTCATTACTTCTCGAGACAGTGATCTGTGTCTGACGACGATTGATAATAGAACGGATAACTCACTTATATTGTTATATCATTATAAATTTAGTTATCTTTTGATAGTAAAGGAGTTAGTTAGAGATAATTTTTTGATTAGCCCAAAACTTAACTTTTAAAATGAAATGTCAAGAAGGATCAATTGAAGCTGAGCCACTTTTCTAAACTTATGTAAACTTCTGCGGTTCTATAGCGAGTAGGAATGACAATAAACAATGCTGCCAAAGTACCTGATTTTTTATGTGGTGCCTATAAACAATAAATTGTTAAATTTTAAACGCCAATAAAATTATCTTCAAGGCTTTGGGAAAAAATAATGAGTTAGATACGCAATCTTTAAAAGGTTTAATATTGTTTGTTTTTGGCTTTTAAATATTTATTCCAAAAATTTTGAAAAAACGCCTCCAAAAGGATTGTTATAAATAATTAACAAGCGGTCTTATTCTTTATTTTTTACGTCATTTATTATTTACTAGATTTCACTGACACCCGGTATGGAAAATACTAAATTTATACTAAAATAGTCTCCCAGAAAGTTTCTGTTGATTTTTAATTTTTACTACCAGAGAGTGCTCAGCAGAGTTGACTGTTTATAAACAAGCACTTCTGAACGTTTTGGACCGTACCTAAACTTCAACTGATTTTTATCTCACATTGATGTGAAAAACATTAAATTGAAGAAAATCCATCCGACTTTGATCCTTATAAGTACGTAAAGCCCTTCATGTTCAATTTAATTAAGAAAATAAAGCACATAAAAGAGAGTTGGTACCTCACTTTAAAGGTTGCACAAAAAATTATATTTTTGGTCCAATTTTTTTATCAAGAAATCATCAAATTATATCATGACAATTACTACTCCAAAAATAACAAATTAGCATATCGTTGTAAAGACAATTGGGAGGGCTTTCAAAAAAGGTGCCACTCGACCTCTCCTTCCATTTAAGATTTAAGGGGCTAAAATCTATCCCCTGATGGAGGTTGATCTAGGATCTAGGCAGATCGCAAATTCACGATTAAAGTGTCTCTCTCAGTAATATAATTGACGGGTTGTCGGGTCTCGCGTCATTTCGATATTTTATATTAAGGCGAAGATAATAGAGGGGGGGGGGAGTTTTCAAAATTTCCCACTGATTGGTAGCAAGAGCAGATTCCTCCAAAAAGGCACTCGTAAGCCCTTTGCTTGGAATTCGCAGGCATTGTGTACTAAACAACGAAGTCTGAATGATTTTCTTTAACATACGAGATTACGAGATACGATATACTGGATTTTTCTCGTATTTTGAATTATTGGAAAATTGTAGAGCGCCCCTTATTTTTCAAATAAACTGGCGCAAAGGTGAAGGTTTGATTGCCACTCGAAGAAAAATTTATCAATAAAAATTTAATTACTGCAATTATCAACTCTCGAACTCGCTATTAATATAATCATAATATTTACATTTTCGTCCTCCTATTTTTCTTATCTATTAACATATTAAATTTATCAATGAAGTATTTTTATTATTATTATTAATATTAATAAATTTAAGTGCTAAATATCAAAAAAAAATGATGGTGGGTATATTTCATTTTTTGCAAGCACTTTACTAAACACTTTTATGAGAATGTCGTTTTAAACGTCTTGTTGATTTTATCATTACCAAGTATTGAATGTCTTCCTGATGTAACAGTTAACAGTACTGGAAAACCCATATATTTATCACAAATTCGAGATTAAACAATTGTATTACATTAAAAAAACGTAAAGTAGCGCAGCTGATTGCTAAGAGAAGTCTAGGGTGTAGGCGTGTAGGACTCAATAAAATTCAATTTTATTTGCTTATGCTACTGGAAAATCCTTAAACTTTTTGAAAGGCACCTGCCCATATTTGAAGATCTTTTGAAACCTCAATTAGTAGAAGATCTACCAGAAGAGAAAAGAGTGTGGTAAAGTAGCGAAAATATGCACAAGAAGAAAAGTAAAATTTTGGCGGATGAAGCCTAGTTTTATTCATATGGGATGGGTATGCAGGTATGCTAATCACCACACTGAATATAATAATAGTCCCATACGCTCTTTATATCTGATCAAAGTTAGTGTATGTGCTGGTATGGCTAGTGTTGTTGACATTGATTTTAAGACGGTTCCTTCAGAAACTTATAGTTCCAGTAGTCTACTAATCAAGGTAATCTTGATTTTCTGAGAAACGTCTCAGGATGGCAAGAATTTGGAGCTCCAAAATATTTTGCTGAAAATGTACGAAGAAACGTTATATTTTCCGAATCCGTTGGATTGATCTACAAGGGCCAATAATAGTCTACGAGTAGAATCATCCTAGGCCCCGTATACTGTTATATTCAAATTCGATTCGATTAAATTCTTATAATATTTATCCACCTATTCTTAGAATCGTGTTTCTCGATAGCTTCTAGTACAAAAGATGACTTTTCACTCTTATTAAAGTTCGAGTTACGCGAACTACTCTACTCAGTACCCAGCAGGATAGTGGATAGATATAGCATGACTTGGAATTTTTATAAATAAAATCAAGTCGAACGGCTCGTTATCGAGTTGAAAGAAAAGTTAACACATATAATACAATTAGAAAGTGAATTTTTACAAAAATTATCATAAATAAAGAAAAGTAAATTTCAAATTTAAAGCGAGACTTCTCTTACGCGCAATTTTTATATTTAATAACTGTCTAGCGTAAAAGGTAATAATTATTTTACCATGCAAATTTATGAGAATCCATCAACTCGGTATGAACTCGAAGTGTGTGTTTGTTTTCGTTACATAAAACATTAAACATTAAAATTTTATTATTAATGTTTACTTTGTTACCTTTTATATTTATCTATTAGGTACTGGAGTTTTGAATTATTTAAAATTTTACCACAACTTCACTAGACATAGACATAAATAAAACATTTATTAGACATCTTTTATGTTGTCCAGGTTAAAATCCTTGTAGATGGATATTACGTGAACTTCCGACGTATATATTTTAGGTTTGTCTAGAAACTGTCCATAAGTGGACGCCAGGTGGATGTCCATTTCAGGGTTGTTCATCAAAGGTACACCAAGTGTACATCCAATTGAAGGTCGTCCGAATATCGTCCATATAATATATAGACGTCTCATGGACGTTTATAGGGCATTTACTGCTAAATACTCTTTAATTTAAGATATCGAAGCAGAGTGGAGCAAAAATGGCTTAGAGGGAGTCAGAATATATTCTAGGAAGGAGCTTTTGATGTAGGTACTACAATCACTAACAGCAGGGGCTGGATAAGAGTAAAACTGAATCCGTCCGAAGTCGTCTCCTCGAAGAAGGCTACAAGCCGGCTCAGATGGATCTTTTGTTTGTTCACTGACTCCTGATCCGCAGAGCCCAAAGTAGACTGTCTCATTGCCATCAAAGCTAGATAAATATATTCTCATTCTTTGGATAAGGATGTGTAGGGTATGGAAATTCCTATATTAAAGAATTCGAAGAAGTGTAAAAATTTGTTTTGAGTGCATCGTATATATTGAAGCCACTTCTGAATAGAATCAATGACTCATATAGTACTTTTTCCGCTGAGTTGGGAATTTCATCAGAAATATTTAGAAAATCCATCCAAAATAATTTTCTCATATACATTTAGTTTATTCTACTACAACAGAGAAAGCAGATGCAACGAAGAACGAGAAATCTTCAATAAACACCATGCACGATTGAATTATGCCTTAGAATTGATCAGAATTGACCCACATTGTTGTAAAAGTCATAAATGGGTTAATTGCGAATTAATACCAACTCTTTCTTTCAACTCGTCCCGACTACGTGATTAAGAAGTAACTCATTTGATCGCAATGTACTTCAATTACATCAATCGATTCAAAGAGAATCAATTGAAATTATACGTTTTGTGTCAATAAGTGGAGCACAAACAACTTAAAAGGCTTTCCAAGTTTTCATCAAGATGAAGTTTTGTATACGGCGTAAGAAGGATACGTCGAAAACGGACGTAATTTGCGTCTTAATTTTAAAGATTTTAATTAATCGATTGAGGAGAAGGACTAGCGTAATTAAATTAGACAATGAAGTAATTTAATTTAATAATTCGACTTTTTTTAACTACGCCAATTGGAAATCATTCAAGTTAATTATACAGGGTGTGTAAACAGTTTGGAAGCGCATTTATCACGTTACAAAATGTAGATGAAATTTGGCACTAACGACTAAAATAGCAGTATTTCGAACTAGATGACGATATCGGTTTCAAATTTTTCTACAATAGACAAATTAATTAAGTAGTGTCAACAGGGATCCTCCTGTATTGGAATTACCTTGGAACAAATTTAAATTAAATATGGCATGTTGGCGGTGTCGTAGCATTGTGGACAAGATCTAGAATAATTCTCAAAAAGTCTCCCTGCAGCTTACGCTGTCCTCCTAGACGTAATGTTTGTCTTGGGGGATGGCCAAGCCCTTCCTGTATTTGAAGTCGTCCTTCGGACTGTGTCGATCGATGGAACTTGTAAACCAACAAATATGGGAACTACGGTCCTAATAAAATTCTAGAACAATACTGATACTGATATCGGCTGGCAGTAAAACCGCTATGGTCTGTGGTCTGTCACCAGGCTTCTTCAGAAGACGTGCCGGAAGCCCAAACTAATCTAAGATTAATGGTAGGAATACGAACTGGATAGTGACTCCCCAAAGAATGGGTAAACAACTCCAGATGTCGTGACTATTCCACTTAGAAGACAAATGACGAAACTTGCGATTTAACTCGGTCTTCAGTCCTGACACAAGTCACTTCAAAACTCCCTTAATATACAGAATGTCCTATTGAAAAAACGGCTGATGTGACAATAACAGAGCCTTTTCGTACGCGTTAGCTAATTCTACAAACTCTTAAAATATTTAAAAATGTATTGGAAATAGTACCAAACTATGCTCAGAAGCTCTCCCCGATTTCAAAAATCTAAAACTATACGGGGTGTTTCTATTTGCAATAGATTTAGGAAAACTGATCTCATTTCCGGCTGAACCGAACGTGAAAATCCAAAATGTTTACTATTACTAAATAGATAATTTACAATTTTCCAAACCAATTAAAATATACAGGGTACTGTATTTAAAATAAGAAATCTAATCCAATTTCCGATTAAACCGGAAGCTTAAATTTACAATGTTTGGTATCACTGTATAGCTAATCATACAAACCTTCAAAAAAATCATAAAATATACAGGGTGTTTTCAAAAACTTTTTTTGTTTGGCTAATTTCTGATTTAACCGGAAGTGTCTTTTATACAAAAATTGTAACAAATAATAGCAATTTTGGCTATAAATTAATATACCAACTTGTAATTACAAATTTTAATTACATCTATCTATCCATGCCGATTTCTTCTAAATTTTGTTTTTTTAGTGTTTTGCATTCAGGGGGCCCCGAAACGTTAAAAGTTTAAATTTAAAAAATAGACGAAGTGAACAAAATAGTAAAATCTGTCTATTTCTCTATCTATTCGGCACTATCGAGCACCAAAAAATTATTTAGCCCTTCAGCTTCAGCGCTAAATTTCAAATAAATTTGCTTAATTCCATCGGAAGATAATAAGTCACACATACTGTATAGGTATATCGAATATTTAATAGCTTTTATTTATTTAATAAATAATTAAGACGTGAGTAATATTGACACTGAGCCAATTTATTCATAAATTTTTCAATTATGTAATTATCTCGTACATCAATAACAAACTCCCAAGTTCACAACTAATTCTCAAACGAAAAAGAAATTTTTTCTCCAACCCGAATAAATTCTTTCCCAAATTTTGCCACGCTTAATTGATCCTAATTTGTTAATTTTATCGATCGGAACCGGAAATAATAAGGTAACATTTCAAAAAGTAATTCTATTGTTATTAAAAGTAAGCTCATAAATTTTCAAGTACAATGTACGACCTACACGTAGCTTACATAACCATTTGTTATCATAAAGAAATTTATTTTCCCACAATTAAATTGAAAACTCATTTAATTGTTTTTCAATTGAAAATAAAAGTTCTTTTAGTATTAGCTAATGGCAACTTATAAAGGATTAACTATCGATTCTTATCCTTTTTTGTTTACTCGCTCGTATTAAATTTTGCCATTTACGTCAAATCGTGAGCTTAGTTGAGCGGATTCGTAATTGGTTCTTAGATGGTATAGTGAGAGAAAGGAAATCTTAGGTTTTGATCTATTTGTGCCAGGGTCGGATCGGCTACTCCGATACTGGCGTCTGAGTGCATTTAATTAATCAAATTTTAGTTGGCCTTGCTTCGGATTAGATATAGGCATAGACCTTTTGTGATTCAATTAAAGTGCCGGAACAGTTAAAGTCTTCTTAAGTTCATAATTAAGGCTTTTGTTGCCTGGTGTTACTAGATCTATTAATTCCGTTCAGAGGGTTTCCCAAATCTTTGTGTTTGTAGTGGTCAATGACGGTTTGACCGAAAGCGCATTTAATTTCATTTTTTCAAATGCCTTCCTTATTAGCCCACTCCATATCAAAATTCTGTTATGTGCCCATAGAAACCATAACTAATGGTTGGAGAAATTAGTGAGGAAGTTTGGAAAAATCTTATCTAAAACTGTCTCTGGACAATACTGATTGAAAAAGCATCTCCACGTCTTTGCAATTATAACCAACTCCCAGTGGCGTGTTTCTGAGGTTTAACAACCACAATAAGGTGTGTTTAGAAACTGCTGGCCCAACATGGCCGTATAAAGCACCACCACAATTCAAAAGTTTCTTCTAGAAATATGGCATAGCTTGAGAACAGAAGAAAATGGGGAGATTACCCGAAGGAGATGCAACGGATTCAAGTAAGCGGCCTAAGTGCTGGTAGTTGGCTCACATTTACATTTAAAATCCAGAATTCGGCCAATCCATCATCTTCTTTACTGACTATTTTAGTCAGTTAGCAAATACCCAGTCTGTCCCTGAGTCTCACAGATGTTTTTTTCTTGAAATAGTGTGTGATAGGGCTAAAGTATTCTCTTATCTTATCTCTTATCTACAAACAGTACGAATCAATATGACGACTGTAGAACGCTCTGCTTACTGAACTGAACTCTACGTTCACCTGAAGTGGTAATACTTCGACACGTCAGTCCTCGAAGGCACACTTTGGGTAGGGGGGAGCTGTCGTTCTATTCTAAGAAGTTTTAGGGTTTACAGTGTGGACGTATAGCTCGTGAACTTTTTAAGAGCAATTTTGGCATAGTAATACAAAAAGATTAGAACTACATTTTACACACATTTAGGTGCATTGTCCATTATATACATACAGGATCATTCACAAGCAAATGGCAACCCAAACTTATTTTTTAATGGATCACCCTGTATATCTTACAAATTCAGATTCAATGTGATATTAGAATTTAGTTTTAGGCGCGTATCGCTAACAGTTCTAGAGATATTGTCACTTCAATGATAAAGTAGTAAAGTCAACTTTGGAGACATGATGCCTGGTCTGTGTAGTCAAGATTTTTTTAAACTCTTTATTCCACGGACAAGTGTACAATAGTACACTTACAAAATTGGTACAAAATTTTTCGATATAATACCAGAAAGCTTATACAGAGTGCTTACCTTAGGCGAAATGACATTTTTTCTCGATTTTTTAAAATTTTCATATTGAACACTCTGTATAGTATTTAAATTTAGCAAAGAACTAACCCCGTGAACTTGCTTACGTAAAATTAGCCGAAATTGGCACCTTAAATTAATAACTGTTGATTTACGGAGTCAGGGTTGGAGTGGCCCTATAATTAATAACCACTGCACAAGTTTTGAATTATTTTATTTTAATTAATACGGCCACACAGTGACTAAGACTTATCATTTATTTAGTCGACATTTGAAATAATAAAAAACAGATATTAATTTTGAAGCCAATGGACAATGATTGTGAGAAAATTTTTGGAAAGAGGCCAAATACTTAAGTTGGAGAATAAGCGTAAAATTAAAGCGACATTTTGACGTTGATGATTTTCTTAAAATCCCAATTCAAACAAAAGTTTAAAAATAAATTTTTTAACAACAAGTATCATAATAATTGGTGCTAATTCGATGTTTTTTGGCTACCAAAAAACCCACTAGTAATAATAAACTTTTTACGATATCATACATAGTTTGAAACGATAATGAATAAATAATTACAAATAAATACGTAAGTAGGTACTTGATAGCCAATAAAACAAAAGCAAACACCAATAAAATAGGTAAATAAAACGCAGTTCCTCACCTGATTGGCAAACGCATCGCTCCAAAAAATTAAAAATAAAAAAAACAAACAAAACATAATCACAACTTTTCGAATTCTCCTTGCATATTTAGAAAAAAAAAATTTTTTTTCGCAAAAAGTGTTTTATCTAAATCTTATCATTTTAAATGCACAAATTATAATTAAAGTGCGCGATGACGCGCTCATATTTTTTCGTTTTAACTTTATTTTATTAAAAAAAAAATAGACGCGAGCGTTAGTTTAGCGAAAGAAACCAAAATATTTTGGTGTAAACAACTGACACTTTGGAATCTCTAACACCAACTAGTAAGTACATACTACAACAATATTAATATCAAAAGTGAGACTGGATTGCATGGCAAGTTTACACAACATTTCAGTCACGTTCTAATATATTCTATCTTTTTTAAACTCACAGACTTGTTTGCATTCCATAAAGGATGTCTAATTAATGAATAATTAATGGAAATTTAATAATTAAAAAAAAATTATCTTAAATGTTCTTCGAATTATAATTTATCATTTACATAGTTGTAATTTATTTTGCTTTGTATATCGAAATTATAAATATCAGGGGCGGCTTTATATGTTTTATTATATTTATGTAAGGACCACTAAGATTTAATATGGGGCTCTAAAAGTGCGTAGTGGCGTTGATTGGAGTAGTAGCTGATGTCTTCAAAGTATCTACTGCAATAACGTAATGGATCCAGTTCCAGATCCAATCAACTACCTCGTTGAGATCTTCAGGCTCGGATGGGTATATCTAGAAAAAATGTTCTTCAGAACAATACCTGCACTAACTTGTAGATTTTAATAGCTATCCAAATTTGGAAGCTCTACTACTGTTCTACTGGGTAATTTTAATTTTGATGTTTCGTCATAATTCTTAATCTTCCGATAGGTGGCGCTCTGTATACGATTTAATCCACATCGTAGGGGTAGAAATATCGGGTTTGAGAGTATTTATGCCCAAAAAATCTATTTCCTGTGTGCCCATATGTTTGTTTATGTTGGTTTTTAGACGATCTACGCCAAAGAAATGATTTTTTTCTGCCTGCAAATAGGTGGAGGTCTAAGGGAGGATTTTAAATGACTATGACTTTAAGTATTAGAAATTTTTGGGATAGAAATATCCAGTTTGGGAGTATTCATGCCAAAAAACCGTATGACCGTATGTTTGTTTTTGTTGGTTTTTGCACGTTCTACGTCGAATAAATCTTTTTTTTTCTACCTGTCAATAGGTGGAGGTCTAAGGGAGGATTTTAGAGGAATGTTCCACGTAAATAACTCATTAATATCGTGATCTTACGTATTAGAAATTTTTGGGGCAGAAATATTGTTTGGGAGTATTTATGCCAAAAAATTAATTTATGTATGTATATGTAAGTATGTTTGATTATGTTGGTTTTAGGACGTTTTACATCAAAGTAATCTTTTTTTTTCTGCCTGTCCTTAGCTGGAGCTCTAGGGATGTTTGCTTTCATAAAATACCTGTTTTGATACTTTTTATTTCCAAAAAGTATGTGGAGATATAGTATACGAAATCATCTTCAATTATTATTTAACATTAATCTTTACTTTAGGTTTTAGGTACAATAAATATCAGTATTTTCGAAGCCCGAAAGACTTTTCATCAAATTCAAACTTTCTACTCGTTCTCTCTTTTAAAAAAATCGGCACTTCCCTAGAAGCATTTGAAAATTTGCAGTAGTAAATATGCGGGTGTCTATAATACCTAACATTCTGACTAAAAAATAAACAATTTTGAAAGAAGAGGACCAGGAAGGGCATTTAAAACTGAAATTATTGCGAATGCTTTGTCAAGCACATCATTGGGTTATTATGGTATCCCCTTATCCTAAGCATTATAATTCAGGCAAGATCTTAAAAATACGACAAGAGAACGAAACCGCAAGATATTGGGTGTGGGAAGTGTGGGAAGGTGGTCTTTATTGCATATTCCGCATTAGCGTTACTTTGAAAATGAGAAATTGTGAACTCTGGGAGGTCTTGTTAGTTCTTTGGCGCTGCACTGATGGGTAGCTGGGTACCCACAGTCATTTGGGGATTGAAGAGGAGATTGT
The DNA here is from genome assembly GCA_950108345.1 of Malthinus flaveolus. NCBI lineage: Eukaryota > Metazoa > Arthropoda > Insecta > Coleoptera > Cantharidae > Malthinus > Malthinus flaveolus. The sequence continues at coordinate 4,470,647 of OX467285.1, forward strand.
GGATTGTGGATGGGCTAGTTCATTTTACAACTTTATCAAAAGAAACCTTGCGGATTGGCTCATACAGAGACAGACAAAGTAGTTGGATAAGCACAGTGGCTCAGACAGGCACGGCTCTTTATAAAGAAACCTTATCTGGAAAAAGTCAATATACCACAGTTTTAAGGTGTGATTTCGTTGCGACGTCTGCGGCCGCGTCCGGCGGCGACGTCCAGCAGTCGAGCACTGCTACAATGCACTTCAATGTAAGTGAAGAGAGAAGCAGTGCTCGAACGTGTGCTCGACTGCTGGGACGTCACGTCCGGCCGCAACGTCCAGCAGTCGCGGCCAGACGTGACGTCCCAGTCCCAGTAGTCGACACACGGTCGAGCACTGTTTATCTCTTTACTTACATTAAAGTGCATTGTAGCAGTGCTCGGCCGTGTGCTCGACTGTTGGACGTCGCGTCCGGCCGCGACTGCTGGACGTCGCAACAAAATCACACCTTTAGTAGGTCGCATCTGAAGGCGCCAATGGGTAATGGACCATTGCTAATTCAATTCATTGCTAATGCGTCAGAGAGGACGCAGCCTCTATCTGTATCTGCATGTAGATGTAGAGGCTGGTGGAATATAACGAATTTTCTCAATTAATTTTACACATTTCCAACCTCGTCTAATTTGAGATAGTCAGGGCCGGCTTAATTGGCAATTGAAAAATTCTACAATAATTGACTCTTTTCTGCACTCGTTTTGCCTTATTAAACCCTATACGACGGCTGTCTTACAACGAACTTTTAGTATTTTTTTATAAATTTCTGCCCTTGACCCTTGACGTACATAGTAAATGTACCTTAGCCGACATAATAATGATAGTTTTATTCCATTTTAATGATTTACTATAGTTGCTTTTGATCGTTGATACTACTATACTGATCTAGATCGAAAAAAGCCACGTGTCACGTGTCGATGCTGTAACTATAACTGATCCCATTTTACTTATCTAATTAATTAATTAATTAAAGGAATCACCTACTTTGGGGTGCGTCACTGTATAGAGAATAAAATTGAAAATTTAAAAAATAACAAATTTGTTAGGAGTACCATATTGTACATTGACATTGGGTACTATTTCAGACTAACTGGAGATACTTAACCGTTAATTTCCAGTTTTGGCATAATAGGTATAATGATTTGGTTTTCCAACACCCGGTATAACAGTTTTGTAAGTACCTAGTAATTTTCCAATATTTCTCAAAGTGGAAACCCCAACCAGATAAATTAACAAAAAATTTGCGGTTAAAAAAATTTTCCAATCTGCGTTCTCATAAACTCTCACTTGCCAAACGTACAAAAATTTTAACCGTTAATTATACAAAAAACGTAAACACATGTAAAAACATGTTTAATTATAGAATTTGCTAAACAAGAAACAAAAAATACCCCCCACGTATTTAATATAATTTAATTCGATTCTTTAATTTAAAATTTTTTTTTAATTTTCTCCAATTTGGGAAAAAATGAAAAATTGAAAACAATTTGAAAATAGGTCACACAGATGGTGTTAAATTTTTTTTAATTTAACACAAAATTGCTAGTAATTACGTTGTTAAGTTAATGAATAGTTATTTGCGCTCGTCGCAATGTAATTTGGCGTCTTTTGTGCGACTAAAAGTATGCTTTCTAAATATTAAACAAATCTGTACGAATAACTTTGATTTACTTAATTTAAGAATTAAAATTTGGCAATTACAATTATAATTTAATATAATTAAAGGGAGAAATTGGTAGAAAATGTACTCTTTACAGCCGGCGCGCTTGAAGGTGGAGCAGAATTATCTGAAATATTTCAACCTGAACAATTGGGCAATTACATTAAAACAGAATTAAAGTGCTACATAAAATTGCACAAATTACATTGATTACGATGTTGCATGATTTACAAAATGCACTTTCTCGATTTGTTATTTTTTTTCACTTTCTGCACAAAATCGCTACACGCATAAACAATTAACGGGTTAAAGTTTTAATTATTAGGTTAAGTACAGTAATTACAAACAAGACTGGTGATTTTATACGGCTTTAGTTTAAACAGAAACGAATTAGCCCCGAAACCTCTATCACTGATGACGCCGGCTGTGAAAAACCTAAACACTCTAATCTGTATCTTCAATAACTTAAAAACGAATGATTTTTAATTCTTAAGGCCTGGACACTTTCGATAAGGATGACATAAGGTTAACGAGACTTTTTGAGACGAGATTAGACTTTGACAGACTACATGAGGCCTTTTGAAGCGAGACGAGGGCTTTCGTAACGAGACGAGACCTTTTGAAGCGAGACGAGACCATATTTGACAAATTTGAGACAAGGCAAGACTAGCCAAATCTCGTCTCGTCTCGTCTCATGTTCATTACTCATCACTACATCTAGTACATAACGACTAAACTGAACCGACTTCAACGTGTAACAAAGGAGTTCTGAGTGTGTCTTGCCCATCTGAGTCGATTCAACGCTCATCCTGCTTTCAAGTGTCACTTTATAATAGTCAAATTTAAAAACTAATATTTTTTAATGCAAGCCGATTAATTATGTAATTTGAGCTTTATTCGAAAATAATTTAAAAATAATTCAAACTAAATCCATCATTCGAGTATAAGAAGTCGACGGATTGCTAACAATGTCTTTATAAATTTTACTATTGTTATCAATTAAAATTTCTCCCAATATACTCTTTTTACCCATAATATTCTTACACATTAATTTAATAATAATTTTCACTTCTTTCAATTTGGACGTTTTGACGAACGATTGTAATATTGCCGTAGTCTGTTCGATTTTTAAACTAATCGTTGGCTCGAAACGATCGCTCTTCCACTTCGATACGACTTCGCCGTCTTCGAAAATTGACATTTTTATGTACAAAGAGCCTATAAATAAAGAAAAAAATTAGGTTTCGTTTGTTAAATTAAATGTTAGACATATAGAAATATTCAGTTTAGTTAATAAGGGCATTGCACTGATGGTATACAATGTGATGAGCAAACGACAATTTCCGGTTTGCAATTTTTCATTCATGTTTAAATAAAGGATAAATAAAAGGTTATCACGATTTTGCATAAATGACGGAAGCTAATTTTGAACTTTTTTCCCTAATTATCATCAATCGCTATTTCAAAACTAAAATGATCGAGATATTTTTCTCTAAACGCTCTTATTAATTGTATTTTGTGTAGCTGTTGGAAGTTTTTCTGTTCCAATATGACAAACGTTAGTAAGGCAGTCTGCTACTTTTCGCCGCGTATTCCACGTCTCTCCCGGGTATAACTCCTTAAAGAGTAGCATTACGCAAATTTTACGTCTAACACAAATGAAAGAGCACAAAATTTTATTTTAGAAAGGCTAAATATATTTAGTGTAATTTTAGGAGTTTTTCTGTACCAATATCACAAAGATTAGGAAGCCAGTTTACTACATTTTGCCGCGTATTCCACGTCTCTCCCGAGTATAACTCCTTAAAGAGTAACATTACGCAAATTTTACGTCTAACACAAATGAAAGAGCACAAAATTTTATTTTAGAAAGGCTAAATATATTTAGTGTAATTTTAGAAGTTCTTCTGTACCAATATCACAAAGATTAGGAAGCCAGTTTACTACATTTTGCCGCGTATTCCACGTCTCTCCCGAGTATAACTCCTTAAAGAGTAACATTACGCAAATTTTACGTCTAACACAAATGAAAGAGCACAAAATTTTATTTTAGAAAGGCTAAATATATTTAGTGTAATTTTAGAAGTTCTTCTGTACCAATATCACAAAGATTAGGAAGCCAGTTTACTACATTTTGCCGCGTATTCCACGTCTCTCCCGAGTATAACTCCTTAAAGAGTAAAATTACGCAAATTTTACGTCTAACACAAATGAAAGAGCACAAAATTTTATTTTAGAAAGGCTAAATATATTTAGTGTAATTTTAGAAGTTCTTCTGTACCAATATCACAAAGATTAGGAAGCCAGTTTACTACATTTTGCCGCGTATTCCACGTCTCTCCCGAGTATAACTCCTTAAAGAGTAACATTACGCAAATTTTACGTCTAACACAAATGAAAGAGCACAAAATTTTATTTTAGAAAGGCTAAATATATTTAGTGTAATTTCAGAAGTTTTTCTGTACCAATATCACAAAGATTAGGAAGCCAGTTTACTACATTTTGCCGCGTATTCCACGTCTCTCCCGAGTATAACTCCTTAAAGAGTAACATTACGCAAATTTTACGTCTAACACAAATGAAAGAGCACAAAATTTTATTTTAGAAAGGCTAAATATATTTAGTGTAATTTTAGAAGTTCTTCTGTACCAATATCACAAAGATTAGGAAGCCAGTTTACTACATTTTGCCGCGTATTCCACGTCTCTCCCGAGTATAACTCCTTAAAGAGTAATATTACGCAATTTTTACGTCTAACACAAATGAAAGAGCACAAAATTTTATTTTAGAAAGGCTAAATATATTTAGTGTAATTTTAGGAGTTTTTCTGTACCAATATCACAAAGATTAGGAAGCCAGTTTACTACATTTTGCCGCGTATTTCACGTCTCTCCCGAGTATAACTCCTTAAAGAGTAATATTACGCAAATTTTACGTCTAACACAAATGAAAGAGCACAAAATTTTCTTTCAGATGGGCTAAATAAATTTAGTGTAACTCTAGGAATTTTTCTGTATAATTATCACAAAGATTAGGAAGCCAGTTTGCTACATTTCGCCGCGTATTCTACGTCTCTCCCGAGTATAACTCCTTAAAGAGTAATATTACGCAAATTTTACGTCTAACACAAATGAAAGAGCACAAAATTTTCTTTTAGAAAGGCTAAATATATTTAGTGTAATTTTAGGAGTTTTTCTGTACCAATATCACAAAGATTAGGAAGCCAGTTTACTACATTTTGCCGCGTATTCCACGTCTCTCCCGAGTATAACTCCTTCTAGAGTAACATTACGCTAATTTTGCGTCTAATACGAATGAAAGAGCATAAAATGTTCTTTTAAAAGGGCTTAATACATTTAGTGTAACTCTAGAAGTGCTTGTGTACCAATATCACAAACATTAAGACGGCAGTTTTCTGCATTTTGCCGCGTATTCCACGTCTCTCCCGAGTATAACTCCTTAAAGAGTAGCATTACGCAAATTTTACGTCTTAACACAAATGAAAGAGCACAATATTTTCTTTCAGATGGGCTAAATAAATTTAGTGTAACTCTAGGAATTTTTCTGTATAATTATCACAAAGATTAGGAAGCCAGTTTGCTACATTTCGCCGCGTATTCTACGTCTTTCCCGAGTATAACTCCTTATAGAGTAGCATTACGCTAATTTTACGTTTCATACAAATGAAAGAGCATAAAATATTCTTTTAGAAGGGCTAAATAAATTTAGTGTAACTCTAGGAATTTTTCTGTACGAATATCACAAACGTTAGGGAGGCAGTTTGCTACATTTCGCCACGTATTCCACGTCTCTCCCGAGTATAACTCTTTCAAGAGTGAGATTACGCTTATTTTACGTCTAATGCAAACGAAAGATCATAACATTTTCTTTTAGAGGGGCCAAATATATGTGGTGTAACCGTGTAACTCTAGGAATTTTTTTGTACGAATATCCCAAACGTTAGGGAGGCAGTTTTCTACATTTCGCCGCGTATTCCACGTCTCTCCCGAGTATAACTCCTTCAAGAGTAATATTACGCTAATTTTACGTCTAATACGAATGAAAGAACATAAAATATTCTTTTAGAAGGGCCAAATAAATTCAGTGTAACTCTTCGAGTTATTCTGTACCAATATGACAAACGTAAGGCAGGCAGTTTGCTACATTTGGCCGCGCATTCCACGTCTCTCCCAAGCATAACTCCTTAAACAATAACATTACGCTAATTTTACGTCTAATACGAATGCAAGAGCATAAAGTTTTCTTTTAGAAGAGCCAAAGATATTTAGTGTAATTTAGAGTTTTTTTGTACCAATATTATGAACGTTAGAAACACAGTTTGCTTCATAACATTAAGGAATTGGGTTTAGTGTGAAGTTTTGTACCAATGGTTCTATTTTACCAACTCTCTGCCCCTTCCCATTGAAAGTATTATGAAATAAGAGAAGTTCTTCATATCTACATCACAGAACGTGATATCACATCGGCAAGTGAACAAGTTTTTGTTTAAAAAATCGCTGAAGAAGATGTTCAACGGTCTCATACGCTGCCCAATAATACTGAACCTCCACTTCTAAGTGTGAGAAAGGGCGATGGGTGCGTTACGATATCAGAAATAAACAATAAAGACAATTCATTTTCGTGCGAGAATAAGATATTAAAGCCCCCCATTTTCTGAGATACCTAGAACAGCTTGCTGGTGGGCCTTATTTTGGACCAACTTTCTAAATCGCTCTTTATACTTCATCTACTGTCTGACTTTAGTCTATTTCCAAACCTTAAAAAATTCGTCAGTTACAAACCTTTCAATTTTTCATGTTCCATCATGGTGTTCATGCTACATCTTAGTCTCGAAAGACTGACTTCGAACATATCGTTGTTTCCGTCTTCGCTATTGGAGTACATTAACGTGACTTCGAGAGCTCCCTTTTTGCTTTCTCGCTAGAAATCAAAACAAAATAATACATTCTTATCAGATAAAAAAGAAATCAATTAAGTTTATTAGAAAATGTTAGTAATGCAATCGAAAGGTTATCTCTGGTTAAATATTTTCGAAAATTAAGCAAATAAAATCTTATTTTTTAATTAAAAATTGGTAACTCACAGATTCAATTTCTAACCCACTCGAAATTTCTTGAATTTCTCTCCAAACGTCCGGAGTGCCAAAAAATCCATTTCTCAACTTTTGGGTGAAAAATTTCGGTTCTAAATTATAAGTTACGGCTCCGATCGTACGTCTGTTACTTAAAGAGAATCTATTGCTGCTTCTTCTGGATGCGGAATTTCTTTTGAATTCGCTCGTGTCGTTCGGAAGAGAAAAGAGTCGTTTTAATTTGCCGGTAGACTTGTTCTTCGCAACATTTTGTCCGTCGTTCAAAAGTGCGTACACCGTCAAAACAACAAATTTACCTGTGAACTTTTCTTCCAACTTGTTGGGATCCGTTTGAATCGTAAAGGAAAATTCGTCATTGAAAGTCGGCCAAGAGTCTTTAACCAATTGTGTTTCAAATTTGTCTCGCCCAGGAAATACTCTAACCTTGAATATATTTAAAGAGATGTTGTTTTGAGGAAGTTGTAGGTGCATTTTTGTTTTGTTCAACGTACCTTAATTAGGTATCCTTCCGGACGTAAGTTTCCATATAAGGGCGGTAAATGACGGGCGCCGATCACACGCACTTTTAATTCTTTCGAATCTTCGTTAAAGGCCACTTTGAAACCGACGTGTGGTTTGGACGTCGAGAGAGATTCTTCATCCACGGACGAAGTTTTTGTCGAAAATAATTTTTTGATTTTGTTAAAATTAAAAGACATTTTTTGAACGGAACTTAAAGTGCATTCTTTTACGTCTCACTAATTTCTACTGCTTATCGGCCTATTTACACTGATATGTAGTATATACTACGTACTGACTGCATAAACATTTTAACAAGTGAGCATTCATATACCACTTTAACTTAATTAAGTTCAATTAATAAGGATGAGCCATTGGGAATGGCTATATCTAATAAAAATGCACTGTACACACGTAATTTATGTGTATAAAAATTTATGTGGCTTTTAATTTGTTGAAATAATGAATAAAGTCGAGTCTTATCTTATCTTTAATTATTCTAGGACAAACTTTAAAATCATTAATAGGGTGTGACGTGTACAGTTTATTTCGTCGAAGAATTTGAGAAGTTTTGGTTAAATTTCGGAAAAATCTAATCTTTTAATAGGTGCTCGGCAGGGCACTTGCTGCCGATTCTTTCATTTGTTACATTATTCCCCTTTTAACATTTATTTGGTTACAGCTAGATTTCAGTTTAATTAGTTTGTGTAAGATTACCGAAGCCGACGATTACGATAGAAGTCAGAAAGTCTATATTCCTATAAGAATATAGACCAAAAAACATTTCTTTTTTCACTTGTATTGCTTTTTGATGCTGAAACAAAATGGAAACACGATAGCCCTTAAATTACTTACCCTTCTACTGGAGGAAGTAGAAAAAGAGATAAGATTTGAAAAAAAAACTTGTGACAATCGTACAGGTGAAAAGCCTTTTAAATGCAGTGTATGTGGTTTTGCAACTTCGCGGAAAAGTAGCGTAAAATTTAGGATGCATGTAGTGAGGAGAGTACCATCAAGAATCTACGAAGAAGGTTCACTAAGAAATTGCAGAAGTTTTAGTAGCGTTACAGATTACAGGATATAATGACATAACGAATCCACTATCTGACGAAATTACTACGCTAATTGTTTGCAGGTGAATAGTACCTACCACAGGGAGTATTTTCACAAAAGTCCCCATTTATCTCCGTTTGCTATCCCCTCTGTGCTCCTTCAAACACTAAACTGGCATCAGTGTTTCATTTAAAAGGCTTCATCTCTTAAACCAAAAAATATATCGACTTCAAATTAATTTCCTTTAAATCCTTAAAATATTGTCTGTCAATTATGTTACGAACATTTTCTTGTTATCTGTAATAGTTTTTCCACTATTAATGAAACTGTTGCTCAATAGCAATAATAGTTAATGTCCAGTCAATAGCTGATAATGATGGACAATACTCGACTCTCTACTCCCAGCTTTTTTAACGGATCTCCACTTAGAAGTGCCTTCTTATAAACTTATTAAAAGTTTGTGCTTACCCCAAATGTTAGACTACGTTCAAATTATTAGTGGGAATGGCAGGACCCTGTGGAGAAACTTGTAGAGCAAAGGAAACTGCAGTTCCTGGTCATTTGTCAAATTCTGAAGATATCAACAATTACTTTATCAACTTCGTGCCCAAGGTTGCTGATTGTGGTCAATTAAGTTCTCTGAGTGATTATTAAATAAGATACCATTAATCATCATCTTAACTTCTGCCTGTAGTACATACAAGTGAGAAACTTTTTAAATTATAAATTAATTGTGTATTATGGTGTAATTATAATAATAATAAGTCTTTATTTAGCTTAAAGAAACTATTAAATACCAACTCCAGATACAAAAACTTTACACTTGCTTACTACATTATATTTCGATTGTGCCAATTTTCTAACTTCCAAATCAATGGACTCAATTCAACTCAACCTGACTCACTGTACTTTACCAAACGTCATTCAAGGCAGATAATTAACGTTTATTTTTACGTGCTGTTTACAGCTGACCCTGAACGACCCGAAATCAACAGCAAGGTTAACCTCATCAGACAATTGATTAAACATTTTTAATCCCTTATAGTATAACGAGTTCTGCGTACCGGCCTTCTTGTATTTTGGAAGTCTAAAATCATCTTTATTTCTAGTATCGTGGCTATGTAATTCTCTGCTATATAACAATTTTGCCTTCATGTAATCCGGCAACAATCCGTGTATGGCTTTGTATATCAAATTTAAAACTCCCCAAACTGCACTTTGCCAAACACTCAAGAAATCCAGCTTAGCCAACATTACCTCAACATTAGTTAACTTAGAACATCCCAAAATAATTCTTAAAGTCCTGTTTTGCTGCTTCTGCAACTTTTTCAAGTCGCCTTCACTACTCATGAAGACTATGCTATTGCAATAACTGAAATAAGTCTCTATAATTGAGTGATAGACCAAAGTTCGAGCCTCTACACTCAACCTACCAGATATTCTACCCAAATAACTAATCTTACTACTCACTTTCTTCACTATATAATCTGTGTTACTGTTAAATTTCAACTTACTGTCTATCACAATTCCTAAATACTTTACTTCATCAACTATATCTATCTTAGTATTATCTATATGTACATTAAGGTTATCCGTGTTAGTATTCGCTTTTGTTCCCATAATCAAGCATTTAGTCTTGGATACATTTAACAATAGTTTATTTGCTCTGAACCAATCCGCCACTACACCTAATTCTTCATTTATACTGTTTATGATCAATTTCAAGTCCTCGCCGGCCGCCGATATTAGAGTATCATCTGCAAATAGATGTATTTTACACAATTTTGTTACTAACACAATGTCATTAATGAAGACATTAAAAAGAACGGGACCCAAAACCGATCCCTGCGGAACTCCTAGATCGTTGATAATTTTTTCGGATTCTTCCTGACCGATTCGGGTTTTTTGAGCCCTCCCAGTTAAGTAATTCTTAAACCACTTCTACTCCCTTCCCCTAATACCGTATCTCTCCAGTTTAAGTAGCAATTGCCTTCTACAAATAGTCTCAAAGGCTCTTTTTAAGTCCACAAAAACACCAACTATGGTCTTGTCATTTTCCAGTTCTTCTTTCCAGTTTGTTATTATTAAATTCAGCGCTGTTTCACATGAATGCTTACTCCTGAACCCTGATTGTGAGTCTGTTATGATTTGTTTTCTTTCCAAAAATTCGACTAATTGATTCTTGACCACAATTTCCAGAATTTGTTCTAATTTTGGTAGCATATTAATGGGTCTAAACTCTTCACTCCTATTTGGATTTACAACTTTTGGGATAGGTATAACTGTACTAACCTTCCATATCTCTGGAATTGTGCCAGTATTCAGAGACTCATTAATTATATCTACCAAAGCATCTCCCATCACTGGTAAGGCGTTTCTAATAATTAATCTGTATTGATATTTCATCAGTACTACTAGTCTTTTTCATACATCCGACAATTTTTTGTATCTCTTCATGGGTAATTTTGTTGAAAACAAAAGCCTCTGACACAGGGTCTATCTTTATTTCGTTATTTTTTGCTTGAGTAATCGATTTATTAATTTCGGAAACGCTGTCTATAAAGTATTTATTAAAGCTAGACGCCAATTGCTTATCACCTGCAATTTCTGAACCATCAAACTTTACTTTATGTATTCTTTGGTGTGGTTTACTTCCCAAAATCTCTTTCAAAGTACGCCACATTTTTTGGGGGTTTCCACCGCACTGTTTAAGCTTATCTTCCGAATATTTATTCTTTGCACCTTTTAGCGACTTAACATATTTATTTCTTGCCTTTTTGTACAATTCCCACTGGTCTTTACTCTTTGTCAATTTTGCAATTCTATATATACAATCCTTTTCGTTTTGCTGCGCTTTTAGTTCATTATTGAACCATTTATTTACCTTACCAGCAACTTTTATCTCTTTATACGTAGTCAATGTAGTGTATGTGAATATGCAACTTCACGGAAAAGTAGCCTTAGGGTACATGGAGTAGCACACATAGGCGAGAAGCGTTTTAAATGTACTTTGTGATTAGTGATATAAGTTCGGTCAAAAAGAGCTTCATGAGGCATTCAGCAATACACACAGATGAGAAACCTTTTAAATGTAAAGAGTGTACTAATTGTACATGCTCGCCCCAAAAAGATTTAAAAAGTCTTGTTGTCATGTATTAGTACACAGGTGAACACAGTCTTCCGAGTCTTCTCTACCCCTATGTGAACCAAGCAATGCAGTTTAGAGTGATACCAGTACGATACACTGTTATTTGAATTAAATCTATTGGTTGTGTTGTAAGTTGTAATAAAATAATGCCGCCTCGTCGTCCCTAATTTGTTATGTATGTGAGTTAGTGACAGGAAGTGAAGTCAAATTTTTTTATTTGAAGTTGTAATGGCTGCTGTTTCATTTTCGTACGTAGGTCAGATAACGCTAGCTGGTGAAAAGCCTCATTAGAGTAGGTACGCGAAAAACTTCAAGTGGGGATTCTATGTGGGGAAAACTAAAAGGATGCCTTTATACATCAAAGTTTTGTAACACGTCTCCTCTGGGAATTACATTCCCCTACTCTAAAGGGAATGAATGGATAATGACAAAAGAGTAATATTTAGTTAGTTAAAGTTAACAATAATTATTGATGAATATTCCTGCGCTTTTTCAAAAACTTCTTAATAGAATAACCTACTAACATGTAAATTTGGAACATTCATTGCATTAATAATTCTTGCAGATGTCGAAACAGTTCAAGACATTCCTAGAGATCATACCTAATAACGAAGTAATGTAACTGTAGAGCCAAAATCTTCGAGAAGTAGAGACAAATTAAAAAAGAACCTCAATAAAGTAATCCCAAAATGGACAGGTAAACATCATCTAAAGTATTCGGTGCCTTTACTCAAATGAAGTGGAAAAAATTCATACTTTGAAATTCGCGGACAATACGTAGTACTGCTCTTGTAAGAAGATGGCGGTAATAAGGACAAGGTAAATACTGCATAGGTTTCATTTTATTTTCACGTCATTTGACATTTTTTGGCGATAAGAAAACTGATATTGCTTTTTCGTTTTGTTTTTATTAACGAACGCTACTGCGGGAAGGATAGTGTAACAGAAATTTCCCGATACGACTTTTTAGTGAACTTTTGTGTAAGATAAGAAAACGTGTTGCTCATAGATAAAAAAATCGTAATGGAAATAACCATAAAAGAAGAACCACTTGAACTTGCTCCTATTAGCTGCTCAGATAACTTTTACGATCTACGTAAGTAGTAATGACGTGGGCGACAGGTTTTAATGTAATTAATATATTGCAGAGGAGCCTGTGAAAGAAGAACCTTGCTGCGATGACCTTGAAGACAATGGTAATAATTTCACTGCTAGGTTTTAGTACAAGTGCTATTTTAAATAAAATTTTAAGGCTCAACTAACTTAGAAGAATGCGATCTGCAGAGATTGATTGAAGGAAGTGTTAAAATAGAAAAAACGGAGGAAAGTCGAGCTGTTCTACACAACTGTCATTATTGTAGTTTTAAGTGTTTAAAAAAAACAAACTTCAGTGCTCATTTAAAGACTCATAATATTGAACACTCTCTCGATCGTAATATTAAGAAAAAAGGTTGCTCGAAAGAAGGAGTGTTAGTACGCACAGGCAAGGAACCTTTCAAATGTTTTGTATGTAAGTACACGAGCCCTCGTAAAAGTAGCATAAAGAGGCATTTATTAATGCACACAGGTGTGAAGCCTTTTAAGTGTGATACATGTGGTTATCAGTGTTCAGAGAAATCTAACCTTAGGCAACATGTATTATTACATACAGGCGAGAAGCCTTTTAAATGTCACATGTGTGATTATTCGAGTTCTCGTAAATCTACTTTAAAGGATCATTTAAAAAGACATACAGGTGAGAAGCCTTTTAAATGTTCTGTGTGTGATTATACAAGCACGACCAAAAGTAAGTTAAATATTCATTTATCAAAGCACACAGGTGAGAACCGTTACAAATGTATTGTATGTAATTACACAAATTGCCTGAAAAGTGTCTTAAAGAGGCATTTATTAACGCACACAGATGAGAAGCCCTTTAAATGTAATATATGTGGTTATAAATGTTTACGGAAACGTACACTTACGGACCATTTATTAGTACATACAGTTGAGAAGCCGTTCAAATGTAATATATGTGATTATACGTGTTCCCTGAAACATAACTTAAAGTCTCACGCCATGATCCACACTGGTGAGAAGCCTTTTAAATGTGCTTTATGTGATTATAGGTGTTTGCATAAATCTTACCTTAAAAAGCATGTTTTAATTCATACAGGTGAGAAGCCTTTTAAATGTTCTGTGTGTGATTATACTTGTTCCCAGAGAAGCAGCGTAAGAACTCATTTTGTAATGCACACAGGTGAGAGGCCTTTTAAATGCAGTGTATGTGATTTTGCAACTACGTGGAAAACTAGTCTTAAGGCACATGAAGTAATACATACAGGCAAGAAGCCTTTTAAATGTAGTGAATGTGATTTTACGTGTTTCCGTAGAACTTCTCTATATGTTCATTTGAAAATCCACAGGTGAGAGGCTTTTTAAATGTATTTTGTGTGATTATCAACGTGGGTTGGCTTAAAAAGGAATCCACGCTGCGTATATTATGTATATTAACATTAAGAATTAGACGGCTTTTGGCAATTATTTTAGTTTAAATCGGGTAATAATTTAATAGTAAACTAAGTACATGAAGTACAAGAATTAAAATTAAGTTTGATAATAATTATTATACTTTTTGTTCAAATAAATAGACTCATGGAAGTTTATTAGTTTTTTTCATTGGTATGGCTACACTGTACACTGAAATAAGTTCCTTTTTCATTAATATCAACCTTCATTTTAACAAATCCATCACACGGGCAAGTTCCAACTAATTAATTATACATAATTATAACAATTGTCATCAAGTACCGAGAGTCATTAGCTGCGACCAAAAAGGTGTTCTTTTTCAAGGACGTGGCTCTTTTGGATGTATGGGCGGGAAATGTTCTTTTCAAGAACTGTTGCAATAAAAGTGTTTTTGTGTTTTACAATAACGTAATAGTAATAGTGAATTCCATTGGTAAAAAGGTGCAGCACCAATGCAAAATTTTAACTTCATTAGGTTTGCAACATCCATTGGACACTTGCACTTATCACACCGAATGTCTAATCGATATTGCGAACCTACTCTAAATTGCCCGATGAAGTTTAAATTTTGCATGATGCTACATTTTTTTTGCAATGAAGTTCACTATAACTAAAGCATCGGATTCAGGCCTGGGTTGTTAGGATGTTTGTTATTCAAATCCGGCTGACACCACTAGATTGTTCTATGTGTCAAATGCCTGGGCTGAGTGATTTGGAACCACCCAGGGGTGGTTATTATATAAATAATATGTAAAGATCAATTGTCGTCATTTTATATAGTCTGTGTCATTGATCTGCTTGGTTCGGTGGCTTCTTACTCCGGTGTAATTTGTTAAACGAATTTTGAGAAATTAAAGCGTTGAAGGTATGTACAGATGATATGACATCTGTAGACGCAATCTTATAAGGGAAGAACACACAAAAGTGATAAAGAAAATGGAACGTGTAAAAAAGGTATTCAGGATGCTTCAAGACTTAAGTAAACTTCTCGTGAGTTTAGGTATTCAAGGTTCTGATGAAAAGTCTTCCGTGAGCATCGCTTGTTATTTCACCGGAAGCGGTACCAATTTGACTATTAAAAATAAAAAAGGTCTTTTTTGAATTTGTGTCCTGGTCCTAATCTTTGCAAAATGTTGACCAAGTAGCTTAAAGAGAAGAAAGGACAAGAAGTGGAAATAGTTCATTAGAATATTAAGAATACGAATATATCTTCCGCCATGACGAGTGCTTGGTTTGTTCAGATGCTAAGACGCTAATGACGGTGTGTAGTGGTGATCTAGGAATTATCTCCAAAGTCTTCCCTAATGTGCTCTAATAGTAGAATATTACACATTTACTGCGGCGGAATTCAATTTCTGATGCTTTATCTTACCTCATTTCCACAGCTACTCTATAAGTCAACTCAAGAGTATGTAAAGAGAAACATTTTGGGCCTTAGAGCACGCCAAGTACTCATTAAATGTTGTTATTAAGTGGATTACTACATTGTGTATACCGCATGTATAGCACAACCTTGCCCACTATACACTGTACCGTAATTATTTTAATAACCGTATTTTATAATTTTAGGCGATTACCATTTCGTGTGTACAATGAAAGGAAACAAAGCAAGCCGAGGCGACCTCACTTATTTGGAATTTGAGACAATGAAATGCGACCTCACAGTTGGAACAGTATTCATTTATTTGGATAATCTCTTCAACGGAAATGCCATACTTGGAAAAGCAACTAATGCTGTGATAAACGACAACTCTGACATATTTTTTGAAGAAATAAAACCAAATTTACTTAACCAACTCAACGCGTCAACCGTAAATACAGCATTGTACGATGGGTTGCATATGTACCAAGATTTAAAACTTATTTTATCGTGGTATAAAAAAGCATGATACGTGGTTTCTAATTCTAACCTTAAATTCTGCGAACTAAACTCGCACAAATTGCATATTGGATAACTTACAAATACCCACCAAGTTAAAAGAAGACTCTGCAGCCTCTTAAACAGTAAGTAACTGTGCTAACGAAATGTGCTTGTTATATCCGATCGCTAGCTGTAAAAGGTTTTGATGGAGACCTCTTATGACGAACGTGCTCTTTATAACCGATTTATTATTTATTGGGTTTAGGCTCAATTAGAGTAAGAGTAACACTAAGAAACAAGGACGACTGTATGCCAAATATACGTTTAATATTGCTTACGACAAGTTTGTTATCATGATTACTTGTTAGATATAACCGAAGTTAATTGTCCGATTATCCTCGTTACCACAATTTTTTTAAAGAAACGGAATGTTGAAAAAAGGTAATTACCCTCATTTTGTTATTGTTACGACTTTAGCACAGTAGTGTCAACTTATGTTATTAAAAATTTAGTTAGTAGAAATATGAAAGATGTAGATAATTTAATTTTTATAAATGGGAAACCTATAGGTTAGTAGTTTTGTACTTTTAGATACAAATGAATACAAGAACATAATGGAAGTTAAATTAATGTGGTCTAGAAAACGATCCGAGAAGTATATTCATAATGGAACCTACGTAACACATCTGCCAGTTAAATCGCTCTGGAGTACATGTAATGTTTCTCACTTCAAGATTTTGAATAGTGGATTTGGTCTAGTGAAGTAAAAATTCCATGGGATGTGCTGCTACTTACTGGACAGGAGATCTTATACACTAACAAATACCATATTAATCTACTTAAACAATATGGCTTTGGTGAACCTGAAATAAAAACTGAAAATCAAAGTAAGAAAATCAAAAATACGTCAATAGAAGATTTGGATGCATCGGACAAACAGACAGCAACTGGTCAATAGTGGTACTTTTTCACACACAAAAACGAATAGCATGCCTAACGAAAATCCCGAAAGTTTGGAAGAAGCGGAATCAGTTTACGAATTCAGTGCCGAAACACTAAAAGGTGAAACCATATTGCTCAAAAAGTACAAGGAGCTTGTTTGTATCATTACAAACTTTACTTCGAAATGTCGGTATATGAAGAAAAACTATGCAGAATTGCTGAAAGTCGACGAAAGAGTATACAAATTCTTAAGGTTAGTCTACACGCAGTAACTTTTCAGTAGAATGCATTATAAGGGGCGCACTTTCGGATAATTATATATTTATTTATTATCAGATGAGATTCACACAAATCAATGACCTAATTACACGAATTTATGAGTTTCAAATAACCAACAAATCTACAAATCAATTAACACACAATTACAACAAACCATTATAAAAACATTAAATACTAAAATCTCCGCGAAGAACCCTTCAGATGCACCAATCAGTTTGACCCATCCTTTACAAAATTTCTCACGTTACATATTCAGGTAAATATAAATTAATAAGCATATTTTTTTCAGAAGCCACAGCTTTACCAACAATGGGATACTGAATGTATACTGGTACTTTTTGCTAGTATCCTCAATTTAATCAAAGAGAGCAGATAACCATCAGGTAACAAATTATTCTAGATTTTAAATCCAAATTGCAACAGCGAAATGTTTTTACAGGCACCAAGACCTTTAATATCAAATTCTCGTGACAGATGTGCAGACCTAACAAAGCGGTAGTTTGAATACCTACTCCTGATATTTTTTGTAATAAAGATATCGAAGAAACTTATTCTGCACTTTCTCAACAATTTAGCAGAAAATTGTAAACAATGTACGTAAGTGTTTTAATTGTCGATATGCAAGAGAAACACTAAATCTGAACTTTGTCTGACAATTGTGTTTCTCTATAAATTTAACTTTATATAAACCATTAGTGTCGCCTCATCTACAGTACAGTATTGGTTAATTTGTTGAAAGTTGTTTTTGTTTGTTTGTCGTTTATTTGAACATTGTATTTTTGTTTGGAACATTGTCTTTTATAGAGATGCTAAATAAATGTATTATGATTATTGTAAATGCTGTAATTAGAATCTTTGTTCGTTCGACATCCGTATTTGTATTTGTAATTAGTTGTAATTTAAATTTGAGAAGGTATTGTTAGAAGGGAACCAATTTGTTTTCAGTCGGCTCATTAAGTTTGTTCCGACACCTTAGGACTGTTTCGAAATTGTACAAAAATTGTGTGTAGGAACAAACCCATTGTTGCTTCAACAAAATAAAAGGTTGTATTTTTTTATTATAATAACTATTAGATCTGTTTCTTTGTCTCCTCGATCTACTCTAATTGAATTTGGGATTGAAAACTTTTGTTCAATTGTTTAAATAAAATTTTACATATAGAAATTTCATAATATACAAAATATACATACAAAATCAATGGGTGCGTTTAGCGGACAAAGCTGCTTAAAGTAAGCGGTCAATTATGCTGACATTCGGGGACTTTCAATCTGCTAAACCGTATGCTGAAAGTTGGCATACGATGAATTTAGTTACCACAGTGCTGTTGTGCTGACTCGCAGCATACAGTTTAGCGGATTGGAAGCCACTGAATGTCAATATAATCAGCAAATTTAATTAATTTTTTTTCGTTAATAGTAGTTTTCTTATTTTACTATTATAAATCTGTAGTTGTAGTATTGTTTATGTATTTAAATTTATAATTATAACATTAGTTTATTAATTAGTTAAATCTATTATGTATTTTTGATTCTATATTGACGGCTTTTTAAATTGAAATAATGTAAAAGTCAAAATTTGTTAAAAATTCCAACTTTATACGCCTACTTATACATAGGCAACACTTCTTACTCTCCCACTACATTATAAATTGTGTATTTAGGATAGAAATTTGCATAGTGGGGTGATCACATGATCACCAAAAGTTTATATAAGGCCGAGTTTTGTCAGTCGCTTAAAAGTTTATCAACGCTTCAAATCTTGCTCCTAGACAGAATTTTACGTTTGCTCTTGTGAAAAATAAACTTCCGATTTTAAATTTTTTTTCGATTGGAAGTTGTTCTTTACAGTATTCTGAATAATTCATACCATATTTTATACCAATTGCTTTATTATTAGGGCTTCAATATTAATTTTAGTGTTGCTTATAAAGCTTATAGTAATTAGCATCTTCCAAGCTTTCGAAAGCTTTAAAAGGTTTTAAAAACCAACTACTTAAAACACGTAATTGCAATTAATGTAATTAAAATTAGTACATTTAATTTTTTAGACCGAAAGACTTTACTTTCTTTACTTTTGAAGAAGTTGGAAATTAATATTATGTAATTACTAATAAATTAAGGAGATGTATCAGTGCAAATGAAATTTAATTATAGGTCAATATTGAGATTGAGGTGTAAAAAATGTTTTTAGATAATGAAATTTGATTATTAATTGTGAATAACGTTGAAAGCGAAATAAAGAGCGTCTAAATAATAATTAAGAGTTGTTTTATTTTTACAAAGTTAGTTCAAAATGCTACAAGCAGTAATCTTGCAATTAATAGCAAAAAACGTACCCGACGAGCGAAAAATAACCAAATTAAGATAAGCTTATAGTACGCCTAAAATATAGGCAACCGTCTAAACACATGGCCTTATAATTTTATATATTACCGAATTTATATTCACACGCTGATTATAAGCGATAACGCCTCGTTTCATAACATAATATCAGATGCTTTTTGAATAAATATTTCTCTTTAATTTATTTCGATTACCTTATCGCACTTCTGCTCTCCTACTACCTTGTCCGAATATTGTAAAATTTTAAGAAAATTTTTAAAAAACTAATTTTAAAAAATCGGAATTACGCCATTTTTAGGGTGCGAATCTTTAGCCCTACTATCAGGGAATATACTTGTTAAATTTGGGCGCTTCTGGTCTTCTAGTTTAGAAGATATTCGACATAAAACACAAAATTTGAAAATTTATAAAAGTTAAAATATCTTAAAAGTCGAATATCTTCTAAACTTGAGGACCAGCAGCGCCAAAATTTAACAAGTATATTCCCCGATAGTAGAGCTAAAGATTCGCACCCTCAGAATTGCGTAATTCCGATTTTTTTAAAATTAGTTTCTTAAAAATTTTCTTTCAATTTTACAATATTTGGACAAGGTAGTAGGAGAGCAGAAGTGCGATAAGGTAATTGAAATAAATTAAAGAGAAATATTTATTCAAAAAGTATCTGATATTATGTTATGAAACGAGGCTTATCGCTTATAATAAACGTGTGAATATAAATTGTTAAATATATAAAATTATTGTTGCCTCAATTTAAAATTTGTTTCCAACACCTTATCGACCTTCTGCTCTCCTACTACTTTGTCCAAACAGTGTAAAATTTAAAGGAAATTTTTTAAAAACTGATTTTAAAAAAATCGGAAATACGCCATTTTTAGGGTGCGAATCTTTAGCCCTACTATCGGGGAATATACTTGTTAAATTTGGACGCTGCTGGTCTTCTAGTTTAGAAGATATTCGACATAAAACACAAAATTTGAAAATTTAGAAAAGTTAAAATATCTTAAAAGTCGAATATCTTCTAAAATATAGGACCAGCAGCGCCCAAATTTAACAAGTATATTCCCCGATAGTAGATCTAAAGATTCGCACCCCCAGAATTGCGTAATTCCGATTTTTTTTAAATTAGTTTCTTAAAAATTTTCTTTCAATTTTACAATATTTGGACAAGGTAGTAGGAGAGCAGAAGTGCGATAAGGTAATCAAAATAAATTAAAGAGAAATATTTATTCAAAAAGTATCTGATATTATGTTATGAAACGAGGCTTATCGCTTATAATAAACGTGTGAATATAAATTGTTAAATACATAAAATTATTGTTGCCTCAATTTAAAATTTGTTTCCAACACCTTATCGACCTTCTGCTCTCCTACTACTTTCTCCAAACAGTGTAAAATTTAAAGGAAATTTTTTAAAAACTAATTTTTAAAAAATCGGAATTACGCCATTTTTAGGGTGCGAATCTTTAGCCCTACTATCAGGGAATATACTTGTTAAATTTGGGCGCTTCTGGTCTTCTAGTTTAGAAGATATTCGACATAAAACACAAAATTTGAAAATTTATAAAAGTTAAAATATCTTAAAAGTCGAATATCTTCTAAACTTGAGGACCAGCAGCGCCAAAATTTAACAAGTATATTCCCCGATAGTAGAGCTAAAGATTCGCACCCTCAGAATTGCGTAATTCCGATTTTTTTAAAATTAGTTTCTTAAAAATTTTCTTTCAATTTTACAATATTTGGACAAGGTAGTAGGAGAGCAGAAGTGCGATAAGGTAATTGAAATAAATTAAAGAGAAATATTTATTCAAAAAGTATCTGATATTATGTTATGAAACGAGGCTTATCGCTTATAATAAACGTGTGAATATAAATTGTTAAATACATAAAATTATTGTTGCCTCAATTTAAAATTTGTTTCCAACACCTTATCGACCTTCTGCTCTCCTACTACTTTCTCCAAACAGTGTAAAATTTAAAGGAAATTTTTTAAAAACTAATTTTTAAAAAATCGGAATTACGCCATTTTGAGGGTGCGAATCTTTAGCCCTACTATCGGGGATTATACTTGTTAAATTTGGACGCTGCTGGTCCTCTAGTTTAGAAGATATTCGACATAAAACACAAAATTTGAAAATTTATAAAAGTTAAAATATCTTAAAAGTCGAATATCTTCTAAACTTGAGGACCAGCAGCGCCAAAATTTAACAAGTATATTCCCCGATAGTAGAGCTAAAGATTCGCACCCTCAGAATTGCGTAATTCCGATTTTTTTTAAATTAGTTTCTTAAAAATTTTCTTTCAATTTTACAATATTTGGACAAGGTAGTAGGAGAGCAGAAGTGCGATAAGGTAATCAAAATAAATTAAAGAGAAATATTTATTCAAAAAGTATCTGATATTATGTTATGAAACGAGGCTTATCGCTTATAATAAACGTGTGAATATAAATTGTTAAATACATAAAATTATTGTTGCCTCAATTTAAAATTTGTTTCCAACACCTTATCGACCTTCTGCTCTCCTACTACTTTCTCCAAACAGTGTAAAATCTAAAGGAAATTTTTTAAAAACTAATTTTTAAAAAATCGGAATTACGCCATTTTGAGGGTGCGAATCTTTAGCCCTACTATCGGGGATTATACTTGTTAAATTTGGACGCTGCTGGTCCTCTAGTTTAGAAGATATTCGACATAAAACACAAAATTTGAAAATTTATAAAAGTTAAAATATCTTAAAAGTCGAATATCTTCTAAACTTGAGGACCAGCAGCGCCAAAATTTAACAAGTATATTCCCCGATAGTAGAGCTAAAGATTCGCACCCTCAGAATTGCGTAATTCCGATTTTTTTAAAATTAGTTTCTTAAAAATTTTCTTTCAATTTTACAATATTTGGACAAGGTAGTAGGAGAGCAGAAGTGCGATAAGGTAATTGAAATAAATTAAAGAGAAATATTTATTCAAAAAGTATCTGATATTATGTTATGAAACGAGGCTTATCGCTTATAATAAACGTGTGAATATAAATTGTTAAATATATAAAATTATTGTTGCCTCAATTTAAAATTTGTTTCCAACACCTTATCGACCTTCTGCTCTCCTACTACTTTGTCCAAACAGTGTAAAATTTAAAGGAAATTTTTTAAAAACTAATTTTTAAAAAATCGGAATTACGCCATTTTGAGGGTGCGAATCTTTAGCCCTACTATCGGGGATTATACTTGTTAAATTTGGACGCTGCTGGTCCTCTAGTTTAGAAGATATTCGACATAAAACACAAAATTTGAAAATTTATAAAAGTTAAAATATCTTAAAAGTCGAATATCTTCTAAACTTGAGGACCAGCAGCGCCAAAATTTAACAAGTATATTCCCCGATAGTAGAGCTAAAGATTCGCACCCTCAGAATTGCGTAATTCCGATTTTTTTAAAATTAGTTTCTTAAAAATTTTCTTTCAATTTTACAATATTTGGACAAGGTAGTAGGAGAGCAGAAGTGCGATAAGGTAATTGAAATAAATTAAAGAGAAATATTTATTCAAAAAGTATCTGATATTATGTTATGAAACGAGGCTTATCGCTTATAATAAACGTGTGAATATAAATTGTTAAATATATAAAATTATTGTTGCCTCAATTTAAAATTTGTTTCCAACACCTTATCGACCTTCTGCTCTCCTACTACTTTGTCCAAACAGTGTAAAATTTAAAGGAAATTTTTTAAAAACTAATTTTTAAAAAATCGGAATTACGCCATTTTGAGGGTGCGAATCTTTAGCCCTACTATCGGGGATTATACTTGTTAAATTTGGACGCTGCTGGTCCTCTAGTTTAGAAGATATTCGACATAAAACACAAAATTTGAAAATTTATAAAAGTTAAAATATCTTAAAAGTCGAATATCTTCTAAACTTGAGGACCAGCAGCGCCAAAATTTAACAAGTATATTCCCCGATAGTAGAGCTAAAGATTCGCACCCTCAGAATTGCGTAATTCCGATTTTTTTTAAATTAGTTTCTTAAAAATTTTCTTTCAATTTTACAATATTTGGACAAGGTAGTAGGAGAGCAGAAGTGCGATAAGGTAATCAAAATAAATTAAAGAGAAATATTTATTCAAAAAGTATCTGATATTATGTTATGAAACGAGGCTTATCGCTTATAATAAACGTGTGAATATAAATTGTTAAATACATAAAATTATTGTTGCCTCAATTTAAAATTTGTTTCCAACACCTTATCGACCTTCTGCTCTCCTACTACTTTCTCCAAACAGTGTAAAATTTAAAGGAAATTTTTTAAAAACTAATTTTTAAAAAATCGGAATTACGCCATTTTGAGGGTGCGAATCTTTAGCCCTACTATCGGGGATTATACTTGTTAAATTTGGACGCTGCTGGTCCTCTAGTTTAGAAGATATTCGACATAAAACACAAAATTTGAAAATTTATAAAAGTTAAAATATCTTAAAAGTCGAATATCTTCTAAACTTGAGGACCAGCAGCGCCAAAATTTAACAAGTATATTCCCCGATAGTAGAGCTAAAGATTCGCACCCTCAGAATTGCGTAATTCCGATTTTTTTAAAATTAGTTTCTTAAAAATTTTCTTTCAATTTTACAATATTTGGACAAGGTAGTAGGAGAGCAGAAGTGCGATAAGGTAATCAAAATAAATTAAAGAGAAATATTTATTCAAAAAGCATCTGATGTTATGTTATGAAACGAGGCGTTATCGCTTATAATAAACGTGTGAAAATAAATTGTTTAATATTAAATAATATTGTTCACTTAATTTAAAATTTATTCCAATCCCTTATCTCCTTTCTGCGCCCTACTAGCGGTATAATGTTCTTGTACAATTTGGGCGCTTCTGGTCCTCTAGTTTAAAAGACATTCAAATTTAAAGTCTTTGGAGTTTTCAAATTTTATTTCATTTTTTTAATAAAAGAAGTTAATAATAGTTTTCTAGCGTTTATTTTTTTCAACATATAATAGTAATAATACAATAATTACAAGACAAAAATAAATTTAAAAATAATTTTTCATTATGTATAAATAAATACAAACTATTGTGTTAACCAAGCCTTCAAGTTTGAATATAAAAAATACGATAATACATTAACAACAGAAGAGAAAATTAACTGACAGCGTTTTAAGCGTCTTCCAAACGAAAATACTGAATTATATTGCTGTGGTATGAATAAATCATTGTTCCTTAAAAATTTGATTTTCTGCAATTAATATTCGACAAAATGATACAAAAGTCGCTACAGATATTCGGGACAATGCCCTTAACAACTTCCAAGAAAAAAAAATTCAAAAAGTTGAAGTTGATTTTCGACACGAGGAAGCTTAAATTTCCGGCTCGGAGCTAGATTTGAAGTAGAGATAAAAATCTAAACTATTGACGGAACTCGGCCTTATATTACCTCTTTCCCTACCAATAAAATTCAATCAACCAATCATATACAAACATTAATAACATGTGATTCAGTAAACAATTCGAGAAAATCGTATGCGCTGGTGTATGAGGTGTTGCTTCAATGCTAGGCGCAATTTTATACTCGATCGTAAAAACTCACGCAATTTAAAATTATACCAAGTAATTTAATTTTAAGTACTTATACAGGATCACGGGGTGTAATTGAATGCCCAGTACTAACTTTGACAAGCTGTTCCTTACATGGTCGTACAAAAGTTTCCATAAACAAAATCATTCTCTAAAAAGAAGTACTTCTAGTAAATATCGACTTTAAGTTTAATAGTGAACCAATTGTTGAAAAATTACAACTGAAAGAGCCACATCAATTTATTGATTATTCTAAAATTTGGCAACGAAAACTCACAAGTCAAAATATTTGTCTTAAGGTACATCCGAACATAATTAAAGTCACTTTTGCTATAATGTAGTAGTACCTCTTTAGAGAGCAATCTCTCCTTGGGGAGTGACTTTGCCCGCAATTATACAAGGAACCGCTCGTTACAGTTTGTAATAGATATTCAGTTACTTATAAAATGTACACATCTCTGTAAAATTAATAACCTAATTAAAACACTTGATAATTTTGGTGAGATGTTTCTTACACGGTTACATGGTTTCTTACAAGCATAAAATCATTCTCTAAAAAGTTGTTGCCCTTTAAAGAGCTACTTATAGTAAATGCCGACTTTTATTTTTAGTGGACCACTAATTATCAATTAAACAATTATAACAAAATGAACACATCAATACGTTCATTCTCAAGTTTATCAACAAAGGCTCGCAACTCAAATTTTGTCTTCAAATCGATCTGAAAATATTAAAGTCAGCTTTACTATACTCTTTAAAGAACCCTCTACCTGGAGAATGGCTTTAGAACATAATTATGAGAAACTTGCCAGCAATCTTTTTTTTCATTTCTTCTTTCAAGTTAATTCTCTGTAGTTATATTATTTTATTAATTATATATTATTTAGTGCTAAGTTAACCAATCTGTACATTGTTGTTGATTGGTAAAAATTTATAATAGGTATTCAGTTAGTTATAAAATGTACACGCCTTTTTATAACATTAATATCTTATTCATTAACTATTTAATAATTATAAATTATAACACTTTGTAACTATTTTGACAATTTTTGCCCTGTATGAATGGTACATGGTAAAGGACGAATAAAATAACGTTTACTCGAACTCAGTATACATATATTTATATCACTACAACATTGAAGTTAAACGCTAGTTTTACTTTTTAATATTTTTTTAACAGGAATACCTCTTAATTCTAGAGTCGATTAAAGCAATTGTAACCCTTTCTCAGGCGTTAGAATTATAAGAATAACAACTGGTCTTCAATTAGTGTTTTGTAAAAAATTAAACTGTGAGCATTAAAAATAAATCAAACATTAAAAGGTTATACTATTTCTTAAAAGACTAATTTTCGTCCTACTTCATAGTTCATCATTTCAGTTAGCCTTAAGTATATTTTTTTACGGGCAGGTTTCCATTTGAAGCGATGGCACCATACGTTCAGAGAATCCTTCGAGCCAAACCTATAAAAAATAACGACTACAATTAATTATTATTACAATTTTTAAATATTTAGGGTTAATTAGTTAGATAGATCTAATACGTTGTAAATGAACCCCAACATACACACATAAGTGAAAAAACTTTAAATGAGAAAATTTGTTTTCCACCGAGTGCCTCGGGAATCGAACCCAAGACTTTGCTACCGGAAATAGCAAAATTTAAAGTTTTTTCACTTATGTGTGTATGTTGGGGTTCATTTACAACGTATTAGATTAATTATTATTTTAATAAAAGTAGAAATTATGCTTAGGGGGATCAATAAAAATTGAAGAGCCCTATTGTAGGTATATGTCGTTTTTAGGACTATGTTAATTAGTGAGGCATATTTGGTACAATACTTTATCATTAATGTTACTAATATTATATTTCTCGTAGCTTTGACAAGGCCGAGAATCGGGACTGTAAAATCATGGACTTACTAAATTAAGCACACATTATATTTGAGGGCAACTAATCGAGCGGACACCTTGTCGTTGGTTTCTATACTGCGTTAGACGACGCCTCACCGAGGGTGCAAGGAAGAGTCAACTGATTGAACACTAGGCCACTCGAACATCGTTGGAAGCCATGTACTCTCGTACATTAGAACAAGGGTTTCCAAACAGAAGGTGGGCTAAATGTGAAGTTTATTACTATTAGTTAAATGGCAAACAAAAATAAAATTAAATAACTTGGTGTCTTAGTGAGCTGCCAATTTGTTTAATTGTGTAGTAAAATGTGTAGTACTAATTTATAAAATAATGTCACAATTGCTGAAAATGCCCTTATTGCTTGTTAGAATTCCAAATTTTAAAAATTAATTAGAAATTATTAATTATCCGGTCAAAACATTATTGTGGATATTGAGGAATGAAGAGCTGATTGCGTATTAGGGTAAAGCTAAAGTTTTAAATAACTTCAAAAATTAACTAACCCCAAATAGATATATTTAAATAATTAGTTAATTCTTACTGCTTTCAACAATTTCCTCGGTGGCCAACCCCTTTTTTTTTAACCGTCTCACTTTCCAGCAAAAACTTGTTAGTCTTCCTTCTTGTAGTTTTTCTATATGCCTCGCAATCGCTGTAGTCTTGCAACTGTTGTTATTTTTGGCGCGTTATATATTTCCACGAGCTCATTGTGTATTCGTCTTCTCCATAAATCTCCTTCCTCTATAACGCCATAAATTATGTTAAAAAATTTCTTGTCCCAAGTGAAGTTTATTTTCGGCAGTGCTATTAAGTACCTTCCAGTCTTAAGAACTTTGGGACGTATAACTGTACGACATATTATATTTCTTGATTCTTTCTTTCACTTATTTCTATTTTAACATCGTTGCTCTAGACCCAGCACCTATGCTGCCCTGCACTACGCTTATATTTTTCTAGTTCTTCCTCGTTTCTGTTAGTTAACGACATTCCCAAGTATTCAAAACAATTTACTATTTCGAACTTACAATCGAAATTTTAAGAGATAAGGTGACCTTCAATGCACACTAGCTGTCTTAAGCTCCACCCTAGCCAAAACAGCTTATGCCAGTGGCATACCGAAAGAAAAGGGGTACATTGTATAAGGCGGATAAAGTTGGCACGGCTACGACAGGAAATTTTTACCACCTCCTACTAAAATGCTGTGCAAACCGTACCTCATCTCTTAAAATTCAGACAATATATTGATCTTTATTTCGACTTCTTCTCTTAGTACTTAAGCTATAATGATAATTGTTACTATAATCCAGCAATTATATGTTGATAGAGCTGTAAATATATAAATAAATAAATAAATAAATAAACTAAACCCACCAATAAGACCTTCATTATTTTCATTATGAAAATTGCGTTTTGTCTTAGTTTATTTTCAGCCGTCACATCTTCGACACTAATAGAGACTCCGCCTTTAACAATAACTACTTTACGTACACATTTTGTCAAATTGATTATGTTCCTCGATGACTCAATTAAACCAATACGTAACACTTCTAGTGTTTATTTCTGATCCTTGTATGGTAATATGCTTCTTCTCTAATACTAATAATAATGAATGCCACAGTTCAATCGTCAGAAACCCATTGATGAAAAGTATATTATCTACGATAGGCCTACAAAGTTTCCAATTAAACAGACACAGGGTACGATACGGAACATCACCACTATCTGCAAAATAAAATAAATTATTACGAGACCCTGAACTAAAAGAACTAATAAAATTAAATCGTATCTCGAAAGTTAAAGAATATTCAGTCCACGCCACTAAAGTAACAATTTGTACACGGTAATAACCTCTCAACGAGCAGACGTACAACCACCGTACTTGGAATTTAAGTAGACATTGCCTTTAATGAATTGTGGATTTAAATAAGTCAGAACAGAACTAGGAAAATTAGTAGTCCTAAACCTTTTGCCCTAAACAATTATGTTGGTACTACCGTACAACCATTAGAGCGATACGATTTCACTTATTATTGTGTTGGCACTAAATTCGTACATTGATTCCGCCTCTTCTCAATTTTGGGGCTCTTTTTAGCAGTATTATTCGATTTTCTTAATAAGACACAATTCTGATGGGAAATAGGTTAAAAGTTTGTAATTTTTTCATTTTTGTAAACATTTCTAGCACCAAGCACCATCTATTAGGAACTGAAGCAACTAACTGTTAAAAGGCATAGAAGTAATGCGAAACAAGATTCGCTAGTTTAAAATTAATTTTTTATTTTAAAATAGAAACCTGTAATTTTTCGAATAAAAACAGAAATCTGTAATAATGCTGTAAACTGTCGAATCTTATATCTACTTTAGTCTATGGTTTTTAACTGTTACTTGCTTCAGTTCCTAGTAGATGGCGCTGCAAATGTTTAAAAATTATTAGAAATACGATATTCCTAACCTATTTGTTTCCAGAATTTTTTCCCCGGAAATACGGCAAAGAAAGCCCGAAAATTGGAAAGAAGCAGACTGAATGTACAAATTTAGTGTTAACACACTAAGAAAGTGTAACCGTATTGCTTCGAAAAAACTCTACGAACAGTATGAAGATTTTCAAGGTTGGTTTATTAGCTTTTCCGTGTAATCAATTCGGTGAACAAGAACCGGCAGACGCAGATAAAATTTGTACTCTCGTCTAAAGGAAAAATATTAAATTCGATATGTTAGAAGAAATTAGCTTTGCGGTCTAATGCTCATCACTCGTCCAAGTGTCTCTAAGTTGGTTATCGATCAGACGATCAGAATGGGATACCTCTATGCGATTTAATTCTATTAACGAGTATGAAAGACTCCGTTAAAACTTCGGAGAAGTATTATTGGTAGTGTATTTTATGTGTTTAAGGGTTTTATTATAATTATAATTTTGTAAATTAAAGTTCTTTCAGTTCGGTTATGTAATAACTGCAAGAAGGTTGGTTTCTCAGTTTGTACGAATGAGGAGAATAAATTTCCGAATGCCAATATGCGAGACGTGAAATTGAACAGGAAATGAGGACTTGTAATACATAGTTTTGCAAAAAAAGAAATTATTAATTGTTTGCTAAAGAAGAGGCGAGATAACTGACAGTGTTGTAAGCGCCTTCAAAACGAAAATATTTACGGGTTTATATTGTGGATGAATAAATATTTTTTCTTTAAAAACTTAATTTCCCGCATTAATATTCGACCAAATTATCCAAAAGTCGCTATAGACATTCTGAACAATGCTACTAACAACTTCCAAAGAAAAAAAATTCAAATATTGAAGTTGATTTTTCACACGAGTATAACCGTAAAATTTGGTCGGAGCAAGATTTTAAGTAGAGATAACGATTGAAACTGGCATTAGTTCATAATGCTTTGACTTCGAGCAAAGTGCATTCATCACCTTATGTTGTAGATGTCAACATTTCCAATCTCGTTAATTTTATTATGCCGGTTTATTTGAAACTTTACGACGGCGTTAACAAATATTCTGGTATTAACAATTCACCCTTTTAGGTATTTTTGAAGATAATAATAGCATTGAATGTTAGCTCACATTACATGATTCCATATCTGATGTGACATGGGAAATCTTTAGAGTGCCTCTTAGTCGTGTATAGGAAGCTTTTGAAGATGAATAGCGCGCTTACTAAGTGTCACAATTTCGAAGAATCTATTTTTTAAAATTTTTTTGCAATATGTCAAGACAAGTTCTAAAATTTTGGGGTTTTTTGGCTGCCAAAAAGTCTCCCGAGGTCACCGGTGTAGCATTTTTGTTTTTTACATGTTTACACCCATATAAACAATTTGAAAAAATAAAATCTACACCATTTATTGCATCATAGAAGGGTGTTTTGGTCCTCTACTGACTGGCCTATATCTCGTTCTCACATCTACTTATAATTATACACTCACAAGTTTGAAGTAATTCCGTTGAATATCTCTCTCGAATTAGGCGCCATCGTTTATGAGTAGTTCTCCGTGGAATATAGATAAGAATATCTGTAAGAAAAAGTAAAAGAATGTTAAAAAAGGACCATTATTTCTCAAAAATTGGGTTAATTTGATAAATTTGAAAATTGAAGAACTTCAAGTCCTACCTAATTCAAACTCGGTTCCTTCGAAAGGAAAAAATGTCAGTTTATTTCGAAATATCGTATTTCGCTGTTTCTAATAATATTATAATGGAGATCTTCTTCAGTACAGTTGTTAGTTCATTTCACAAATTACAATAAGGTGAAGCTGTAAAACCAGATTAAATATCAAAATAAAAAATAAGAAATTGTAAAAATTTGTTTCATTGAAGATGACGATGACGGATAAATGTGAAATTATGATTTCACATTGTTTATCCATGAAAGAGTCGAGATAAATTCAGAATTAATTTTAATTAAGTAACTATATATTAGCGCCTGTCTACCAAGACGACCCGCAATACGAATGCGCATACATAGTGCCTATCCAGCAGGCAGAGATTTCAACATTAACTTCTTGAAGTAAATAAAGCAGAAGCTAGAGGTGGTGGTGGGACGTACCTAACTACCTTGGAGAAGTCCGTAACGTTCTATTTCAAACTCGCAATAGTACGTACAATATTGTTAGATCCGACCTAAATACGTATATGAATTTAGTAGGTATCGAAAACATAGGAACAGTATGTCTGTATGTTAGGTGCAGATTCTACTAGTGCACCCAGTCCAGTCACGTTGTAGAGATAGACCATAGACAAGGAAGGACTGACTGTTCTAAACTTGTGTGTCATAAATCTAACATCAGGTGTGGGGTTCCTCTAGTTCTTATACAAGATTTGCACCATAGGAATATTACCAACCATTAGTTGAACGTGGTTCATCAGAACTACCTGCTAAACACATTTGAAAAACCCGATTACTGTTGAACGGTTGTTTAATGTTAGCTCACATTACATGATTACATACGTCTAAGTTTCAAACATAAAAAGGAATCAAAAGCAGTTATCAAGTTCTCATAATCACAGAGTTGGTAGACACAGAGCTGCGTAAGACAAAATAATAGCAGCTTAACGACAAAACAAAATCACTAACCTGCAAAAAAAAATTATCATACAGACACAACACCGTCCAGGTACTCCCCAACTGAATAACAGGCCGCTCCAATTAATAGGTGCTTCACACTTGATTTAAAGTCATTTTCATTTAACAATTCTATGTCGTCGGGCAGCCGATTATAAAGCTTAGGGGCGTAATAATTGACGCTGGACCGAGATTTATATATTCTCCCATAATTTAACACCAGATTATCATTACTACGTGTGCAGTAGTAGCTATGAAGCTGGCCACACCTATCGTACTGATGCAGGTTTTTCCTGACATAGACAAGACATTCATAAATAAATAGAACCGTCATGATACCGCCTGCGATGTAAAGGTGTCTACAATCCTCTCTATAACCCAGACCACCAAGAACGCGTACAGCCCTCCTTTGGATGCCAAAAACTCTGTCAAGGTGACTAGTAGTAATACCCCAAACTAAAATGGCGTATCGGATCCTAGACTGAATTAACGAATGAAGAGCGATCCTAACAGTTGACTGTGATGCAGTTAAAAACAATTTTCGTAGTGCAAAAATATCTACAGTTAATGAATTCGACAGCTTGTCGAAATACGCTGCAAATGTTAACTTAGTATCCAAAACCACGCCCAGGAAGTTCGCGCTAGCACCATTCCCAACCGTACTGAAGATCATATGCTGGGTTTTCGCCACGTTTAGGCTCAAACGATTTTGTGTAAACCACCTCGCGACAGAGGCTGTCATATTGACCAACTCCCCCGCTAGCGAAGCACGGTCACCCGACGCAGACGCCAGCGTGGTGTCATCCGCATATAAAACTATCTTAGGCCCCAGTATATTTCGCGGGAGGTCATTTACATATGCCAAGAACAAAACAGGCCCTAATACTGAGCCATGTGGTACCCCGTGCTTAACTTCAATTTTATCAGTCTGTTGACCGTGACACAAGTAACTATTTGTTTCCTATTTTTTAGATAGGAAGCTGGTTATCTGGAAGTTATAAGCTTCCAGCTTCTTTAATAATAGGTCGTGGGACACAACGTCAAAAGCTTTGCTCAAGTCACAGAAGGCAACTCCGGTATGGACGTTTCTCTCAAATCCATCGTATATAAGCCCACACAGTTTATTGCTGGCATCTACTGTAGACCTCTGTTTTCTGAGTCCCCATTGTTGATCACAAAAAAGATTATTCGACTCAAAATGGCCCACAAGCTGTCTTACCAATATTTTCTCGAGGACCTTGCCAACTAATGGTATTAATGATATTGGTCTATAGTTCTTTACATCACCAAGAGACCCCTTTTTATGGACCGGCCCAACCTTAGAAATCTTAAGACAATCAGGAAAACTGCCCCGTCTAATGCACAAATTGAAGAGCTTAGCCAAAGGAGCAGCTATAATATTTTTTACACTCTTTAAAATTCCAAATTTTAAACCATAAATATCGCAACTGGTACTATTCTTCAGCCGAGCGACAACATTTCTGACCTCTATAATTGAGGTTTCAACAAAATCAAAAGGCGGGCCAACAACATCACCACAAGTCAACATGCTCGGTACAGCATTCACAGATTTCACAATCTCATCAACAAAAAAACCACAAAAATCATCGGCCTTCAAGTCCCCAGGAGCTACATTGATGCGACTAACCCGAGTTTGATTTATAATCTGCCATGTGGCTTTAAAAACATTGGACGATCGCCCAATAAAGTTATCGTTAGCAATACGTTTAGCTGCCAAAATAGCCTGCTTATAAGCACGTCTGTAGGACTTAAAGGCCGCAACCAGGGCCATATTAAGCATGGTGCTCAGTGGGGCTCAAGCCCCAGGGCGCTTGTCAAATAGGGGCGCAATTATTTTCGACAGACACTAGCTTAACTAACTGAAATGATTATTGAAATATTGAATGATTTTTCTAAAGCCAAAGTAAGAAAAATGCCAGTAAGTGCCACTAATAAACAAAATAAAAGAGTCTTAAATAATTAATCTAGTTTCTAAGTTTGTGCAGCGCCGGATTACCCATTAGGCTACTGAGGCTGTAGCCTAGGGGCGTCCAATCAAAAAGGGGCGCCAATTGCCAATGAAAATAAAATTATGTTCAATAACAATGAATTTCTACCCATTGTTTTAATTGGAAAATGCGTAAGATACCTTTTTCACTCGGGTTTGTCGTTTAGATGTAAACTAGTATATCAATTAAAATTGATACTTAATCGGAAACGGGACTCAGGCCTGAATTTACCGTTAGTCTAAGTAGGCTAAAGTCTAGAACCCTGAGTCAAAAGGGGCCGCGGAATTCTCCAACAATATTTTGAGTTTATCTGAAATATTATAGTAATTTAATTTACCTACTTTGTTTTTGTAAAATATCTTTTTTGGAGACACTATCAATTGCTACTAAAATTCCTAAACTTCGTTTTAAGCCGTTTGGCCTTGAACAATACAAAATTTTCGTCTGCGGCGCTATTTCACTCTATTTCCTCCTGAAACAGGAAAAAGGGCATTGGGATTATAGTTTAGGGCACCAAAATCCGGCGCTGAGTTTGTGTATTAATTGGGACGCTTTACTCTCTTGAGCCCCAGGCGCTAGAAAACCTTAACACGGCCCTGGCCGCAACACTACACCGTCCCCGACTACACATATTTCTTAACAAAACAAGAAAATCCCTCATTTCCCTGATCTCATCATTAAACCACCCGTGTCTCATTGGATCATCATGAGGCCGCACAGTGTCAATTTTCCCAATTTTGCTTGGAAATGCTATATTTAAATTAGAACATATAAAACTATTAAAACCTTCAAAAACCGCATGGACATCGCAGCCCAAAGATCGCAGCCCTCATCAAAATCCAAAAGAGCACGTCAATCAGGCGCACAAAAAATCATTTGAACCATTTCGCGTTACAGGGCGATAAATTAGGTAAATTACTTTTTACAGTGGGTTTATCTTTTATTGTTATTTGAATGCCCACAAGCATGTGATCCGATAAACACGGGTCATAACGCGTATTTTGTTTAATAGTTAGTATATTAAAAGCATACAATCTTTATAGATGGAAACTATTGTAATATTATCTTTCATGTCGTGCGTCGTGCCCGATAGCACCATGTCTTATAATTAATTGTTTGTTTAGATGCAACTTTTTAATGCAATCAAATTTAAATGTGACATTTTCGGATCGAGTAACTATCTCGACGAGACCGGAAAGCGTTGCTTTGAGTGAGAACGTGGAAACATAATGCTAATTGATGTAGGTCAGGAAAAACAACACGTGTTAACCGAGACTGATGAAAATTTAGCAGTTGCTGTCGAAAGCAAAGTTTTAAATATTTTTGAAAATAAACATGTAAATTATGAAAGGCTTATGAAAACCGAATTAGAATACAAAATGAAAATTGTTTTAAGACCTAATCATGTCCCCTTTACATTTAGACCCCGCCGACGTGCCGACTGTTGTACGAACAAAAAAGGCAGATAAGTAAACTTTTAGACGAACTAGAGGGAAGTAACTCTCCCTACTGTAACGAGAAGATTTTAGATAAGTATCGATTGTGTATCGATTTTCGAGAATTAGACGGGTTAACTTACCCTATTTCGCTTATTGACAACCACTTAGATCGTCTTAAAAACAAAAATTATTATTCTACATTAGAATTAAAAAACGGATTTTATCAAATTAGTTAAGATCCAGATTCAATTAAGTTAGCCTTTAACAAAAAGGAGATTAACCCTCGAATTACCCGTTGGACACTCATTTTGCAGAATTATCTTTACGAATTAGAACGCAGAAATTGTAACCGAATGAGGCTTGTGGAACCTTTGAGCCGACCATCAATCATTTTGGCTTTAGAAGAGAACACTCTTGAACAAAATGAAAGCAAAGCAAACGCGAGAGCGGTGACAAATAAAAAAATTTTATTTTATTTATTCGTTTAATTTTAAGATTCGGGCCTTTCTCTTTCTTTTTTCGTGGTGAGGCACTGCCTCGCCATAGAAGCTGCCCCAGATTCTTACTATAATCGAGCCTAACACCAATAAGAGCATGTTCGCTATTATTGCTATTACAGACCTCAATCAGGGCGATTCTGTTCGATATGGTTATGAATCTTGTTAAGATAACAATATTGCTAAACTCTTAAAACTTAGCAATATGGTTAGAATCCTTCGAATTCTGCTTGCTGCATCTTAGCAAGATTGTTATGAATTATGAATTTAACTTTAACAATATTGCTGTAAAAAACGCATTTAAAGGACTAATATCGAGTTTGCGCAAAGCCGTCTTGAACTTTATAAATTCGCTCCCTTTGCCTATAGTCCAGTCAATCAGGGCGATTCTGTTCGATATGGTTATGAATCTTGCTATGATAACAATATTGCTGAACTCTTAAAACTTAGCAATATGGTTAGAATCTTTCGAATTCTGTTTACAGCATCTTAGCAATGATTGCTATGAATTTAGCTTTAACAATATTGCTGTAAAAAACGCATTTAAAGGACTATCGAGTTTGCGCAAAGCCGTCTTGAACTTTATAAATTCGCTCCCTCGGCCTATTTGTTGCTACATTTTTTTGCTACACTGTATTACGATATGTATAAAAATATTTTATTATTACCGTATAAAAAACAAATACCATGCATTTTTTTTACTTTTAATTATTTGAATCGATTTGATCAATGATTCAATTTATTGGAAATCAATTTTTTTCGTATAAAAAAGAGCCTAAAAAAATTATCTGTACATGGAAATTTAACGTAAACTTTGTTATGATCTTAGTTTACGAGTTAAAGGATGTTTGAAAAACAATAATTTTTTCCAAATTTAATTTAAACTATCATTGAAACACTGGCCCTATATCGCTAATTTTATTTATTATTCGACCCAAATTGATATCTGATAATTGTGTCTTCCTAGTTTTACGCGAATATTCACTCTGCAGAGTTAGGTAGATAGTATTAAAATTAAGTTTCTAATAATAATCAACTTCTCGCTCCTAAACATAATAAATTTCTTCAAAAAAATTAAAATTAAAATCAATAAATAGCGGATTATTGGCAATTTTGTACAAGTTAGCAACCTTGTTCACTTCACAGCAAGTACTAAAATGCGATTGCTATGTTATAACCAGATCTGGCTAAATCTGACACACCATCTTGCTAACTTTTGACAACCTGAATACCATTTTTAAAGATATGGTTATAACTTAACAAGATCTCTTTAAAAATACGCATAGCAATGTTGCTACAGCGATCAGAATCGCCCTGAATGGGGAGAATAACAGGCCATTGCCTTACATAAGGTGGTGTAGTTCTGATTTTTGAATATGTTATTGAGTTAGGGGCCCTGATGAAAAATCTAAGTTTTCGACCTTGAGGGGGGTCCGCGCGATCCGCCATCTTGGATTAAAGGTACGAAAAATTGGTTTTTCAGATTTAACTTCTGAAGGGTTGATCCCACGACAAAACTGTCAAATCCAACTTTGGAGAGGACAAAATTCCCTACAATATTTGTTACATTCATCTTCTTCCTATCTGTTACGGTTTCTGAGATATAAGCTGGAGAAAATCGCTATTTTTAGAAAAAATTAATTTTTTGGATAAACTTCGCTTGGCGACTTTTTACCGTCCATTTGAAAGAAAATTCTTTGAATCAAAAGTTGTAGGATTTTAAATTGCCTTCAAACTGAGTGTATCACTAATATTTTAGCTCAACCAGATCCAAAGTTAGAGCAATTTTGTGATAACCTATAAATGTCGAAAAATGAGTCATGAGTGTTCGCAGCTCGAAGTTTTTGTTACAGCCCCCCTCCCTCACCCCATATCAACCCATAACAATTTCTCTCACATTTCAACATTTATTCACTTTAAAATGGTTATGGGGGGAGGGGTAGAGATGTTGAGCAAATTTTCTCGTTTATATTGCCAACAACCTGTCTCATATGTCGACAATTCTAACGTTTTGGAGGGTAGTGGTTGAGGAGAAGGAGGGGTCAACCTAATAATACCTTAAAATCGGTTCAAGGGCTTGGCAACCACACGCGTTCAAAGATTGGCTAACTTTCGGTAAGTCGCACTTCTCCATAAAACCTGGTTTGTCGGTACTCTTTTGGCTATAACTCCAAAATATTTGTCCGATCCGTAGTTTCTTTTTTTCATCTGAAAGCTGGTTAAATATCCCATCAGACCGCATATATGAGGTTTTAATCAAGCCCCATAAAATAAAAATCCTAGCACGTTAAAAACCGTGTACTTCTGTGGGATCCAAGTTTTCTTGGCACATTTTTCCCAATAACTCCAAAAGTATTTGTCCGATCTAAAATTTATTTTATTTTATTTAAAATCTGGTTAAATTTACTATCAGCCCTGTATATGAAATTTTAATTAAATACCGTGAAATACTCACACCAGCACGCTAAATGTGTACGTTTTTTCAAAATATGACGATTTCCACATGTTCAGTGGGCTAGTGTGGGTACTTTATAGGATTTAATCAAAATTTCATATAAAGGATCTGATAGTAAATTTAACCAGATTAGAGACGGAAAAAAGAAATTGCGGATCGGACAAAAAGTTTTGGAGTTATGGCCAAAAGAGTACTGACAAACTTGGTTTCATAGAGAAGTGCGACTTACCGCAATCTTTGAACGCGTTTGTTTGCCAAACCCCTGAACCCATTTTAAAGTTATATGAGGTCGCAGTGGCGTAGCTAGAAGTCAAGACGCCGGGTTGCAAAAGTTGCACAGCGCCTTTTGAATGCAACGTATATTACCAGTGGCGACTGGCGAGTCTTTTGATGAGAAGATCCAAGTCTAATTTTGATTGTCTCATAAAAATATATAGCGGCGCAGGCAAAAATTTTGGATTGTTCAAGGTCAAAAGGCTTAAAATAAAGTACAAAAATTTTAGTAGCTGTTAGTAATGTCCCAAAAGAAGGTGTTTCACCAAAACAAAACAATATTTTTTTGTCTTTTGATATTGTTTGAGGCTTGGGGGCGACGCTCCTCACCTCGCCACTGTATATTACTGATTTCGCTTTAATAAAAGTCCAAGGGGTATACGTATTTTGCAGGGTGATTGAAATTCGTCGTGCAGCATGGGTATGGCGCTTACCTGAAGAGCTAAGGAAACTAGAAACCGTAGATTAAATTCTGCTGAAGACTAGAATTCAAAACAGATAAGATTTATTTATTTATAGGAGCTTTATCCATGCGTTAGAAATTGTAAATCAAAAGTCTAAATACCTATAATAATATGTATTTTTGTATTTTTTATTACTCTTATTATTTATTTTTACTCAGCCGTTAGGCACTTGGCGCCTACGATACCTCGGCGCCGGGTTGCGCCGCAACCCCTGCAACCCCGATAGCTACGCCACTGTGAGGTCGACCCCCCCCTCAACCCCGTCCTTTCAAAACTATCCTCCCATAATAATTTTCGACATATGAGACAGGTTGTTGGCAATATAAACGAGAAAATTTGCTCAACATCTCTACCCCTCCCCCCATAACCATTTTAAATTGAATAAATGTTGAAATGTGAGAGAAATTGTTATGGGTTGATATGGGGTGAGGGAGGGGGGCTGTAACAAAAACTTCGAGCTGCGAACACTTATGACTCATTTTTCGACATTTATAGGTTATCATAAAACTGCTCTAACTTTGGATCTGGTTGAGCTAAAATATTAGTGATACACTCAGTTTGAAGGCAATTTAAAATCCTACAACTTTTGATTCAAAGAATTTTCTTTCAAATGGACGGTAAAAAGTCGCCAAGCGAAGTTTATCCAAAAAATTCATTTTTTCTAAAAATAGCGATTTTCTCCAGCTTATATCTCAGAAACCGTAACAGATAGGAAGAAGATGAATGTAAAAAATATTGTAGGGAATTTTGTCCTCTCCAAAGTCAGATTAGACAGTTTTGTCGTGGGATCAACCCTTCAGAAGTTAAATCTGAAAAACCAATTTTTCGTACCTTTAATCCAAGATGGCGGATCGCGCGGACCCCCCTCAAGGTCGAAAACTTAGATTTTTCATCAGGGCCCCTAACTCAATAACATATTCAAAAATCAGAACTACACCACCTTTTGTAGGGCAAAACCCCCCATTCAGGGCGATTCTGATCGTTGTAGCAACATTGCTATGCGTTATAATAGTTTTTTAGCTTTCTTGTGAATGATAAAAATGTTTTGAAGATAATAAAGCCACGTTTTATACTGTTATACTGGCCCAACTTTTCATTTATCCAAATTTCTTACTAAAAAAAAAACGTGGCTTTATTATCTTCAAAACATTTTTATTGCTATGCGTATTTTTAAAGAGATCTTGTTAAGTTATAACCATATCTTTAAAAATGGTATTCAGGTTGCCAAAAGTTAGCAAGATGGTATGTCAGATTTAGCCAGATCTGGTTATATCATAGCAATCGCATTTTGGTACTTGCTGTGAAGTGAACGAGGTTGCTAACTTGTGAAAAATTGCCGATAATCCTTTATTTATTGATTTTAATTTTAATTTTTTTGAAGAAATTTATTATGTCTAGGAGCGAGAAGTTGATTATTATTAGAAACTTAATTTTAATACTAACAGCTACCTAACTCTGCAGAGTGAATATTCGCGTAAAACTCAGAAGACACAATTATCAGATATCAATTTGGGTGTAAGTCAAATAATAAATAAAATTAGCAATATAGGGCCAGTGTTTCAATGATGGTTTAAATTAAATTTGGAAAAAATTATTGTTCTTCAAACATCCTTTAACTCGTAAACTAAGATTATAACAAAGTTTATTGTACGTTAAATTTACATGTAGGGGAGGTCGAGGTCAATTGTAACAATTTTTACATTTTAGTTTCTAGGATCGAAACTAATAACTTTTTCCGGTCGAAATTTGGTAAGAATGTAAACTGTACCTTCATCTAAAAGATAAAATATGTATAAGTTCATTAAAAAATTAATTAAAACAAAGAAAATTAAATAATGCTAATAAAGTCGCTGTTACAATTGAACCCGTGGTCGGGGACAATTATAACACCCCATCGGGGCAATTGTAACACTAGTGATTTGGCGCGAATGATAAATGTAAACGTGAAAAACAAAAGCTATAATGTAAATACATGTAAAACGATTACAAAAATTAGTTTTTCAATATTCAGAAAAAAACACGTAAAAAATAGAACATATTTTTAATTATCGGCACAATTTAAACAGAAATAGTACAAATTATCCATTGTTATCCATTGTGTATAATTTTTTCTGGCGATATTCTTTAACATTTGCAAGGTAATTTCCAAAATTCTACAAAAAACAATTTTTTAAGAAGGTCATATGTGGTCAAAGCTAATATACCTTGCTGAATTAGACTCCCGGCAATTTGTTACAATTGTCCCTAATGCAGATTTTTATACTGTGGATACTATTATAACAAACTGTAATTAATTTAATTAAAAATGCATTATACATTAAAGAAACTACTTCATAGGCAATACTTTGTCAAGATTAAATCAATTTTAATCTTAAGAAATTTAGCGCAAACTCAAAATTAACAACTTCCAAAATTATGGTGTTGTCATGCTGTATAATATAAATCCAAAAAACTTAAGAACGCGTGGTGTCAGCATCATGAAATTACTTTGAGATGTCGGGCAAGGTATTTGAAATGTTACAAAATAGTTTGCGCCCTTTTTCAAAA
This sequence comes from Malthinus flaveolus, assembly GCA_950108345.1. NCBI lineage: Eukaryota > Metazoa > Arthropoda > Insecta > Coleoptera > Cantharidae > Malthinus > Malthinus flaveolus. The sequence goes on from OX467285.1 coordinate 4,512,311, forward strand.
ATTAGGATAAAAGTTATACCGCTTGTTACAATTGACCCGTGTTACAATTGACCTCGACCTCCCCTACAGATAATTCTTTTAGACTCTTTTTTATACGAAAAAAATTGATTTCCAATAAATTGAATCAAATCGATTCAAATAATTAAAAGTAGAAAAATGCATGGTATTTGTTTTTTATACCGTAATAATAAATTATTTTTATACATAATACAGAGTGTATCAAAAAATATAGCAACAAATAGGCCGAGGAGGCAAATTTATAAAGTTCAAGACGGCTCTGCGCAAACTCGATAGTCCTTTAAATGCGTTTTTTACAGCAATATTGTTAAAGCTAAATTCATAGCAATCGTTGCTAAGATGCTGTAAACAGAATTCGAAGGATTCTAACCATATTGCTAAGATTTAAGAGTTCAGCAATATTGTTATCATAGCAAGATTCATAACCATATCGAACAGAATCGCCCTGATTGACTGGACTACTAATTATTGCTACATTTTTTTGCTACACTTTGTATTATGTATAAAAATAATTTATTATTATACCGGGTAGAAAACCAATACCATGCGTTTTTCTACTTTTAATTATTTGAATCGATTTGATCAATGATTCAATTGGAAATCAATTTTTTTCATATAAAAAAGAGCCTAAAAGAATTATTTGTACATGGAAATTTAACGTAAACTTCGTTATGATCTTATTAGTAAGTAAGTAAGTAATCTTTATTCGTGTTTGGAACCGAAGTTTTACACAAGTCAACAACATCATAAAAAATCAACATTAACATTGAGTAATAAGTAATAAGCACCTCATATTACATAAAATTGATTATATAAAACTCATCCACAGTGTAAAGAGCTGTGGATACAAGCACTGACTTTATTTTGATTTTAAATTCTTTATAGGGCAAGTCCCTTATGCTCGAATCAATCCTATTAAAGAAATTTGGCCCGAAGTAGTTTGTTGCGTTGCGAGTTCTTTTGAGCCTTGTAAAAGCAACGTCAAGGTTTGATCGCTGACGTGTGTCGTGATCGTGGATATCACTGATAGTTCTATATTTGCCCTCGCTACGCTTCACAAAGAGGAGACATTCATAAATGTATAGTGATGGGGCGGTGAGAACACCGTATTGCACAAATTTACTCCTAACATCAGCTCTATACGCCACACCAGTCGTAGCTCTCATAGCCCTCCTCTCGATTCTAAATACTTGCTCCAAGTGCGGCGTGTGCCCCCAGCACAGTATTGCATAGGACAGGACCGATTGGAAGAGGGAATAATACGACATAAACAAAACCTCCTCAGCAACAATTCGCCTAAGACCGCGCAAAACATAGACGCACGTCGAAAGTCTTTTAGATATCTCGAGAATATGCGGCTCCCAAGACAAAATAGGATCGAGGGTAACTCCCAGAAATTTTACGGACTTCGAGTTCAAATCATTAAGCCTTCTTGTAGCAAATATCATATCGACAGTCTTAGCCGCGTTCAACGAAAGTCGATTCGACAGGAACCACTCCTCGCACGAAAGCTGCACTTCAGCAACCACGATCTCCAATCTATCCAACTCTGGATGTGTGCATAACAATGATGTATCATCGGCATATAGCACCATTCCCGCAGTACCAGGCACACTTAATGGGAGATCATTGATATAAATTAGAAACAACATTGGACCGAGCACAGAACACAGATTAGTTTACGAGTTAAAGGATGTTTGAAAAACAATACTAATTTTTTCCAACCTTAATTATTTAAACTCTGAATTTAATTTAAACCATCATTGAAACACGCCCCAAATTGCTAATTTTATTTATTATTTGACTTACACCCAAATTGATATCTTCCGCAATAATAGTCGGTGGATAATTGTGTCTTCTGAGTTCTGAGTTTTACGCGAATACTCACTCTGCAGAGTTAGTATTAAAATTAAGTTTCTAGTTTCTAATAATAATCAACTTCCCGCTCTTGCTAACTTTTGACAACCTGAATACCAATTTTGAAGATATGGTTATAAGTTATAACTTAACAAGATCTCTTTAATAATACGCGTAGCAATGTTGCTACAACGATCAGAATCGCCTTGATTTTGATTGAAAAGATTTTTCAGCTTCTTGATATCTTGGGGATCTTCTGTAGCATCTAACATTGGCCTCGGGCATCGTAGATTCACCATCTAATCTATTGTAAGAGTTAAATTTATTCTTTTAATGTTACATATGCAACCCATCGTACAACTCTGTATTTACGGTTGACACGATTTATTGTTTGCAATATTAATTTGAGTTTATTAAAAAGTTTGTTATTTTCCTGTCAACTTTGACTATCCTTTTAATAAAATAATAATATTCCAAGTATTAAGTAATGCATTACGACCACCATGTCAGTGTCAATCTCTAATGTTAAATCCACGGAACAACCAATAAATATATTTATATAAGTTAAATCGATTTTCGCCAATGACGGCCACACGGGTAAACGCCTGGCGCTAAAATTTGGAACGTAAGTAGCCATCAATGAGCCAATTAAACTGCCCCCAAAAAATTTGCATCTAACAAGGTCAAAGGTCATAATTGACCTTCTAATGTTAAATCGATTTTCGCAAATGCCGGCCAAACGGATAAACGCCTGGCGCTAAAATTTGGAACGTAAGTAGCCATCAATGAGCCAATTAAACTGCCCCCCAAAAATTTGCATCTAACAAGGTCAAAGGTCATAATTGACCTTCTAATGTTTAATCGATTTTCGCAAATGCCGGCCAAACGGATAAACGCCTGGCGCTAAAATTTGGAACGTAAGTAGCCATCAATGAGCCAATTAAACTGCCCCCAAAAAATTTGCATCTAACAAGGTCAAAGGTCATAATTGATCCTCTAATGTTAAATCGATTTTCGCAAATGCCGGCCAAACGGATAAACGCCTGGCGCTAAAATTTGGAACGTAAGTAGCCATCAATGAGCCAATTAAACTGCCTCCAAAAAATTTGCATCTAACAAGGTCAAAGGTCATAATTGACCTTCTAATGTTAAATCGATTTTCGCAAATGCCGGCCAAACGGATAAACGCCTGGCGCTAAAATTTGGAACGTAAGTAGCCATCAATGAGCCAATTAAACTGCCCCCAAAAAATTTGCATCTAACAAGGTCAAAGGTCATAATTGACCTTCTAATGTTTAATCGATTTTCGCAAATGCCGGCCAAACGGATAAACGCCTGGCGCTAAAATTTGGAACGTAAGTAGCCATCAATGAGCCAATTAAACTGCCCCCAAAAAATTTGCATCTAACAAGGTCAAAGGTCATAATTGATCCTCTAATGTTAAATCGATTTTCGCAAATGCCGGCCAAACGGATAAACGCCTGGCGCTAAAATTTGGAACGTAAGTAGCCATCAATGAGCCAATTAAACTGCCCCCCAAAAATTTGCATCTAACAAGGTCAAAGGTCATAATTGATCCTCTAATGTTAAATCAATTTTCGCAAATGCCGGCCAAACGGATAAACGCCTGGCGCTAAAATTTGGAACGTAAGTAGCCATCAATGAGCCAATTAAACTGCCTCCAAAAAATTTGCATCTAACAAGGTCAAAGGTCATAATTGATCCTCTAATGTTAAATCGATTTTCGCAAATGCCGGCCAAACGGATAAACGCCTGGCGCTAATATTTGGAACGTAAGTAGCCATCAATGAGGCAATTAAACTGCCTCCAAAAAATTTGCATCTAACAAGGTCAAAGGTCATAATTGATCCTCTAATGTTAAATCCATTTTCGCAAATGCCGGCCAAACGGATAAACGCCTGACGCTAAAATTTGGGACGTAAGCAGCCATCAATGAGCCAATTAAAATGCCACCAAAAAATTTGCATCTAACAAGGTCAAAGGTCATAATTGACCCTCTAATGTTAAATCGATTTTCGAAAATGCCGGCCAAACAAATAAACGCCTGGCGCCAAAATTTGAAACGTAAGTAGCCGTCAATGAGCCAATTAAACTGCCCAAAATTAATTTGCATCTAACAAGGTCAAAGGTCATAATTGATCCTCTAATGTTAAATCGATTTTCGCAAATGCCGGCCAAACAAATAAACGCCTGGCGCTAAAATTTGAAACGTAAGTACCCGTCAATGAGCCAATTAAACTGCCCAAAATTAATTTGCATCTAACAAGGTCAAAGTTAATAATTGATCCTCTAATGTTAAATCGATTTTCGCCAATGATGGCCAAACGGATAAACGCCTGGCGCTAAAATTTGGGACGTAAGTAGTCATCAATGAGCCACTCAAACTGCCCAAAAGAAATTTGTATCTAACAAGATCAAAGGTCATAATTGACCCTTTAATGTTAAATCGATTTTCGCAAATGCCGGCCAAACGGATAAACGCCTGACGCTAAAATTTGGGACGTAAGCAGCCATCAATGAGCCAATTAAACTGCCCAAAAAAAATTTGCATCTAACAAGGTCAAAGGTCATAATTGACCCTCTAATGTTAAATCGATTTTCGAAAATGCCGGCCAAACAAATAAACGCCTGGCGCTAAAATTTGAAACGTAAGTAGTCGTCAATGAGCCAATTAAACTGCCCAAAATTAATTTGCATCTAACAAGGTCAAAGGTCATAATTGACCTTCTAATGTTAAATCGATTTTCGCAAATGCCGGCCAAACGGATAAACGCCTGGCGCTAAAATTTGGAACGTAAGTAGCCATCAATGAGCCAATTAAACTGCCCCCCAAAAATTTGCATCTAACAAGGTCAAAGGTCATAATTGACCTTCTAATGTTTAATCGATTTTCGCAAATGCCGGCCAAACGGATAAACGCCTGGCGCTAAAATTTGGAACGTAAGTAGCCATCAATGAGCCAATTAAACTGCCCCCAAAAAATTTGCATCTAACAAGGTCAAAGGTCATAATTGATCCTCTAATGTTAAATCGATTTTCGCAAATGCCGGCCAAACGGATAAACGCCTGGCGCTAAAATTTGGAACGTAAGTAGCCATCAATGAGCCAATTAAACTGCCTCCAAAAAATTTGCATCTAACAAGGTCAAAGGTCATAATTGATCCTCTAATGTTAAATCCATTTTCGCAAATGCCGGCCAAACGGATAAACGCCTGACGCTAAAATTTGGGACGTAAGCAGCCATCAATGAGCCAATTAAAATGCCACCAAAAAATTTGCATCTAACAAGGTCAAAGGTCATAATTGACCCTCTAATGTTAAATCGATTTTCGAAAATGCCGGCCAAACAAATAAACGCCTGGCGCTAAAATTTGAAACGTAAGTAGCCGTCAATGAGCCAATTAAACTGCCTCCAAAAAATTTGCATCTAACAAGGTCAAAGGTCATAATTGATCCTCTAATGTTAAATCGATTTTCGCAAATGCCGGCCAAACAAATAAACGCCTGGCGCTAAAATTTGAAACGTAAGTACCCGTCAATGAGCCAATTAAACTGCCCAAAATTAATTTGCATCTAACAAGGTCAAAGTTAATAATTGATCCTCTAATGTTAAATCGATTTTCGCCAATGATGGCCAAACGGATAAACGCCTGGCGCTAAAATTTGGGACGTAAGTAGTCATCAATGAGCCACTCAAACTGCCCAAAAGAAATTTGTATCTAACAAGATCAAAGGTCATAATTGACCCTTTAATGTTAAATCGATTTTCGCAAATGCCGGCCAAACGGATAAACGCCTGACGCTAAAATTTGGGACGTAAGCAGCCATCAATGAGCCAATTAAACTGCCCAAAAAAAATTTGCATCTAACAAGGTCAAAGGTCATAATTGACCCTCTAATGTTAAATCGATTTTCGAAAATGCCGGCCAAACAAATAAACGCCTGGCGCTAAAATTTGAAACGTAAGTAGTCGTCAATGAGCCAATTAAACTGCCCAAAATTAATTTGCATCTAACAAGGTCAAAGGTCATAATTGACCTTCTAATGTTAAATCGATTTTCGCAAATGCCGGCCAAACGGATAAACGCCTGGCGCTAAAATTTGGAACGTAAGTAGCCATCAATGAGCCAATTAAACTGCCCCCCAAAAATTTGCATCTAACAAGGTCAAAGGTCATAATTGACCTTCTAATGTTTAATCGATTTTCGCAAATGCCGGCCAAACGGATAAACGCCTGGCGCTAAAATTTGGAACGTAAGTAGCCATCAATGAGCCAATTAAACTGCCCCCAAAAAATTTGCATCTAATAAGGTCAAAGGTCATAATTGATCCTCTAATGTTAAATCGATTTTCGCAAATGCCGGCCAAACGGATAAACGCCTGGCGCTAAAATTTGGAACGTAAGTAGCCATCAATGAGCCAATTAAACTGCCTCCAAAAAATTTGCATCTAACAAGGTCAAAGGTCATAATTGATCCTCTAATGTTAAATCAATTTTCGCAAATGCCGGCCAAACGGATAAACGCCTGGCGCTAAAATTTGGAACGTAAGTAGCCATCAATGAGCCAATTAAACTGCCTCCAAAAAATTTGCATCTAACAAGGTCAAAGGTCATAATTGATCCTCTAATGTTAAATCAATTTTCGCAAATGCCGGCCAAACGGATAAACGCCTGGCGCTAATATTTGGAACGTAAGTAGCCATCAATGAGCCAATTAAACTGCCTCCAAAAAATTTGCATCTAACAAGGTCAAAGGTCATAATTGATCCTCTAATGTTAAATCCATTTTCGCAAATGCCGGCCAAACGGATAAACGCCTGACGCTAAAATTTGGGACGTAAGCAGCCATCAATGAGCCAATTAAAATGCCACCAAAAAATTTGCATCTAACAAGGTCAAAGGTCATAATTGACCCTCTAATGTTAAATCGATTTTCGAAAATGCCGGCCAAACAAATAAACGCCTGGCGCTAAAATTTGAAACGTAAGTAGCCGTCAATGAGCCAATTAAACTGCCTCCAAAAAATTTGCATCTAACAAGGTCAAAGGTCATAATTGATCCTCTAATGTTAAATCGATTTTCGCAAATGCCGGCCAAACAAATAAACGCCTGGCGCTAAAATTTGAAACGTAAGTAGCCATCAATGAGCCAATTAAACTGCCTCCAAAAAATTTGCATCTAACAAGGTCAAAGGTCATAATTGATCCTCTAATGTTAAATCGATTTTCGCAAATGCCGGCCAAACGGATAAACGCCTGGCGCTAATATTTGGAACGTAAGTAGCCATCAATGAGCCAATTAAACTGCCTCCAAAAAATTTGCATCTAACAAGGTCAAAGGTCATAATTGATCCTCTAATGTTAAATCCATTTTCGCAAATGCCGGCCAAACGGATAAACGCCTGGCGCTAAAATTTGGAACGTAAGTAGCCATCAATGAGCCAATTAAACTGCCTCCAAAAAATTTGCATCTAACAAGGTCAAAGGTCATAATTGATCCTCTAATGTTAAATCGATTTTCGCAAATGCCGGCCAAACGGATAAACGCCTGGCGCTAATATTTGGAACGTAAGTAGCCATCAATGAGCCAATTAAACTGCCTCCAAAAAATTTGCATCTAACAAGGTCAAAGGTCATAATTGATCCTCTAATGTTAAATCCATTTTCGCAAATGCCGGCCAAACGGATAAACGCCTGACGCTAAAATTTGGGACGTAAGCAGCCATCAATGAGCCAATTAAAATGCCACCAAAAAATTTGCATCTAACAAGGTCAAAGGTCATAATTGACCCTCTAATGTTAAATCGATTTTCGAAAATGCCGGCCAAACAAATAAACGCCTGGCGCTAAAATTTGAAACGTAAGTAGCCGTCAATGAGCCAATTAAACTGCCTCCAAAAAATTTGCATCTAACAAGGTCAAAGGTCATAATTGATCCTCTAATGTTAAATCGATTTTCGCAAATGCCGGCCAAACAAATAAACGCCTGGCGCTAAAATTTGAAACGTAAGTAGTCGTCAATGAGCCAATTAAACTGCCCAAAATTAATTTGCATCTAACAAGGTCAAAGTTAATAATTGATCCTCTAATGTTAAATCGATTTTCGCCAATGATGGCCAAACGGATAAACGCCTGGCGCTAAAATTTGGAACGTAAGTAGTCATCAATGAGCCACTCAAACTGCCCAAAAGAAATTTGTATCTAACAAGATCAAAGGTCATAATTGACCCTTTAATGTTAAATCGATTTTCGCCACTGACGGCCAAGCGGATAAACGCCTGGCGCTAAAATTTGGGACGTAAGCAGCCATCAATGAGCCAATTAAACCGCCCAAAATTAATTTGCATCTAACAAGGTCAAAGTTAATAATTGACCCTCTAATGTTAAATCGATTTTCGCAAATGCCGGCCAAACGGATAAACGCCTGACGCTAAAATTTGGGACGTAAGCAGCCATCAATGAGCCAATTAAACTGCCCAAAAAAAATTTGCATCTAACAAGGTCAAAGGTCATAATTGACCCTCTAATGTTAAATCGATTTTCGAAAATGCCGGCCAAACAAATAAACGCCTGGCGCTAAAATTTGAAACGTAAGTAGTCGTCAATGAGCCAATTAAACTGCCCAAAATTAATTTGCATCTAACAAGGTCAAAGTTAATAATTGACCCTCTAATGTTAAATCGATTTTCGCCAATGATGGCCAAACGGATAAACGCCTGGCGCTAAAATTTGGAACGTAAGTAGTCATCAATGAGCCACTCAAACTGCCCAAAAGAAATTTGTATCTAACAAGATCAAAGGTCATAATTGACCCTTTAATGTTAAATCGATTTTCGCCACTGACGGCCAAGCGGATAAACGCCTGGCGCTAAAATTTGGGACGTAAGCAGCCATCAATGAGCCAATTAAACCGCCCCAAAAAAATTTGCATCTAACAAGGTCAAAGGTCATAATTGACCCTCTAATGTTAAATCGATTTTCGCAAATGCCGGCCAAACGGATCAACGCCTGGCGCTAAAATTTGAAACGTAAGTCGCCGTCAATGAGCCAATGAAACTGCCCAAAATTAATTTGCATCTAACAAGGTCAAAGTTCAAAAATGACCCTCTAAAGTTACATCGATATACTATGCCAATCACGTCTAAACGCGTACACTTAAAGCATTCAAATTTGGAACTAAAGTAGTGACCGATGAGCTAAACAAACTGCCCGCAATAAATTCTGATTTAAGTAGGTCAAACATCATAATTGACCCGCTAATGTTAAATCGACGCCCGCCGTACGAGGCTTCTCGCTCATAGAGACGCACTACTTCAAATGAACTTTAGTCCCCGCTCACTGAGTCCATCCGTATTTCAAGAAAATCTCGACGTATCGCTACAACAAACTCATGACTCATGACTCACGATGTATAAGCACGAAACAAAATTCGGCATCAGTTTTGATGACTTAAAAAACTTCGAAAACTCAATATCATCAAATAATCCTTTAGTGCTAGCTACAGAATATACAGACTATGTAGAAGAACTCGTCGATATATAAAAAATCGTACACACAACACACCTCAATTTCCAATAGTTCGATTAAAAACAGGATCACTCGACTAATAAACAAAATAGTCGAGCAGTCAAAACAGGATAATGACAACTCATTTTTCTAACTAACCTATCCAATGCGTATTATCCAAATTATAAATATTTTAAGAATCCTAAGTAATCAACGAAAATAATTCAATTTAACTGCAACGGCTTTTATAACAAACTCAGTTTTCTGCAAAATTTGGTTCAAGATAAACAACCTCACATATTATGATGCTTACAAGAGACCCGACATTAAAAATAAATCACTATTTATCAAAAAGAGACCCCACATTAAAAATAAATCACTATTTATCAAAAACTACACTACATACTCGTACGATAAACCCAGAGGAAACTAAATTGAATTTGCATTTGGAGGTTGTTGCTGTACAAGTAAGTGTATGCGCCCGAAAAGTTAACTGTGGTAACATGCCATGCATGGCCCACCAAATACTACTGCTCTACATGTTGAGGTTGGCGGGTTGGGGCCCCAAAATTTGATTGTGCACTTACTAGGCCCCATAAAAGTGTGATGCGCCACACTGAGGCCGTTATAATTCAGCCAGTAGATAGAAATGTCTATAAGAGCAAGCGTAATAGCAATTACATTAAAACGAGTTAAAAAGACACGAATAGTTTAGAGCACAACTTGATTTGGCGGACAGCGATAGGCTTTGTTTCTCTTTTTATCTTATTAAACTCAATAATATTTGCTTTCTTTTTCTATCTCATTATGATTTCCTATCATATTGCAATTATTTAGCATCGAGTTGATATCAATGCAGGAACACAACGTTCGTCCCCACGCTTTTACTTGTTTAGTATTTAAATTCATTTTTTGATTGTTTAGGATGCGGTAATTGTTTTATTTATTTTATGAAAAATTCTCCTTTTGTTCGAAATTATTAATTTTTTAACCAAAGCAATGGCGAACTAATGAAATTTAACTGTATAATAATTTTATAACTTCTTCAGTTTTTAAAACAAAGTATAATTATATATATAAAGAAATAGGTGAGAATCACACGTCATTTCCTAATTTCGGAATACTCAGACACACGCATTTTATTTAGATCATTTTCTTCTAACTCGCGAGGTCTAAAAATTGGAAAACTGGGGATTGTCCGATTACCGAATGTGTATAAACGCAAAGAAAATAAATATTTAGCCTCAATTTTGAGGACTTACCTTTTTCCTTTGTAGTTGGCATTTAAAATGGTGCTTTTCTTATAGTAAGTCGTAAGCTGGAACTTCCATCCAACAATACGCTTGTAATTGGTGGAAATCTGGTGCCTTTTCTTACACCTGCGGCCCCCACAATCTGCGATTTAAGAAAAGACATGAAGTACTCAAATATTAGAATAATAAATATTATTATTAAGATAGGTATTTAGCTTTTTTCATAATTTAAACATCCATTTTTATGGAGGTACGCACAAATCATCACCTAAACTCGATTTGTAAGGGCATACGTACGAGTCAAATCTCGATTTGCCAATTAATAGGACTCATGTATTAATCTCCAATTAAAATTACAAATTGCTATGTAAAAGAACTAAAATTGAAGTTTCTTATCAGAATGGTAGAAACGTTCTAAAGTTATAAATTCTCAAAAATTACTCTTCTGGGGATAGAATCGGTTTTTTCGATTTTACAATCAATCGTGGACGAAAACTTGTTATGACAGAAGTTGCAGCATTCGCATTTGAGTTTCTTGACGATGCACAGAAAAAAATATTTGGCCTGATATTGATGACCACCTATTATTAACTTTAAAATCATTAACATAATGTATTTTTTGTTGTTACAATCCCCAAAAATGATTATCAGTATAAATTTTTGTAATGGTTTAATCAAAATTTTCATCAATTTAGTAAACACAAGTTCATTATTATAGTAATCCTAAATTGTCACTAATTCAATGTAAACGAATTATGTATACCATGAAATTTACATTGAAACAATTAAACTTACATTAAAATAATTAAAGAAAATGCATCAAACTAATGTCTTAAGTGTTTAATACTATGTACGCGTAATCATCACGTTTTATTATAACAATGATGTATAAGTATTGGCACAATGCTTAGTAGTGATTATATTTATGTATAAAGCGCATATAAACATCAGTCGATGCACTCGGTCCTTAATATAAATACCCAGTACATTGAAAGAAGGAACTTTACCATTATACAATGTATTCGTTCATGCTGCTAATCCTAAATACCTTATGACAATGTTTTATTCATTAATTTATGGTCGCCAAATAATATGAGTACAAGCATTATGTATAAGAATCAGTCTCCATTTTTGATTAAACGCGTACGCTGCTATAATATTATAATACAGTTTTACTTAATTTTTGTGATTTTTGGATATATTATTTTTAGATTTTTGACTTTGAGTTTCGTTAGTGATAAGTGATTAGTGTGTTAACAGGTAAGATATTATTGTTAGTTATCTGTATCTACTACCTACTGTAGAAATTACAAATATTCAGTTGTTTGAATATGGCCGAAAAACTAAAAAATTGGAAATTCTTTAAACTGCTAGAACTATTTTATTAGAAAAGAAATTAAAAAAAAAGTTTAAACGGTATTACCTTAATTCTTTGTCTAGAATTTAAAAATAGCAATAATCTTTTTTTTCATTAACCATTTTCGAGATAATGCATGGAGTCCTCGAATTTTAAATGGCACATGCAAATTTTTAATACCAATATACCCTTTATATAAATTATATTCTGTATAGTGGGCAATAAATACAAAATACTTCATGTTGAAAAATATTTTTCGAACAGCATTCATCAAACCGATTGATTAATCAAAAAAATTATAAATCAATAGTACGTTTATACAGAAATGAATTATTTTTCATTTTTTGTACGAATAAAATTTTTGTAAAAAAATAAAGTAAAAATATCCTTTATATTTTTTATTTTTTTTCAATGGTGTAAAAATTTGCAGGAGTCATTTAAAATTCGACAGATGCATTATTTCAAAAACAAAATAATTTTCAAATTCTAGACAAATTATTATGGTAATGTCGCTAATAAAATAGTTATTAGCAATTTAAAGAATTCCCTATTTTTGGTTTTTCAGTGATCAGTGATACTTAAGCAACTGAACATATCCCCTAAATTTTAAAAGCGCCAATTACTCTTTCTAAACTGCACTACTGTCTTCATTTAATCGATTTTTTTAATCGAACAAAGAACCTAGTCCGTTCTCAAATGTACATTCGTGGTATCCTAGATGAAGCAAGTGTGGCATTGATCTCAATCTCTTTATTTGAACTTGGAGAAACATAATTTCGATGTTGGCACTCTCGAAAATTATACGTTTGACTGCTGCGCGTGAAGAACAAAGTGGCTAACATAGCAAACACTTTTTCCAATTTATCTGAGTAACCATTGGTGTTACGACAAAAGTTTAATATACAAAATATTGTTACAACAATTATACACAAAAAAGCTTCTTATCAATTTTTATGTAGGACTCACTGTTTTCTCAGAAAGCTTACAGCCCCCTTGTAATTGTACAAAACCAGGCTCCCGTCGGAACCTTGATGAAGCAAGTATGTTATTGATCTCAATTTCTTTGTTTGACGTCGGAGAAACATAATTTTGATGTTGGCACTCTCGAAATTGATCCGTTTGAGGGCAGCACTCAAGAAAAAAATGCCCGATATTGCAAACACTATTTAATCTATCTAAATAGTTCTGATTTTTTAGTACCTTGTCTATTACGTAGGCCTAATGATATATTGAAATTTTGGACCTCGGCAGACCTCCGGATCTTTGTCAAAAATCCAAGAAACAGCGAAATTTAAAAAACTTTTTTAGTTTCTGTCAATTTTGACCCCGAAGGATTAATTTTTCGGCAAAGATAGTTTAATACTTTTTAAAAGTAGACTATATTTTTTACAATTTGAGACTAGATTGGTCTCTATAAACCTAGTGGTGTCCGAGATATACAAGTGCACAAAAGTTGACAAATTTTTCCTATTTTGTTATTTTTAGCGATACAGCGATTCGCATTATTTACCTTGCACAACATGCAGCAGTTATGATTTTTTGATATGTCTTATATGATGAAGATGTAATGATAAATACACGTTTTGGTCTTCGGTGGATCTCCGAATCTTGGTCAAATATTCAAAAATATATACGATTTAGTTTTGTTTTACTTTTGGATACTTGACGAAGATCCGGAGATCCGCCAAAGACCAAAACTTGAATTTATCATCTGGCCTCCGTCACATAGAACATACCAAAAAATTATAACTACTCCATTTGCTGATAGGTAAATAATACGAACCCGTCTCAAAAATCTAAAACTAAAACATATTGTGGTGTTATAAAAGTAGGCGAGAAAAAAAGGAAGAGAGAAGTTTGTTTAGTTTTAAGTTTTGTTTTGGAGATTGAACTGAATAAGTAAAAAAATAAAGATAAAAAAAAAGAAAAGTCTTTTTTATCGATATATGGTCGGTAGACGTGAGAACACGACATATATTAAATTGGCGACCCAAAACGGGGGGCTCGAGTGAGATAGGGACCCAGAAATTGAAAAGAATTTTATAAAAAAAAAATTGAGTGTCAAAGTGACTTTTGAAAAAGAAATTTTTGGAGTTTAAAAATGAACACGCGGAAAGGTAAAAGAAATGTTGGTGATGGAGATGTAGAAAGTGGAGAACAAAATGAGGTTGAAATTGAGGTAGCAATAGAGGAAAAAATGGATGAGGTACAAATAGGGGAAGAAGAAATGTCTATTAGTAAAAGAAAAAGAAAAAAAATGTTGTCAGATTTTCTAAAAAAACTAGATGAGAAAATTGAAGGTGTTAAGAATACATGTGATGGAAGAAATGAACATGTGAAAGGGAAAATAGAGGAGATTGAAACGAAAGTGGACAGAGCAATAGAAGAATGTAAGAAAGCTGATGAAAAGGTGCAGGAAAGATTAGACGATATAAAAATGTTGAAGGAACAAGATAAGAAAGAAATTAAAGAGGTATTGCAGAATGAATTACATGCAATGAGGTATATCCACAGTGTGGGACAGCATGGTCACGTGGAATGTGGTCAATTAAAGGATGGAACGGTAGACGAGAGTCTAGAGAAAAATTGTAATTTTAATGTAAATATGATAGAAGAAGAATGGGTAAACATGGATTTGGATTGTCCGGAAGAATTTAAAGAAAAAGTGACAAAGTTGTTAATTAGAAATAAAGGACTGGTTAACTATGAACCTCGGATCGCAAGGGAATATGTGCATAGGCTGGAAGTGATAGAGGATGAGCCTTTCAGTTGTAAGGTGTACCCTATTCCACAGGCTTATCGGGAGCAAGTTGGAAAAGAGGTGGAGAAAATGTTGCAAAACGACATAATAGAAAGGGCGTCTACATCATATATAAATCCGTTGGTTTGCGTTAAAAAGAAAGATGGGTCGATGAAATTATGTTTGGATGCAAGGGAGTTGAATTTAAGAACAAAACCACAATTTGAATCGCCTCAAAACATTGACAGTATGCTGGGAAAAATTGGAAACAAAACGATATTTTCCAAATTAGATTTAAAAAATTCATTTTGGTTAATTCCGTTAGAAAAATCATCTCGGAAATATACTGGTTTTAGTGTGGATGGTAACACGTATCAATTTAAAGTAGTTCCATTGGGTTTATCTACATCATCGGCAGCATTGGTGCGAGCTATGCAAATAAGTTTAGGAAAGTATGAAGAGTTTTGCATTCATTACATCGATGACATATTAATATTTGGCGAAAACGCAAATGAACATTGGAAACATTTAGAAATAATCTTAGGAAAGTTGGAACAAGTTGGTTTGAAGCTGAACAGTGGTAAATGTCAATTTTTTAGAAGGAAGATGAATAGGCATACGCGCCACCGGGCGAAGCTGAAATACGAAAAGAAATTTTGGACTGAGAATAATTTATATAAAGGAATGCTACCACATTAAACATGATTTTTCCGTATGTAGTCGGGTTAGAATAACTGCATGAGTCTTTATTGTTTTCGCTCAATCGTAAGAGGCGAGGAAAGTAAAAAACAATTGTATGAATGTTTGAAGTTCAATGTTTACGAAGAGTCGTGTCAGAAGTTAATTGTTGAAGAAGAGTTAAGAATTTTGAGTTGCGTTTGAAATAATTGTTGAAGAAGATTTTTGAAGAGTTAGTCATTTTGGAATTTGTTTTGAAGAGTTAGTCATGATTGGAATTGGTTTGAAGTAATTGAGTTAGTTGTGTTGAAAATTGACGATGAAAGAAGTAAATAATAGGAGGTAAAGAGTGAATAGGAGAGCATAAGAAAGTAGGAGTTTGAATAAATAAAAATGACGAGAAATTGTTATTTGGGGGGATCTACGAAGATATAAAGGGGAATTATGAATAGTGAAATAGATTGAAAGGAAGTATTGAGTATTAAAGAAATAATTAAAATAGAATTATAATTTGGAATGAGGTAAAATAGATGGCGAGGAAGAGGGATTTAAGATAGGTGAGAAATATGTAGGAAAGGAATGAGTTTTAAAAGGTCAGATGGAAAGATAAATGTAGAATATGACATGATGAATAGTTGTTAGAAGAATTTCAAAGACTTTTTATTTTAAAACGTGTTTTTTATTTTGAAACAAAAAAATGTTATTTTGTTGGTTTCCAAATAAAAGGGGGGAGATGTGGTGTTATAAAAGTAGGCGAGAAAAAAAGGAAGAGAGATGTTTGTTTAGTTTTAAGTTTTGTTTTGGAGATTGAACTGTATAAGTAAAAAAATAAAGATTAAAAAAAAAGAAAAGTCTTTTTTATCGATATATGGTCGGTAGACGTGAGAACACGACAATATATATCTATTAGATCCGGATTATTTACCTTACATTAAATGGGGTAGTTATGATTTTTTGGTATGTTGTACATGATGAATGTCTAATGATAAATCCAAGTTTTTGTTCTCGATGGAACTCCGGATGTTTCTCAAAAATTCAAAACAACTGCAGATCTAAATCGCATATATTTTTGAAGATTTGACAAAGATCCGGAAATCCACCGAAGTCAAAAACTTAGATTTGTCATTAGACCTTCATCGTGTATCATGTACAATATACCAGAAAATCTTAACTACCCTATATGATACAAGGTACATAATCCGGATCTTTGTCAAAAGCTGTATCGCCAAAATGTGACAAAATTGCAAACTTTTGTACACTTGTATCTGAGATACTATTAGGTTTGCAGAGACCATTCTAATCTCAAATGGTAGAAAATTATGTCTATTTAAAAAAGTATTCAACTATCTTTGCCACCAAATTAATCTTTCGCGGTCAAAATTGACAGCCACTGAAAAAATGTGTAAAATTTAGCAGTTTCATAGATTTTTGACAAAGATCCGGAGGTCTGCCGAGGTGGAAAACTTGGATTTATCATTAGGCCTCCGTAGTAGACAAGATACCAAAAATTGGAACTGCTAAGATAAATTGGAAAGTATTTGAGGTCTTAGCCATTTGGTTTCTCGCGTGCAGCACTCAAACGCATCACTTTCGAGAGTGCCAACATCGAAATTATGTTTCTCCAAGATCAAACAAAGAAATTGAGACTAGTGTCACACTTGCTTCATCAATAGCCCACGAGTGCCTGTTTTTGCACAATTTCAAAAGAACAGTTCTCTTTTTGAGAAAACGGTTAATCCTACATTAAAATTTATAATATCCTTTTTTATGTAGAATTGATGTATCAATATTTTTTGTATAGAACTTTTTTTTGTAATCCCAATAGATAACTAGAAAAGTGTTGCGATGTTGGCTATTTTCTTTCGCGCACAGCTCTCGAACGCATCATTTTCGAAAGTGCCAACATTGAAATTATGTTTCTCCAAGGTCGAAAAAAGAGATTGAGACTAGTGCCACACTTGCTTCATCAAGGATCCCACGAGAACCTGTTTTTGTACACTTGAAAACTGACTATAAGCAAATATTTTAAGACTATTCAAAATAAACAGAATTAATACATGTGTAATACAGTTTTAGTTAATTTATATAATTTCTAAAGTCAACGTAGTATAAATATACCTCAACAAAATGCAATTTCCCAACGCAAATGATGAAAGCGTGATGGAAGATAGCACTAACATCGTGTATCATACAGAGTACTTAATGAATTTTCTTTCTGAACCGGATGCACCCGTTTTTGAAATTTCAAGAATTACCGAAAGTACTTCTGACGGCAAATCCTTGGAAAATTCTCAAATGCAAGTTTTATCTTATGGAAATAATACTTCCAACGATCGAAATATTGAAGAGCTGCGATTTTTACTTAGCAGTTGGGAACAGAGTCATTTATCGATCATTCCATAGGTATGCTATCGTTCCTTTGGTGGTCCAGGGTGGTCAAACACTTATGATTCCTGGTTTTAAATGAAAACCAATATACCTTCATAAACAATCGGGGATCATAACTGTTTGACCACCCTGTATATATGCCATTAATTTTTAATCAACAATAAAAATATAACAACACAAATATTTTAAGGTGAAAAAGTGTTCGTTGGGGTTTTAAGAGTCATCGAAAGACATCACATTGAAAGGCTCTTAAAAAATTTCGATATGGGGACGCAAATTCTGTTTGAGCACAATTTGGAAGAGTGGCGTCAGCTTATCGGGTTGCCCCTCGAGAATAAAGTTTTTTAATACGAAGCATCATCGCCCAGTATTAGATCGGGCACATCCACTCCTCGATCTCGGAGTGCTTCGCCCACTGGCTTAAGGTATGAAGGTTAATGATTCCTTCTTGATGGCATCATGATTATTTAACCATAAATAAGATGATAATTTTCATAAACTTGGTATTCAGGAAAAATTCGTACCAAGACTTCGTAATCAAACTTATTGAAAAACGTCTCAATAATACTTAACTCATTTTCTACCACTGGTGCGTTTTCGCACCATCTACTGTAATAATTAATATTTGCAAATAAACTGTAAAGTTTAACTTTCGTTTTGCATAGTGACATTAATTTATAAGCTCTAGAAAAATGATATTACCATATCATAATATAAATTATTTAAATGTGCTTAGGTATCAGGTAGGTAGTATATCGTGGAATTAAATATTTTAAAGAGACAAAACCACACGGTTAAGGAAACATCCCATAGGTATACGTATACACATTGTAAAAAAGGAAATAAAAGAATTTTACCTTAGCAATAAATTCTCCTTTATTTTTTAACTATGGAATAAGAAAATCCACATCACTAGTTTATCAAAATGGCAGGTTTTAGTTTAAAAACAAAGTCTCTTCAGTTTGAACACTGAACACGGTAACTTTTTAATTGATACTAAAAGAATTTTGTATAGGTAGGCGCATAAGCTTGTCCGATAACCGATAACGAATTACTGCATGTGTTTTAATTCCTACCCAAATTTTAACAAATGTCGAGTGTTAACATTTCAATTAAATTTAGATTCGAATTCTTGCTTTCATTGACGTGAAATCGTATAAATTATAAATTGAAAGTAGATTTTTTCTGATAGAAGATAGAAAATAAATTATAAAAAATAGTGATGGTGATGCACATTTGCACATGTGTGTCTGGAAAAATTAAAAGTGACAGTCTAAATTCGGTATCACCTCATCTCAACTCTCAAAGTCCGTTTTAAAGTTTGTAAATGTTTATACCTTAATTATAATAGTTTTATGCCCGGAAATAAAATAATAAAATTCAAAAATGTTACAATTTAATTGGAAGCGCCATCTTACGTAAAACCCTGTAACCAAGAAGTACGGACTAAAACGCACAGATGGCGCAGTAGAAAGTAGTTCGTATGCTCACGTTTTATTCAGTAGGTTAACTACACTTATACACAATAACCAATAACCTTTAAAATCTATGTGATATTTTACGTTCGTAAATAACACAAAAATATACGTTTAAACTATAAATGCGGTAATTTATTTAATTAATAGTAGTTTACAAGTTTATTAATATTACTCTTTTAGATATTATAAACAATGCTCAAGAATAAAAGGCATCAGGATGAGTCGAGTTCGGATTCAGATAGCATCGACAGTGCAGAAGAAGCCAGGCTAAAGGACATTAAAGAGAGGGACGAGTTTGCCGAACGCCTAAAAACACGCGATAAAACGAAAGTGCGTAATATAGCTCAAGATTCGGATAAAAAAGCATATGCCGAAGCGGCCAAGCGTCTTAAGCTCGAACACGAGGATAAAGACAGGATGATACCTAAACTAAGAATCGAATCGAGAAGAAAATATTTAGAAAAGCGTAAAGACGATAAAGTTGCCGAGCTTGAGGCAGATATACAAGATGACGAGTACTTGTTCGAAGAAGATACTTTGACCAATAGGGAACGCAAAGAACGCGATTATAAGAAAAAGTTGTTAAAGCTAGCTCAAGAACACGAAAGAGCTCGAGAGTTGGAAAATGTGCATCGTTATCATATGCCTCGAGATTTAGGGAAAGGGGCTAAAGCAGATTATGTCGAAGTGGACGAGTTGGAAAAAGTTCCACATTCGGAACAGAAGAAGTGGGAAAAAGGTCAGATGGACTCTGCTCAATTTTCTTTCGGTTCTAAAGGTGAAAAGAAGGAAGAGTACGAGCTTTTAATCGAAGACGAAATCGAATTCATTCAAGCGGTGAAGTTGCCGGGCATTAAAAAGGAAAAGGAAGAACCACAACTCACCGAAACGGAAAAGAAGAAGATGACTATTGAAGAAACTAAGAAAAGTTTGCCAATTTATCAATTTCGTGACGATATTATAAAAGCGGTGGTTGATCATCAAATTTTGATTATTGAAGGTGAGACTGGTTCGGGTAAAACAACACAAATTCCGCAATATTTGCACGAAGCCGGTTTTACCGACAATGGTAAAAAAATTGGCTGTACCCAACCGAGACGAGTGGCTGCGATGTCCGTAGCTGCCCGTGTTGCTCAAGAGATGAGCGTTAAGTTAGGAAACGAAGTCGGGTACTGCATTCGTTTTGAAGACTGCACTTCTGAACGCACAATAATTAAGTATATGACAGACGGCACTTTACATCGCGAGTTTTTGTCGGAGCCAGACTTACAATCGTACAGTGTTATGATGATCGACGAGGCTCACGAGCGTACCCTTCACACCGATATTTTATTTGGAATCGTCAAAGATATTGTGCGTTTTCGCCCAGAATTGAAATTGCTAATCTCGAGCGCTACTTTGGACGCGCAGAAGTTTTCCGAATTTTTTGACGACGCTCCAATTTTTAGAATTCCCGGCCGCCGTTTTCCGGTCGACATTTTTTACACTAAAGCTCCCGAAGCTGATTACGTCGACGCATGCGTAGTTTCCGTCTTGCAAATACACGCAAGTCAACCTTTAGGAGATATTTTGGTTTTTCTGA
The DNA here is from genome assembly GCA_950108345.1 of Malthinus flaveolus. Lineage (NCBI taxonomy): Eukaryota > Metazoa > Arthropoda > Insecta > Coleoptera > Cantharidae > Malthinus > Malthinus flaveolus. The sequence continues at coordinate 4,533,189 of OX467285.1, forward strand.
CTGGTCAAGAAGAGATCGAAACTTGCCAAGAGCTCCTTCAAGATCGTGTACGGAGATTAGGATCAAAAATGCGCGAGTTGTTAATATTACCTGTGTATGCCAATTTACCCAGTGATATGCAAGCAAAAATCTTCATGCCAACACCACCAGGAGCCCGTAAAGTTGTTTTGGCCACAAATATAGCCGAAACTTCTTTAACTATCGACAATATCATTTACGTTATTGACCCAGGTTTTTCCAAACAAAACTATTTTAATTCTCGCACGGGAATGGAGAGTTTAGTAGTGGTTCCAATTTCAAAAGCTTCTGCTAATCAAAGAGCAGGTAGAGCCGGACGAGTGGCGCCCGGAAAATGTTTTCGTTTATACACAGCCTGGTCATATAAACACGAGTTGGAAGATAACACGATTCCTGAAATTCAAAGGATTAATTTGGGCAATGTCATTCTCATGATGAAGGCGCTTGGAATAAACGATCTGGTTCACTTCGATTACTTAGATCCTCCGCCGCAAGAGACTTTGGTGCTTGCGTTGGAGCAGTTGTACGCCTTGGGGGCGCTCAATCATCACGGGGAATTGACGCGGACTGGAAGACGTATGGCGGAATTTCCGGTAGATCCGATGATGGCAAAAATGTTGTTGGCTTCAGAAAAGTATAAATGTGCGGAAGAAGTCGTGACTATAGGTGCTATGTTGTCCGTCAACAGTTCCATTTTCTATAGGCCGAAAGATAAACTTATTCACGCCGATACGGCTAGAAAAAATTTTAATCACGTTCACGGCGATCACTTGAGTCTGCTTAATGTTTACAATCAGTGGCGCGACACGGATTATTCTACACAGTGGTGTTACGAGAACTTCATACAATATCGTTCGATGAAAAGAGCTAGGGATGTTCGAGAGCAGTTGGTTGGTTTAATGCAGAGGGTAGAAATTGACATGGTTAGTAGTTTGAGTGAAACTACCAACATACGGAAGGCTATAACTGCTGGTTATTTTTATCACATTGCAAGACTATCGAAAGGTGGTTCTTACAAAACTGTAAAGCACAATCAGTCGGTCGTAATACATCCTAATAGTTCCCTTTTTGAAGATTTGCCCAGGTGGATTTTGTATCACGAACTCGTATTGACAACGAAGGAGTATATGCGGCAGATTATTGAAATTGAAAGTAAGTGGCTTTTGGAAGTTGCCCCCCATTATTATAAACCTAAAGATGTCGAAGACACTACAAATAAAAAAATGCCCAAAACTTATGGTAGAAGTCAAAAAACAGATTATTGATGTGTTACTTTTAAGCTGTATTTATTGTAAATTTAGTATTTTTAATAAACTCATTTTTTAAATCGATTTTTGTCTCAAAAATGAATCACCTAATACAGAAAATGAATTCGCGGCGACCTAGTCTGATGCATTTAGGCTCAGCAGGGCGTTTATGGTGTACAGCACAGAGCAAAACTAACTTTTACGCTCTGTATCTATCAGTCTTCCAGATAAGGATTTTCGCAATCTCCATTTGTGAGGCCTTAAAGCACCTTTGGCCACCTGCTCTTAGAATCATCTACAGCTTTAAGAAAAACCTTGCGAAATAGCTCCTAAAGGAAAGGACATAGGAATCTTTAGAACACACAGAGGCTCAGACAGGTACGACTTTTTAAAAATAAATCATGCCCAGTAAAAGCCAAAATGCTGCCAAGTCTTAGCAAGCCGCATCTTAGAACGGAAATAGGCCTACTGCGTCCTCAATAAAATCCTACATACTATAGATGTCCCAAGAGGACCCCCGCGTGTAGACGAATAAGACTGTACTGTTTGAATAATTTTACATAATTATATAGAGCTAACTTTGTTTTAGAAAAAAGACTAATTCTCAACGCCCTATAACTCTGTCAACTTTAGGAATACAAAAAACAAGCATATATTTAATTTTGTAGCAAATGTTATCAGCTTTAATTTTGTACATTATCACATTTTAGCTACAAACCACAGTTTTCGAGATATGAACAAAAAACCGAAAAGTGAGATTTTCATTCATTGCCGCTCGAGCTCGTCAGATTCATCAGGACTTTTAGGATATTCATTATTACACAGCTACAAATAACTATGTGAAGTTTCAAAACTATTGGATTTTTTTGTAGGTGAAACCACTAGTTGAGTTGACTGGACTACGATGATAGATTAGATTAAATATGTGGGACAGATAAAAAAGTATCTCCAACAAGTATTTTATTTATACCACCTAGTAACAAAATTTTCTAAATGAATACAAAATTATCTCAACACCTATTAATTAATTATAAATACCAAAAAAATTTATTTAACCCTTGGTTTATCAACCATAGAACTTCTATTGTACTTTTTTCTTTGTAATATTTACATTCCAGTAATAAAGCAACTGAAATACTATAACTGTATTGGCAAAGCTCGAAGCTGAATATGTTAGGATAGACATAAAATCGCCGGTCTCTTGAATAGAGGTAAAAATTCTAGCAAGTCCTCCTGCAAATAGCAGTAACAAAGTAATGGCAGACAATTGACCTGTATGTCCATTTTGGTAATTCGTATAAGCTTGAGTGAACTTTCCAGCTAATAAAATTGGAATGTTCACACCTTGTAAAGTCCATAGAAATGTAACAGGAGTCAATCCACTACACAATACATAAACTACACCCAAATATCCTAAACAATAGGCTACCGAACCACTGACTTTACCACTATAAAATAATACCTGAGCACCAATGATTAAGGTCTGTACCGCTAAAAACACCGTATCGCCCCACGAAGTAAATGGAAAGGCCTTTACAAAACTATATGACATGTAAATTGTGACTGCTAACAAGTCCAAAGTCACACTCGAAATGCTGATACCTTCTCCACTTTTATTCTTATACAATTTAACTATTTGAGGAACTTTTACTAAAATCGAACCTAATATTATTCCGAGTCCTAAGCATTTACTCAATGCAGCCTTGAAGCATAGAACTAAAAATTAAAGACATATTTAAAGAAATATTATTTCTTGTTAAAAAGTAAGGTAGTATACTCACCATGGAGAAAATTAAAATTTAAAAAATATTCGTCGAAACATTCAGGAGTCAAGATTAATAAAGACGCTTGCTTGAAGTACTCCATTGTACGTTATGTAAGAGCACGTCCAATACAATTAAAACTGGTTTATTTGACTGTGCTTATTCTTTCAATTGAACTTTAATCTCTTAAATTCATAAATTTATCGAAAAAATCCTTAATGTTCCACCCATGACTACCTTTGACGCACTTGTACCCCCGCAAACTGCTCAAGTTGTATTGTGGTTATTTATCATACACGACGGTTTTAATACTTTAAATAAGTATCAAGTTAAAAACAATAATGTAAAAGTAAATAAAATAAACTTGGAATTTATTGATAATGTAATTATTTTAACATTATTGGTATGTGTATAACACTAAATAATTAAGTTAATGTATAATTAGTGTAAAAACGCAAAGTATGAATAATGGCCGTTGTATGGTAAATGCACGTTAAACGTCAAATACCACATTGACAGCTCCGAGTAGTTGCAAAACGCAAAACTATACGAGATAATTTGAACCTTAAGTATAATTAACATAAGCTTGTTGATTGCAAAATCGTCATTGTAACTTATTAATCGAAGCAAAAAGGTAATACCTATTTAGTAATATTGCACACAACTGTCTAGAAAATATAATTTTATCCGTTAGTTTACTAAATGTTAACCTTCAAATACTCTATGTCCATAAATAGACAAAATAAAATAAAAATAGAGCTCGTTAACAAAAGAAGAAAGTCATGAGGGTTTTTATCAAGTTAAAATAGTCTTAAGTTAACAAATTCGGCTGCGATGGCTTCTATTACAAAAAGATCTTGGAAATTACGTAAGTTTGCCTTATATCTTCTTAAAAACTAACTCGTTTATTAACCTTTTGTTATTTTAGAAGAGTTTGTTGCGCACAATGCTAACGTTAACTGCTTAGCGTTGGGGCACAAATCTGGACGTGTTATGGTAACTGGAGGCGACGACAAAAAAGTTAATCTCTGGGCAATCGGAAAGCAGAGTTGTTTTATGAGTCTAAGTGGCCATACTACACCAATCGAGTGCGTGCAATTTAATCACGTAGAAGAGCTCGTTTGTGCCGGATCGAGGTCCGGAGCTTTGAAAGTTTGGGATTTGGAAGCGTGTAAACTCGTGAGAACTTTAACTGGACATCGTGATAGCATTAAGTGTGTCGACTTTCATCCTTACGGTGATTTTTTGACGTCGGGCGGTAGTGATTGTGTTATTCGAGTGTGGGATAGTCGTAAAAAAGGTTGTATTTCGTCTTTTCCCGGTCATACTGCTAAGATTAATAGTGTCAAGTTTAGTCCAGACGGACAGTGGATCGCATCGGGTGGTGAAGACGGTAGGTTAAAAATATGGGATTTACGTATCGGGCGTGTTTTAAAAGAATTTACCGATCACATGAATTCTATTACTTGTGTGGAATTTCATCCACACGAGTTTTTGTTAGCTACCGGTAGTACCGATAGAACTGTTAGTTTTTTTGATCTGGAAAGTTTTAATTTGGTTTCGACCGAACAAGATGTGGGGTCGGTTCGTTGTTTGTGGTTTAATCCGGACGGTGAATGTTTGTTTACTGGTGTTAGAGATTATCTTAAAGTTATCGGTTGGGAACCTAGTAGACTTTACGATTCTGTACCTACGAATTGGGGGAGAATATGTGATATTTCTACAACACAATATCAATTGGTACGTATTAACTATTTTTAACTGTTTTTATTTAGATGTTTAGAATAATACGTAATTATCAAATTGAGAAAACAATGGAACAACTCAATAGTTAGAAGTGCAATTGCATAATAATTAAAATAGTAATTAAAGCACCCAAAGAATGAAAATATTATTGTGAAACTTTTCAATTCTTCTTAAAATATGTATCTGCAATTGTTCCCTGATGAGTTTTGTTACCGAAATAATTATATTATCTCAAGTTACTGACGCTTTCACTTGTTAATACAAGTTTCCAAATTGGGCTCAACTTAACGTATGTCAAGGTCGAAGATTAAGGAGACCTAGAAATTTTTAATGTGACCAAATTGTAGAGGACGTTAAAAGTAATGATTGGGCTTTTTTAAAAAGTAATTTGTTTTGAAAATACTCAGTTACGGAGGAACAATTCGTGGGGAACAGGTTTGCTTTTAAATAAAGATGAATTTTGTGAAGAATTGGTTTCTCTGCACTTCTCAATTTCAGTTTCCTCTTTATAAAAAAGCATTTAGTAGTACAAAGTACAAAGTCTCACATCTCACACCAAGGCCTGTTTGGAATTTTCCGGAATTGTCACTTTCTGAATTTTATTAGGTAGAAGAACCAATAACGACTCCAATGTTCAGTATCATTTCCTTATTGGCCCAATTACTTCTAGAATGGGATTCAGATAGACAATTATTCAGGGTCAAATAATTATTTCAAAGTTGTTATAAAATAACATCTAAGCCTAAGCCTGAAATCATTGCTAATAGGTGTAAGCTTCGGTATCATCATCTAATCCGACTCTTTTTTTTTAATTAATTTTGCGAACTATCGCTCACTCTCAGTTGTAAGAAACGACAATTTGAACTTGTCAATAAGTCAATATACACGTTAATTGATTTTTCTAGAAATTTGTCTATCAGTAATTATAAATTAATAAAGAAACCGCGAACTTGAAAGTCTTTTTCTAAAAACTTTTAACTCGCGCGACCTCGCGTTGCGTTTAGCCTGTGTTTACCTTGCCGATAAGTTTTAATGCCTTTTATAGATAGGTAAATATATTTTTTTACAGGTTGGCGCTTCTTTTCATTTAACGAATGTGATGGTATACGTGGTGGACTTAAAAAAGGTACAACCTTTTGGAGGCCCCACGTTAGATACTCCGAGTCCTTTTGCTCACAATCAAAGTATTAGAAAAAGTTTTTCAAAGGCCGAAAGTCCCATTTCTTTAAGGCCAAAAACGACTTTAGACGTTAAGACGATAGAAGAGAGTACGTCTGGAACAGATCCAGAAGAAGAATCGTCTGCGGACATAACAAATTTGAAGGACTACAACGATATTTTCAAAGCTAGGCAATCTCGTAAGTGGAGGTTTTTAATACTTTAACAAGAGATGCGATAAGTTCGTACGATAACGACTCATGTTTAATTTTCAGTACTTCGCACTCCTCCATTAGAACCGGAACCGTTTCAAGAGCCAGAAGCGGAAAACAACGGTCTAGATCCTACCGAACCTCAAATATTAGGCGACTCCTCTTACGACACCTTCGAAGCCCTATCCTTAGACAACGACATCAATTACCGCCAAAAATCACCCAACTTGCTCAATTCCACTTCTTATTCTCGTTCCAAATCAAACTTAGACCAAGTCTACGTAAACCGTTATACAAAATCCGAACACGAAATAATTTTACCCAACATAAACAAAGCAAAAACGCCTCAATTTAACAAATACAATTTACAAAGACAGAGTAGCTGTAAAGAAGTGCCCGAAAAATTGCCAGATAACGACATAAAGCATAGTATATCGGATGCAAATTTAAGTAAAAGTGCACAAATTAATTCGCGTAAAAACTCTTTCTCAAAAACTCCTCGCAATTCGAGCGTTCCTAACGTATCGCGTATTCCTACAACAGCTCGTCCCGAAAAGCCTTCCCATTTAAAATCGTTTTCTTTGATAACGCAACTAGACGAAGATTACGTGAGTTTCGATAATTCCAAACTTTCGCCAGAAGAAAAGGAACAATTCGACTACATACCTTCGGCTATAGACAAACCAGTTGGATTGGACCTAGACGATTTTTTACCGGTAAGAAAATCGTCGCAGGTGTGAAAAATCTCCGAAACTTAAAATTTAAATTTTTGTAGAAAAATTACCAGTCGTGTGGTTTCGATAAACAATTGCCAGAAATGTCCGAATCTGAAGTTTTGGGTATTGTATTAAAAGGGCACGAGCCGTTGGTTGCTGTTGCTCTTGCAAGACAACGTAGTCTCAGGACGTTTTTGGCTCAACACAAATCTAAAGGAATCAAATCTGCCATAGACTCCGCGGTCGAATTGTACGATTTGGCCGTTATTGTGGATTTATTAAACGTTTTTAATACGAAATAGTGAGTATAATAGAAGTTTTTACAGAGCAACACAAAATAATAAAGTCTGTAAGTCTATAGATCGTATTTTGAATATCCGGTATAGATTGTAAGGTAAGTCCACGAGGTAAGTTCCTACATTTGGGACGCACTGTATAATGGGACATTTGGAGTAGCATCTTAAAATATTTTCTGTTGCTCTTAGGACGTCGTAACCCCCTTTGTTACTATTAATCGGACAATTACTAATTTTATTCTCTTAATTTAGCTCCTTGTGGAACTTGGACGTTTGCGTCGTTCTTTTGCCGAAAATTGAGGAGCTGGTACAAAGCAAATTTGAGACGTGAGTAATTTTGAAATGTTTCCTTTAAATAACTGTATTTTTTTACCTTTTTTTCGGTTCTAATTATAGTTAATGATTTATTTCCGTCGATCTATATATTTTTACCTCTTGTTATCCAGCTGACGTTTCCTTATAGAAAATGGTGCGCTTTTACGCTTTGTTTTAAAATTTTTGCTAAAAGCAGGAATGTATTTAATTATTTAAGTCGCGTGAACTATAAACATTCTGTTAACAAATTTAAAAATAATTTAGTAGTTTGCATAATTTCATTATTGTTTATGATAATGACCATTTATTTAGGTGTGAAGTAATTTAAATATGGGTTAAATATGCTTTGAACTGTTGGTGAAGAAATTATGTCAACTTATTTCGTGTATTCAAGAGCTCTTCGCTTCTAATTTTTGTATTCTACATTCTACTATTCTTGAGTAAATGATCAGATTATTCTATTTTTAGCCAATTTTTTGGAAGTTGGTCATATGTTTCTTGCTAAGACTTTTATAAATTAAAAGTTTGTAGCTATTTAGACTAATTTTGTCGACTAGATTACTGACAGCCGTTTCGGCACATTGTGTCATCTTCGGAGTTAAACACCCACTCACTTTCACGACTCGCTTTTAAAATCTGTGTAGTGCGTACTGCCGTACTGCGAAAAATGGCCATGATGATAAGAATGGATGTACAGAAAAGGCGAAAAAGTGGATACTTTCATTTTGCATCTCAAAATTATTGTGTGCGTTTAGCGGACGTCAGCGGCTGAGATGCAGCTAAAAGTGGTTCCGCTAACGATACGCTGAGCAAGCGCTTAGTTCAGTGGCGGAACTAGTCTTAAATTTTAGGGTGGGCCATTAATAATAGACTACTAAAAGTTTAGGTGGGCCAAAGCGGGTTGGTGCAAATATTTTTAAATGTCCAATTTATCAGCCCCGGATTTGCCTTTGAGGGGGGGGGGAGGCTAAAAACTTTAAAAGGTTAAATATTATGAGTTAGGAATGAAATGAAATAGCGTTGCAGGTGAAAATTTTTGATTGCTTAAGGACAAATGCACAGCTTAATGTAAACTGGACTGTAAGTGCTAGAAAACTCGAGGAGGTCTTGCAGAAGTTGCTTGAAATACTGTTTACACTAGCGCTTACAGTAAAATTAGGCCTCTTCTTCACATGCGAGAGAAAGGAAGAGAGATAGCCTGGCTAACAGAAAAAGATGTTGTGGTATACCAGAGAACCAAATATAGACGTTTGGCGACAAATATAAGTAGATCCAATCTCATCGATTCTCCATCCAAATCTTTGTACATAAATATCGAGAAGGTTCATTCCGGTGGCACTCAAAATGCACAAGCTTCATTCTTACAAGCTAAAACTTCGAGAAGAACTCAAACGTCGGAGCTCAACAATTCGCTTTTTTTTAAAGAAGAGCTCACTAAAATGTCTCATTTTCAACGTGTGTGGGCGCGGATATCCCGAGGAATAAAATTATGGGTTCCATAGTTATCAATGGAAATTTAGATGGAGCGGCTTACATAGACAAGCCATAAAAACAAATTGAGCTTCTTATATTTATGCAAATGCCATTATTAACGAAGGTCCAATCCGAGTAGCAGAAAATGCTCAATTTTAACGAGGTGGGGGCCCTCATTTTAATACGTTTTATTCCAGTCCCCTCAGGGGACATTTAGAGTCACTTATTTAAAAGAACTGCCTTGATTTAGAAAGGATAATTATTAGAGAGTGTCACGCCATTTCAAAAGAGAGGATTTGGTGGGCTAACAACAGGCTTCTTCATAAGCGGTACTACCTCTGTTTTAGCTCTAAATTGCTCTTTTTTTGAGCACGTCTATTTACTTGTATTCTTTATGTTTAAATTACATTGCTGTCCTCAACTTTAAAACTGTTTATTCAACTGTCGTCTGACCGACACGACTGAGTGGTCTTTTTCAAGAGCTACATGGCTCTACAGAGTGGATTGCAATTTAAGATTTTTAAGCTGAGGGTGGAGGGAGTGAGTTGGGCTAATTAAAAAAAGAACGAAAGCAGTAGTAAATCCCCCCCCCCCCCCTCGAGTGTTTACACACGGAGCCAAGTCTGTTTCACGGATTAAGGGTGGGAAGAAATTATTGCTAAAAAATTGGTCTTGCCACGCAAAGGATTTCCTAAGCCTAACAAGTCTAGATTTCTCTTACTCACTTGAGCTTTCTCCGAGTCACGTTCCGTCTTTTAAAGTTTACTGTTCTGACATAACTTTATGACTGTGGCATGCGGCACTGTTTTAAAGCATTGCCATCTCCGTCTCCTCGGTATGAGCTGTCTCAAACCAACCTACTTTGTTTGATGTTATCGTCCTGAGGTGTATGATTTAACAAATTATAATTTTCCGGTATAAAAGATGTGTAATTATGGATTTAAGGCCGCTTTTAGACACGGTGCTTATTTGTGTATGTATGGTGGGCATGTTTGAACGGCTTCATAAGAACCAGTGCATAACTAGTCTCCTTGCCTTCTTATATCGAGACACAATCAAGACCTATCGGAAGATGATTTTTCCTTCCTGTCATCGCCATCTGATTTGTAACCCAAGCATTGGACACTCTTCCCTCCACTAATGACGAGTTTCCAAAAATTTTCGTTGAAGCATTTGAAGCAAAACTTAATAATTGAAAAGGGCGAAACATTAAATTTAATGTAAATTTTAAATGGGTTTGCTCGTACGTCATAATTAAACGTTTTGGAGGCACTTTTTCAAATGCTACGTTGCATTACAACAAACCATTTTAACGGTTGGCTACTCATCGCGTTTTGAAGGGAAACGAATTTATATAATTTGTCATAATTATAGTTTACAGTAAAATATTTAACAGTTTAATTACTACCTATACAAATTACAAACTCGTTAAACTTTAAAGTTGTGAGTGTTTAACCTGCTCGCCAAAATGAAAGGATGATCGATCAAACGTGTAAATTCGGCCAACTTTTTTGAAAAGTGACGGTGGTACGAAGAGTGCTCAATTTAAATTTTTGATGGGTCGGTGAAAATAATTCGGTATGCAAGTTTAGAGAGCAATTATTAAAAATTTGTAAGATAATTAGCACGCCTTTGGAACTACAAAGAGGTCCTTAAAGGGGCAGCTGCGCGCGAGGCCCTATATAGATAAATAGGAATCCCGTAGGGTTCTCGTTAGCATACGCTTTTTTATCGTTTCATTATAATAAAGTGACAAACTCATCACGTACACAATGCAAAATTTCAAAGTGTCGAGTTGCTCACATCAAAACACTTGGTATATAAATTTGACATGGAGACCTCTCGACAAAATTTAAATACATCAAGTTCAATGCTTCGTTATTGCACATCGAAATGTTATGCAAACATAAAAAAACAAGTTAACATGAATAATTTATCGGTTTAAAATAAAAATAGTTGCGAGGAAATGTGGACTTTTTCTCACAGCCAACAACAAAAGGGTTGGTCGTGTCGAATTGCGAATGGTTCGATTTGACACCGGACCCGGAACAAACGCGTGCCATGTCGCACCAATGAATATCTAATCTACTGACCATGTTATATGTTAATATGCCAGCTTTAACCTTAACCCATTCTTTACTTTCTACACACATGGACGATTTTTAGCAAGACCGACCAGAACTGCCTAAAGCAGTTCGAGTGTTCAATTATTTGGACTTTCTCTTCAAAGACGAGTCGAACCTTGTTTCGCTTTCTTCGAAGGTCGCAATTAATTACTATCGACGAAATTGATTAATTTTCTTCAATAACTGGTTAATGGACCTCAAAACGGTTTTTAGAATATTTGTGGAAGTGGAATGAACTCGAAATGTTAAAATTTTTATTATAAATTTAGGAAATTTAGCAAAGAACAGATTTTGGGCAATTATTTGGCAATAAAAAAATAAATTATCGACGAATGTGTCGAAAGTAATTTGAATATTTAAACGTGACGTATGCAGAATGAGTCGTAACAATAACGAACGAAACGCGCCCCATAAATTAAAATATATTGAAACCCCATACAAAAATTGTAACTGCCGAAACGAAATAAAAGGGTCTTAAAATTTGTTAAGGCAAATTTAATATAAATTCGAATTTTAGCAAACTACGCGCGGGAGTCTCCGTACAAAAATAATTTAAACGTCTTGCAATTTTTTGAAAATCGCTCACTTCCAGTTTCACCACCGTAATGTGGACTGTGGTCAAAGATTTATGATTTCCTTTAATTAGTAGGTCAAAACTTAAAAAACGGCAAAACGAACTGCTATCAAATGAGGCATAACGACAACGATATGTTACGTCCTGTCCACGTCACGTCAAGCATTAAAATTGTCTTTTTGGAATACTCGAAAGTATTTGAGTCTGTGAGATGGAAAAAATTCTGGAACATCAAGGAAACAATTGGTGTTCCGCCCCAGCTTCTTTCACACAAAATATTTATTTCTGCAACGTAGCCCAGGACGGTAAGCTTTTACAGAGCCTTCAGGATTGGAAGGTAGTAAATAGTCATCTCGCCAGTTTTAAGCTTATGGTGAAAGGGCAATACACACAGCAATGGAGAGAATTTTTGTTGGTGGAAGGATCTTCAACCCGGCAGCCCACACGAACGAAATGGCAGAGTTTGAGAATAATTGAACGGCCATCAAAGAACAAGGTGTTTAATATGTCGAAGGGCAAAATATTAGTAGTCGGCCGAGCAAACTAGACTAGTGCAACGGACTGGAGGTCGTAGAAAACCTAATTCGTATGCTTATCTCGTAGCTAGAATCTCTATTGCATTACACCAGTGGCCGTGAAGGTGGTGAAATACGACGGAATGAGATTGGGAAATATTGAACTAAGTTTGAAGCAAGGTGCATAGTTTATACGTAAATGGTCCTGTCCAATCTAATGTGCTTCGAGCATTATTTACACTCTAATCTTCCCTAATATGACTTATGTAATCAGAGAGTTAAATCCTTAAGGCAGCGGATGACGTCGTATTGGTGTGTTTGAGATGGCGAGGGTGTCGTATGAGTATTACAGACCTAACTGGACTTAAAGTGAACGAAAAATACATAAACAGGTCCATATTAAAATACTTCGACCAGGGGGAGAATATGCTCTTGAGAAACATATTGTTCAAGATACGGTAAAGACAGAAGACTGAGAGTTCTCGAGCCCCCCTCCCCGATGTCATAGGTTTTTATTCATTTGATCAACATACTTAATGGAGTTGAATATATTTATTATGCGGCTATGAAGTATATTTCAATAGCGTCGCCGTTAACGTCACGTTACGTCAAACATTAAATTCTTCGCGAATTTTGTTGTCTCTTAAATTTAATTTTAACTTTAAAAATGTACAACCCTGTATAATTTACACAGAACCGGTAAAATAACATGATACCAAGCAGGCGTAGAAGTTTTACAGTGCACGGCTATGTGGCCAAATGGTAACAAGGCAAGTGGACTACGAGACTGTTTGTTGTTTTTGATTTTTATCTACACTCCTAAGCGTTGTTTGATTATTATTTAATTTTAATCTCTTTAGTCTATGTCGTTTTAATTTCGCAACAATAATATTTTTTTGTTTATTTCAGGTATATTACCACAGCTTGTAATTCCCTAAAACTAATTTTGAGACATTTTGGCCCAGTGATCAAGTCCAACGTACAATCATCCGCTGGAAGTTTTGGAGTCGACATATCTCGTGAAGAAAGGTACAATAAGGCATTAAAGTGCTACGATCATCTATGTCAAATAAGATCGCTGTTGCTCAAGAAACAGGCGATGCCTGGAACGATGGGTAACAATTTTAGAGAAATACACAATCTTTTAGAACGTGCATTCGATTGACCTTCGAAGAATAATAAATTAAGAAAAAAACAGTATAAAAGAACTAAATACAAATTGACCAAATACTAAAAAATCAAATTTTTAATTTATAACATTTCGTGCACATTTCATTATTTATGTGATAACTCCAAGTGTCCAATCGGTTATTTAAATCATTTAAAAAGAACATCAGGGTTTGGTAACTAACATATTTTTAACAGCACAAGTATTCTATTTTCATACAAAAAATTAGATAAATCCGTCCATTAATTACAAAATAAATTGATGTACCGTAGTTTTGTACATAAACAAAAATTGGATGCACATTTGAAATGTAAGTAGTAGTGCCACAATTAGTAGTAATTACCTCAAAATAGTTACAATAAATACATTTATAATTTAGTCTGATTAAGTTTTAACACGGCTGATACTTAAAATAATTAATTGAAGACTTGTAAATTATGGTATTAGAATATTAATTAATTATTGAATTACGATTTTAGGTATTTATTTAAAAAAATTCTCTTTGTTTAAGTTTAAAGTGTGTGTTTTAAGTTTTTTAATTTTTTAATTCGAATACTGCCCTGTACAATGTGACAATTAGTTTTATTCTTGCCCATAATTAAACTGTGCCATTCGAATAAACAATAAATGGTTAAATATCTCCCAAAATAGTTAACATTTTAATATGGCATTTAAAAAAAATTTTATAAAGATAATATTAATAGTTGTAATAATTACACAAAAAAATTGTAATATTGTAATAATTTTTATAATAAAAAAATGTGTAACATTTTCTAAAAACTGCTTTTTTTAATGAAAGTTGCAAAGGAGGTTTTTATTTGATAATTAGTGGGTGTAATAGCAGTTTAATCAAACTAATTTTGTGGTAATTTATTCACACAACGTAATTAACCTTTCAAAGGATGATAATTGAGACCATTTTAAAGTCATCTGTTTAAAAACGTGTGCAAATATTGCAATAGGTGAAACTTTCCACACATAGCTACAGAATATTTGACAGAATTAACAAAGAAGTGTGTTGTACTATCAGTTCAAAATGGTTTAAAAATTTTATTGGTATTTTAATATACAAATTGAATTGTATTCACTTAGCAGAAAAAATTGTTTAGTTAAATATCCACTAACTGCTCTCTCACAATAGTAAAAAAATTATTGTTTAAGCGATTTCTACAGCAGGTGAATTTGAAGCAATTTTAGGCATGAGTACCTAGCAAATCTGTCTATCTAAGTGGGCAGTGAGAAATACTTGGGACTTAGCGCCCTGGTTACAAATGCTCTAAAGCAACTAACAAATTTGAAATATATCAAAATGTTTTGGTGTTTACTTTCACTTCTTGATTTATAATTTATACGGCATTATAAAGATGGAAACACTAACAATACGAAATAGTGCCTCTTACGACTTTTATGGCTTATCTACACAGTAAAAAACCCTCTAATTTAAGGCATGTGAAACCTGAAACGTGCATCTAACGAGGAACTGTTTCATTCATAACATAACTATTGTTTTTAAGTGCTTCCTGTGGCGTATCTTAAAAAAGAGTTCTTAATTCAAAATCTGATGAACCCAAAAAGTTGAAAATTCAGGACATCTAAGCTAAAAGTCCTACAACTATGTCGTTCAGATCTTATTGATAAATACCCTCCCGTTTTGAAGTTACGGTGGTCACATTTGATTAGGTTTTTTGAAAACATCCCAATTTCGAGGTTCAAGAAATGGCGCTAAACTCCAAATGGAAAGTACCGATAAATTGTAAAAATCAGGAGATTGGAGCTATAAGACCTATAATTATTATTATGGCTTCCAAATTTTATTGGAATGTTGATCACACTTGATGGGTAGGTATTTTGACAAAATTTAAATTCCGAGGTTCAAGGAGCGGTGCCTATCTCAAAATGTAATGAACCGAAAAATTTGAAAATTCAGGACATTGAAGCTAAAAGGCCATTAAACATCGCTTCCAAATTTTATTGGAAAATCTACACACGTTTTCGAGTTACGATAGTCAAACTTGATGGGTAGGTATTTTGACAAAATTTAAATTCCGAGATTCAAAGAGCGGTGTCTATCTCAAAATCGAATGACCCGAAAAATTTGAAAATTCAGGACATTGAAGCTAAAAGACCTATAATTATGGCTTCCAAATATTATTGGAAAATCTACACAGGTTTTCGAGTTACGATGATCAAACTTCTTCAAAGTTGTTTTAAAAAAATCGAAATTTCGATTTACTAAAAAGTAACGGATAATTCTAAATTTAATTAATCGAAAAATTTTTTAATTTTAAACAATTGAAAACAAAAGACCCGTAATTATTACTTTTAAATTTTATAAAAATATATTATACACTCGTTTTTGAGTTATGGCGATCCAACTTGATCGAAAACATGTTTAAAAAATTATTAGGTTCAAGAAGCGGGGCCGAGCTCAAAATCTAATGAACCAAAAAATTTGAAAATTCGGGACATTAAAGCTAAAAGGCCATTAAACATCGCTTCCATATTTTATTGGAAAATCTGCACACGATTTCGAGTTACGATAGTCAAACTTGATGGATAGGTATTTTGACAAAATTTAAATTCCGATATTCAAGGAACGGTATCTATCTCAAAATCTAATGACCCGAAAAATTTGAAAATTCAGGACATTGAAGCTAAAAGACCTATAATTATGGCTTTCAAATATTATTTAAAAATCTACACACGTTTTCGAGTTACGATGATCAAACTTGATGAGTAGGAATTTAGACAAAATTATAACTCAGAGGTTCAAGGAGCGGGGTGCCTATCTCAAAATCTATAATGAACCGAAAAATTTGAAAATTCAGGACATTGAAGCTAAAAGGCAATTTATCATGCCTTCCAAATTTTATTGGAAAATCTGCACACGTTTTCGAGTTACGATGGTCAAACTTGATGGGTAGGTATTTTGACAAAATTTAAATTCCGAGGTTCAAGAAGCGGTGCCTATCTAAAAATCTAATGTACCGAAAGATTTGAAAATTCAGGACATTGAAGCTAAAATGCCTATAATTATGACTTCCTAATATTATTGGAAAATCTACACACGTTTCTGAGTTACGATGATCAAACTTGATGAGTAGGTTTTTAGACAAAATTGAAGTTCCGAGATTCAAGCAGCGGTGCTTATCTTAGGATCTAATGAACCGAAAAATTTGAAAATTCAGGACATTGAAGCTAAAAGACCTATAATTATGGCTTTCAAATATTATTTGAAAATCTACACACGTTTTCGAGTTACGATGATCAAACTTGATGAGTAGGAATTTAGACAAAATTATAACTCAGAGGTTCAAGGAGCGGGGTGCCTATCTCAAAATCTATAATGAACCGAAAAATTTGAAAATTCAGGACATTGAAGCTAAAAGGCAATTTATCATGCCTTCCAAATTTTATTGGAAAATCTGCACACGTTTTCGAGTTACGATGGTCAAACTTGATGGGTAGGTATTTTGACAAAATTTAAATTCCGAGGTTCAAGAAGCGGTGCCTATCTAAAAATCTAAGGAACCGAAAAATTTGAAAATTCAGGACATTGAAGCTAAAATGCCTATAATTATGACTTCCTAATATTATTGGAAAATCTACACACGTTTCTGAGTTACGATGATCAAACTTGATGAGTAGATTTTTAGACAAAATTGAAGTTCCGAGATTCAAGCAGCGGTGCTTATCTTAGGATCTAATGAACCGAAAATTTTGAAAATTTAGGACATTGAAGCTAAAACACCTATAATTATGGCTTTCAAATTTTATTGGAAAATCTACACACGTTTTCGCGTTACGATGATCAAATTTGAGTAGGTTTTTAGACAAAATTGGAGTTCCGAGGTTCAAGGAGCGGTGCCTATCTCAAAATTTAAGGAACCGAAAAATTTGAAAATTTAGGATATTGAAGCTAAAAGGCAATTTATCATGCCTTCCAAATATTATTGGAAAATCTGCGCACGTTTTCGAGTTAGGATGGTCAAACTTGATGGGTAGGTATTTTGACAAAATTTAAACTCCGAGGTTCAAGAAACGGTGCCTATCTAAAAATCTAATGAACCGAAAAATTTGAAAATTCAGGACATTGAAGCTAAAAGGCAATTTATCATGCCTTCCAAATATTATTGGAAAATCTGCGCACGTTTTCGAGTTAGGATGGTCAAACTTGATGGGTAGGTATTTTGACAAAATTTAAACTCCGAGGTTCAAGAAGCGGTGCCTATCTAAAAATCTAATGAACCGAAAATTTTGAAAATGCTTATAATTATGACTTCCTAATATTATTGGAAAATCTACACAGGTTTTCGAGTTACGATGATCAAACTTCTTCAAAGTTGTTTAAAAAAAATCGAAATTTCGATTTACTAAAAAGTGACGGATAATTCTAAATTTAATTATTGGAAAAGTTTTTTAATTTCAGACAATTTAAGACAAAAGACCCGTAATTATTACTTCTAAATTTTATTTACTCGTTTTTGAGTTATCGCGATCCAACTTAATCGAAAACAGAATGTTTAAAAAATTATTAGGTTCAAGAAGCGGGGCCGAACTCAAAATCGAATGAACCAAAAAATTTCAAAATTAAAGAAATTAAAGCTAAAGGACTTATGATTACGGTACGATTTCATTTTAAAATCTGCACCCTCTTTGGAATGGTATGGGAAGGAAATGGCATTGTCGGACATGAGTACCTGATATGTGTTTCTACAAGTAACTAATTATCAAAATTACTTTAGGATCGTTAAGGTAAGGTCCTAGCTTATACAACCGGCAGTAACTAAATGGAACAAAATTAAATTTGGCCTTTATTACCCAACAAGTTCTTGTATTGGGACTATTGGGAGACCAGAGGCAATTCAAATATGTATTGGCATTCTAAACGCTTGTTACTTACTCTTGTCAAAAATAAGAAAAGTGTTGAAATAAAAACATTTACGAGAAGTCGAAATTATTTAAAAATTTTTCTGATTAAAGTTTGAGAGCATTCCATGACTTTTTTGGACCACACGGTCTTTCTTGTTATGTGTGCGAATCAGTAGGTAATGAAAGAATGTTGCAGTTTTGTATTTTAATGTTTGAAATAAATCACCTTTCTTGAGATGCTAACCACAAGAAGTATCGTTTAAATATATATTTTAATTGTTAAGTCCTCATGTAGACTGTAGTAAATGTGACATGTGACATGTGACTTACGAACATTAATTTCAAAACGCCGAATTGTGGTCGTCTTATTCTAGTTTATTACTTAGAGAGATGTGCGGTTTTAAAATGGTTGTAGGTAATTAAGAATTTAATGGAAGATGACGCTTGGTTTTTGATCATTTATCTGGGAGGAAGGACTTGATCTACATATTGAATTATAAAGACGCGATCTTTAGGCACCCGAAACTTGAATAAATCGTTTTGTAGGGGTTTAAAATAAGGTTCATATACGGAACTAAAATTTACTATACTAAAAATTAAAAAGTAGTTGCTAATAAGTAGTAATAAACAGATCATCAACCATCAGATCAGTAATGAGGACCGAAAACTTTTTTTAAAAATTTAGAACATCGAAGCTACAAGACCTATACTTTTATCTTTACAATTTTATTGGTAAATCTACACCACTTTTCGAGTTGCGATGTTATGATAGCACAACTTGATAATTCGTTTTTTGTAAACAAAATTAAAAATGTAGTTGCCAAGACCATCAGATCAGTAAAGGATCGTTGTAAGACTTCAAGACCAAAACGTTAGAGTCGAAACTTTTCCAGAAGGAAAGGGACTACTTAAGGGGCAATTATGTTTAATTGTTTAAACGAGCATAAAATGCTATGCAGGAACAGAGAAATTGTTAATTTTAATTTACACAGAATACTTTTAGCAACAATGTTAAAAGTGTTGCATACCCCTTCAGTTTGTTCAAGAGTTTGTTGGCTATACTTGTATTGAAGTCCCTATAAAAATACGAAAATACCAAAATATTTAAACTTGTAGTCTTGGTACCCTCTACCCCTATTTATTATTTATTTAATACAAATTAAAGTTTGGCCGAATATCGACCCCTAATTTTGTGAAGTTGTTGCAGTTTTTCTAATTTCAATTTTATTAAAAAATGTATCAAAGTGTAGCTTTATTTCAAAAGCGATGATACATCAATTTTCGGCAAAATAAAAAAATGATCGATTGGTAACGCGTACTTGATTATCTAAAGGATTATCACACATTATAATTATTTTTTACCCTTCTAAACGTTTCGATACGATGTACGATTTTTGTTATGTTAAACGACGACACGGGACGCGCAACACGCCTTCAACATCACGTGTTTTACTGATAACGTATATAAAAAACTATTGTGCACGATTGATTAATGGATTGTTATTAGGGAAACAATTTGAGCTGAACTTTCCAGTCTTACCCAAATGCTTCCTTTCTAGATTTCTGATCCAATATAATTAAAAGTTTAAGAACATATTTTTGAAACGAAAACATTTTTGGTACGCTTGCAAACAGCCATATAAAATAGCAGCCCTAAGCAGCGCCCGGTGGATTAATAATAATAATAGGTAATATTTAAACCTGGAACGTGGAGAAAAAAGATAAAAATTTAAATACCATGAAATATAGCCCATAATACGAACGAGATAAAAGTCCATGTTTACTTAAATGCGTAGCTACCCTTAAAACCTTTAGTCCCGCGAAAGGGTTCGCATGCGATATAATTGCTTTAAGTAGTAAAGCAAACAGAAATGAACCCGTGCAGCCGCACATTTAAATATCTTAATATTTCATCGCACCTTGTGAAATATTATTGTAGATGATGTGCACATAAACGCTTTGTAGAGGGGCATAACGCATACTTTTTAAGTCGTCGATTGATTCGCTTACAAAAATATGGAGATTATTCATTTTTTTAAAATTTAATTTAAATAATCATAATTTGTATATTATTTAAAACTACAGCCGCTCTACCAAAAAGTCAGATCGTTGAAGGTGGTGAAAATCGCTCTTTAGAGCAGCTTCCAGTTCGTCGCCATAAAAAAACTGCCGTTTGACGAGTATGACAAGGATTTGTAGTTTGAGTTTGAGAATAGTAATGGAAGATAGAAGGGGCTAAATTATGTGATTTTGGGCATCAGCTGAAGTCATTAGTAGTATATTCTCATCACTCGAGAGATTAGAAATTATGGGGCCGTAACTGCTCTGAAGTCTGAAGTTCTTCGATTGTGACTTATCTGTTATACGAAAGAACGAAAGTTCATTGCCAATTGAGATCAATAAAGTTGTAGAAAAGATGCTAATCAGTAATCAGACATATAGAAGCCCACTGTTAAAATTGAGAAATTGAACAATTATTACTGTTACGCGTTACATAATACAGCTGCAATCTTAGCGATAGCTTTTTCGTACCCAAAACTTCCTCAGCTAGGAGAAATTCCCATTTTTTGCAGAAGTGGACTGTCTACACAACACACACACACAACCTTTAAACATTTTCAATCAAGGCGTCGCCTTCAATCTAAATCAACGATTAGGTACTTCTATAATATCATTGACTGATCCTAAGTGATTCAGAAATACGCGGTGTTAATTTTAAAACTAGCCACGCAGAATAACTATCTAAAGTAAGCACAATTTTGAGAAAAAATATGGGGTGGTTAAGAGTGAAAAGGTGGAACTTAGAATTCAATCAACGGTGATTTCAAATATTGCTCTCGAAAATAAGATTTACGCGTTTGTTAGTTAATAATAAGATGGGCCACTGTCAAGCCAACGGTGGCAACCATTTGAACGAAATTGTTTTTCAAAAATAATCGAAAGATTACTCTCTTCAATAAACCAACAATCGTTGTAAAATATTGAAGGGTAAAGTTTTATAATAGCAATTTTGAAAAGAAATTTTGAACATTGAAGGCATTGTGAGTGAAGTTGATGCTGCACATAATAATCATCGAAAATTGCTTCATTGAGAAGGAGCCAGTCCCACACGAACTCTGATTAAAGAATTTAGGGCCAGTTCTACTTCTACCAACTCTGATTAAACTATTTAATTACGGTTAATGTCAGTTAATCAACGGATGGCAATGAGTTGTTATATGACAATAATTTGCCATTAACCGTAATTAAATTCTTTAATCAGAGTTGGTTGGACTGGCTTTAAAGCGAGTAATTTTTCAATGCATATAATTAACAAATCAAGTAAACTTTTAAAATTTATTTTAATAATCTTGGCCCCACCTAAAATTTTAATGGCGATCCACTCTAAAATTTCGGACTAGTTCCGCCACTGCTTATAGCAGAGTATAAATACTGTGGGGCAAGATTTTCCAAAATGCCACCAAAATTACCCCCTTAATTTTGGCTAAATGATTATTTTGTCGATGAACTTCAAAATAGTTTTTATTTTAAAGCGTTTACTATAGGTCACTGCGTTACTACACATCACACACACACTCACTCTGACCGACTTTTTTAAAGATATTTATTTTTTACATTTTCGAATTTAGGGGGACCATAAAAAGTCGTGAAAAAAATTTAAAAAAAAAGATTTTGTAGACAGAGACAAAGTCATCGAAAAAGTAAAATTAAAATTTCGAATCGATTTTTAATTACCTCTCTACTTCTTTGCGTTTACAAATCTACATCAGAGGAGCCAATCGTTCAGAACTAAAAAGGTGGTGAAACTTTGGAAAGAGGACTCGTTTAAATTTTTTTCTGCTTTGTACGGAAGATTTTCCACAAGCATATCATAATCTTTGTCGAATATTTAAATTCGTTACTCCACAATTGAAAAAAGAAAGATGGAGATGAACTCGAAATAAAATACAAGGTGCTCTGGTAAGCGAGCGGATAAGATAGCCTTTTTAGATAAAAATAGGTACGCCACTGTGTGTTACAGCATTTAAGCGTTGACCCTCAACCCTCAATCAACGATTTAACCAACTGCAGTTTAAATTCGCGACTTTTAAAAATAAAGATTACGGTAACGCTTTTGGCTTTTATGATTATTATGATGCCCTGTAATTTCCTATAACGAAGCGTCAAAAACATCTTACTCCAGTTGTTTTTAACGTAACAATAAACAAAAAATATAGTTCTGTATATTTGAAAAGCATCAGAAACCACCTATTTACTGAGGTCATAATCAAGTACATATACTCGTATGTCTTTCAATGTAGAAAAAAGATTATGCCATAATGTCGCTGAACATTTGGTTCTGTAGGTACAGGTACACTTTTTGACTTTTGACGTCTTTAGCCCGCAGTCTATTGCGTATTATTGCGTAAAAAAGGGTAGTAAAATTTTGTAATAAATGAAAATATCTACTAACCTTCTTGAAATAGAAGAAATTGAACTTAAAACTTCTTGTTGACTGTCCAAAACGGCAAAAGATAATTCCAAACACGAACACGAACACTAAGCACGTAAACCAAACCGAGTTCAATAATATACTAACATTAAAAATTCGAGTCGATGCTAATTCGATAATTATTAGGTAGTACGTAGTACCATATTGCGATAACATTTTAAAATCCTATTTCACGTGTGGTCGACTTGAATCTGCAAAAATTCTTATCGAAGTAAAACAGATGGTATGATGAAAAGAGACAAATAGCTATCAAGTTTTATTTATATTTTTATCAAATAAATATTCTCGAAGGTGTAAAAATTATAAAAGAGAATTCAAATTTGTAATATTTTTTTAAGGTAAAAATATTATTAGTAAAATTATTTCGACCTCCATGTGGGCCAATTCTGCCCTAACTACAGTGCCTTAAAATAGACCAAAAATGATTTTAAAACTTACCTACTTATTCTTTGACCATTGGAGTCTCAATAAACTAATAGTGCCCTATAACTACAGCACTTTGAGTAACTATTGAAAAGGTGTAGAAATTAAAACAAATGATTTTGAAAGTTTTTTTATGGCCAATTGGATCGTAAGAGCTAATTCGAAAAATTCACTACAATGGTCTTTCTACAACAGAGGAATTTCTTATCGAAGCATCGTTTTTAACTTACAGATCCTTCATCCATTAAAACGTTCCAGTTTTGCATCCTTATTAGAGGTTTGTTGAGTCCACGATATTATGCCAATGCACCTTATACACCCTCACGAATTTAATCTCGCTTTGATTCCTTATACACAGCCCTCATTGCAAAATTAACATATGCAAAAGCAGGTGCAGTAAAAACGCATAATATGAATCGCTTAATGTTAGCTAAACATTAATCCTTTAGTCAGATTTAAAATAAAGCCGACGTCCAAAGATTTAATCAATATTCAAATGAATATTATTTTAGAAAAATCGCCAGGGTCGTATTTAGTTTAACTGCAGCAGTTCTGGACAATTGGATTCGCCGCAGTCCAATAATAGTTTCCAGGTTTCAAGCACCTTTGTTCTAGCGGGATATATCGCTATTAGTGTGCTATAAAAGTCATGGATCCACGAACTTACGAGTGAAAAAAAAAGACCGATAGATGAGACTGATGCTAAGTTCGGTTCTGTATCCTTTGATAGCTTCGCATCGTAGCCATCAGACGTATTAATAATGCTATAATAGCCTTGGAGTGGCAAGATTTTGCAAGAACTTGTAGTTTGTGGCCTTTTTTATAAATAATTATAAATATTTCCTAAAAAATATCCGTAAACTGGCGCTCTTGATGTTTTTCTATACTTTCTCAGATGGCACAATTTTGGGGTTGTTTGGAAAAAACGAAAAGCATCTGTTAAAATTATAAAGTTGGTTACTATGTCACAAGTGTTAAAACGTGTGTATTCACTCGATAATATCAAAAATTATTAATTTAGTTTTGTAACTATACTGTTAGGGGGTGAAATTTTGTATAACAAAAGGGAGCGATATGCAAACTACACTTGTCGTTAATTCCAGATAATAAAAAAGGGCGTGACGTGTTAATTATTCACCGACGAACAGATTTGCATAATTTTCAAACTTATTTAACATACTTTTTAAATTCATACGACTCGAAAACTACCCCCTTCTGGCTATTATTTACAAATTGTACGTATCTAATAAATTATAATTTAATTAAAAACAATGTTCGTTTGTTTGTGTGTGTCTGTGTGTGAAAGAAGAAGCCAATTTTCTTACATAATCAGTTAAGCATGAAATAATTGTGATCGCCTCTCGTCATATCGAATCGCTCATGATCATCGACGTGTAACGTAATGTAATCCTTGATCAAACCCAGACCACACACCTGATCTAAAAGATCCCTGTGAATCACCAGTCAACTGTTATATTTACATGGGGTTGATTTCTCATCGAAAACTTAAGCTTTTAGATTTGTCGTTAATGTCACATCTAATTAGGTGGTCGCAATTTGACGTTACTCTAAACGGCAATCATCGCACAGAGGAACTGTAGAGCGAACTAACCAACTAAAACTGACTAAAAATGCTTTTCTTTTTTAATGCACGATGCGTCAGCGAAATTTTTTTAGATGGAAAAATTTGAGAAAGAGGAAAAGATCTTCTCCAACCCTTTCCACACTCCGATATTTTTTTAATACTCTGCGGTTTCGTTCTCGTGCCGTTGTCGTTAGAAATATACGTTTGAATATTGGGCTCCTTAAACAACCTGAATAAGTATCACAAGTTGACCCAAGTCTGGTCGGTTAAGAGCCTAACCTACCACCTAACCTAAGGATGAAGGTAAATCGTATTACGACTATAGACATTGAAAAGCAGAGTTCAAGCAAAGGCATACAGCATGGTCACAATCACAACATAGAAAAGTACGGCATTAATAATTTCCTCTAGTACAAGCATCAAAATAACAAAACTATGGTCTTTGGTCCTCGACAGATTTTATGAAGCCTAGGGGTACTAAGAATCTTGAGTCAGTCAGGAAAATTAACCAACGCTGACCAAGAGGAAGGTGTAGAGAAACTGGAAGACTGATGTTCTCGTTTTCTCGTAGTCAGAAACACAAGGTGGCCAACATATCTAATGTATACTGCTCAAACGGTACTGCTAATTGATTTTGACGGGAAGAAGGATGGGGGGGGGGCAGAGAGAAAATGTGAGAGGAGTGAGGAGGTAAGGGGTGAAATAGCAGTTGGTTCAGAGAGAGACCACAGTTCAGAGAGAGATCAGAGTTCAGAGTCATTATTCTTTAGAGTTTAGAGCCTTCTCTTTCTCAGTTCAAATTTGAGTCTTCTCGTCCTCTTGGCGGCCTAAACGTCAATTCTTGAGACCGAAGATCGGTATAATTTTTCCATTACTGTTTTCAGTTTCCTGGGTTTGTTGTGAACACATGGAACATGGAAGATGGAAGTGTCTCATTTTATTAATATTGTACAAGTACATCACGCTTTACCTACCATTTCTAATTATCCTCACCCTTAAAAGTTGAGATATAATATTGCGTACACGTACATACGCGCTTAGTATTCATTCAAAAAGCAGTAACTATTAACGTACACGTGACCACCCACAGAGATGTCACGTAAGGGATTTAAATTAATCCTTCGATAATTGACACACGGTTGATAGATAAAACACAATATGAGTACGAGGAAGATGTAAATAAACTATTCTCACTAATATGCTAGGGAGTAAACTACCCCCTTATCAAAAACATATTTTTAATTGAATCGTCTTAACTTCAAATATTTTGGTGTTGGCTCTCACTTCCCAACTCTTATTAAACTGAAACGTTTCAAAGTTCCATTAGGTAAGTAATAAGTGATTTTAGCCCTTCGCATCGCATCGCAGCCTCATATTAGGGCTTCAATTTCAGTTCTTCAATTGAATACAAATAAAAATAGTATTGGCTTATTTTCTTTTAATTCGCCCTAAAAAGTAATGGAAGAATAGATTTCAACCCTTTCAAAATAAAAACATAAATAGCAAGTAGCAACTAAATAAAGATTATTGAGTAGTATTTCTTTGAATGGTTTTGTTTGAAAACATGTCATGATCATTATAACAACCTAATTGTATTAAAAGAGGAGTAGTTTATATTTTCATTGATTCTCAACGCATCCGGCTTAAAAATTTGTTAAAGGGATTTTACATTGAACGCTTTTTTTTTATTACGCTCGCATTACAAACTCAATGGGGCATATGGCTGTAAGTGTAAATGAATAAAATGAAAAATGTTGTAAAGAAAAGATGACCATGAAAAGAAGTAGGAGTTGTGGGTATCTTAAATCGAAAGATCGAGGTTTGAATTTTCGCTAAAGCACAAATTCTATAATACTGTTTGACCCGGGCCTCTGAGGCCTGGCAGTAAAAATTAACGTGTAGGGGCTGAATTAAAAACTTCTGCAGATTTTCAAATTGTATGAGCTATACCTAATAGTGCATATTTGACAGCAATTCGAAATTTTGTAGAACTCCGCTAGTAGGTACTACCTATACTGAAACTGCTGCCCTTTCAAAAATACATTCTTTTGTTTTGCTTAACGTAGGAGTATAATGCACTAAATTGTCGACTCTTAAAAATATAGTAAATTACATATCGTGCCAGCTAAAAAGGCACAAAGAGAACGTCAATCAATGGTGAAGGGGACTTCGATTATCGTTTTCTCTTTATTTTTCTCCCAACTGCTGATTAGAGCTATTTCTACCCAATTAGAAGAGTTAACTCTAGTTTTAATTAAAAATTGAGATAGAAAAAACCGTTGCATCCTCGCCCAAACGAAATCACACCTAAACTAATTGCTTTAAGTACACAAAAGATTGTTAATCCCACCTTTTACAAAAGTAATAATGTTACGTTACAACATAATAAATATAGAGGTACACAAACGTGATTTTTCCAAAACATTAACTTTCAATAATAAGTTAAAACTTAAAAGGGTTGCTGGGCCCTCTTTTCGTTAAATTGTAAAATTTAAAATCATTGAGCTAGAAAAAAGAGTAGTGAAGTGTACGAAATTTAATTTTCCTAAATTTAACCCTTGCGCGAATGGGAAAAAAAGTTTTTTGGCCTTATTTGTACGAGCAAGAGTTACAATTAGGGTTGTCATGGTTATTCAAAATGGCGGATTTTGAAGGTATCGATCTTTCGAACAAGCGACTCTTTGCTAAAAAATTTTTTCCGCTCGTAATTTTACTAATTGATAAGTTTCAACTATTTTTAGTAAAATGGTAGTTGGAAATAAGATGTTTTGACATTTTTCTCTTGGGACAAATGCCAAACATAAATCTCACACGCTCTAATGGTTTGTTCTTAACGGATGTGATAATTCATTAACTTTTATCTTCTTCCTATTTTGATAAGAATTTTTGGGTGCGTAGAAAATTTTGGTAGTACCTAATGTACGTACCATGCACACTCGGCGAAACTACCCCAAATTGTAAAAAAAAACGATTTTCTACACCCAAAGGATTGCTCGGTTAAATGTTTATCTGTAAAGTAATAAATTTAGAACACAAAAGACCAACAACACACGTTAGTAATTTAACAGATTTGTGAAAAAAGGGGTGAAATGGCGTATTCCACTGAGACATTCTTTTATTTCATAATATAAGTCAATTTATATACAACTACACCGTACATAATATTGGTACAATTGCGAAACGGCGTGGAACAAATTTTTTTATTTACTTATAACATGAAAAAGACAAAAAACATTAAGCGACTTCAAAGTAAACTTTAAACTGGTGCTTTAAATACAGGGTGCTCCTGAGACCAGGGCCAAATTACTTTATAGCGTTGTGTGCAGCCAATAATAAGTCACAAAAAAAGGTTCTAATACGAGCGAACGTTTTAAAATGCTTTCATTTCCAAAGGCGACATAGCAATTTGAATGTTTTCAGAACACCCTGTATTTTTTAGACAACACACACACACTAACGAACTAGAAAACAACACCTAATAAGTAGGTAATATATCACATTCAAGTTAGTAAATATTAAATCCGATACTAGTTATGGTGGCCGTGGTTCAAATCATTCTTCTTTCTCCCCTAAAAAGAATAGTAATTAGTAGGGTTTATTAAAAGTAACAGTGGGCGATCATAACTTCCAATCATCGAGAACGCTACGGAACGTTTAAATGAGTAAATTAGGGTTCCCTGACTTAAAAGTATGAAAAACACAGGAATTGATACATTGGGAAAATGTTGAATTGCCGACGTACATTCTCAGAAGCCAGTGGCTCAATTGTAAGCCGGAAGCTACTAACAACAAGGTTGTGTCGTTGATGTACGAAGAAAGCAGATCGTTTTCAAAAAGAGTGGAGTGTCGCTAGAAAACGTGTCACTGACGTGAGACGGTGAGACTCCCACGTATTCATCTCATCACCTCTAGATTTCAACTTAACCCTAAACGATGCATGTAGAGTCGCTCTTAATTTATTACCACATTGGTGTGTTTGTCCTATTTTGTGTCAAATTATTAAAAAACAGACCAGTTGATGAAATTTAGCAAAACGTATCCTGTAGTACTCACGAAAATGTGAAAGAAGTTCCAAAAATTTCTTTAAAAAGATGAAGAATTCTAGTGGTACTAGTTGAACTTTCTCTGGCGATCCCAGAGCACGATTTACGGTAACCTAACCTAACCCTTAGTTCAGAGAAGGTTTAACTAAACAAAAAGAAAAGGGTTAGTTAGTAAGTGTCTGGGTGATCTTCTTAAATGAGTCCAACACACCCATCTGCCTACACAGAGTCGAGGCATTCTATGATCGACCCCAAAGCTAAGCTAACCTAACCTGATCTAACCTTTTTTTGCCGATGTCTATGTGTTGGATTCAGCAGGGAAGATGATCCTACCGCCAACCAAATACACCTATTTTTCCTCTTACCATGGTCTATGGCTGTCCTGGATTCGTCTTTTCGACATTTCTTTAGGGAGCCCGTGGCGAAGTTGTGATCTGTCATACCGCTGCTTCTGCTACTGCTTGACATATAGCCGTATACTGCTACCAACTACTTTTGCTCTCCAGCATGATATCTGTAAGGTTTTCGGCCTCCACCCTCTTTTCTACCTGTGTTTCGAGGAATTTCCTCTCTTTGATCCACCTTGCACACTCAAATAGCGTATGCATTGCTTCGTCTTCCTCGTCGCAGAACCAGCATGTGGTGTTATCAGCCTTTTTTTTTATTCCACTCATATATATGTTTTGAAGCGGCCATCTCCAGTAAGGATATGAGTTAGGTAGTAGTAGTTTTACGACGCGTGTCCTCTGTCGGTCCATTTCTTTACTTCTTTAATTAGCCTGGCCGTCCACCTTCCTTTGGCTTTTCCTACCCCTCATTTTAATCGTGTTTCCATCCGTCTCTTGCATATTTCTTACCTTTCTTTAATTAGAATGTCAATGGGGATTGCACCTCGTATGACCTAACCTGACCTGACCTAACTTAACGTAACCCAATGAAGTTCCTAAACTTTGAAAAACTTCAAGTTTAATTACTTTTGTACTCCTCTTGTATGGAAAGGAGAAGCCTATTCAAAATATTTTCCCAAATAAAAATAAGTAAGTAATGATTTGGGAGTTGTACCAAACCAGTTCATGGCCGGTTGCTCAATTCCAATCTGTCATTTTTCGTTAAACGGAAAAACTTTATAACGAAAACTCAGAAGCTTTTGTAGACTGGAAAAATTGAGCTTCTACAACTCAAGCTCTGGACTCTGGATACTCGTTTCTCATATTCAAAACCAGATGAAGTGGTTAAAGAATATTTTAGCAAAAATTGTAGTAGTTCGAATGGAAACGCTATCTTCAAATTACGAAACTGTCGAAATTAATTTGTGGCTGAAAACCATTAGTAAAAAAATGTTCAGTTTAAAGTCTATTTTACTCCGCTTCCTTCATTACAAAATTAATTATCGAGTGACTAGTCGAAGTAGAGGGAAATAAAATTATTCCATAGCCTGCTCGATTTACATTAGAAGTTTTGATCGCCCTCGTATAGTTAAGATTAGGAAAAAGGTTCCAAGTGTCAATTTTGTTTGTTATTTGTTTATTTCTACTTGTGATCCTTCTTAAAGTTTCCTTTTGTCGGCAAAGGTATCCGATTCATTGAAAAATTTAGACAACTTTAAACATATCAATTTCGATACTACAACTGTCCAAATTAAACGCGAAGACGAATCCATTCTAAAGCCTTATTTCAAAGATCTATTGTGCGACTTTAGGGCTTTTTAAAAAAGTGCCATTCAGTTTTGTGAACGTGTCAGTACTTAGTGACATGTACAGTAGCAAAGAAGGGAGTCGTTTTCAAAAGGGGACTTCACTATAGTGATTTTACCTGGCTCTTTTGTTGACAAATGCCAAACATATCCCTAAAATGTCTACCAATTCACATCAAGGTATAAATATCACATTGCACTTTTGATAACAATAGATAAGGCGATCTATATCGTACACATTAACTCAAATAACTTATTTAATTTATAAATTACCCGTAGAAATATTTGGCGACTTCATACTTGGAGAAGGTGAGAAAATAAAATTTGGACTTTAGGAATGAGAAAAAAAAACCAAGAAGAAGGAAAGGAAAAGACGAAACGAAACAAAACAAAAATAATATCGAAACATAATTTAATACACAATTATAACATATACACGTACATACAGGTTAGTTTTAAAAAATAGTTAACATACAACTAAGTAACTAAACGAACTTAATAGAATAAAAAAAATTGTTAATTAAATTAAACGACTGGATAATATTTTTCGACGCTCCATTATCAACAACTGCGTCCAACATATTAATAAACGAAGAACGAAGGGTTGATATAATTTGCATAGACTACAAGCGCGTTAGTTGCGCTTTTTAACAGAACAAAAAGTTAGGGCTTAAAGGACAGTTTAGTAACTTTGGTTTTGTACATATACTATAGGTAGGTACATATATTAAGTTGTAAACAGATGTCTTCAAAAAATGCAAAACTTATTCAAATGGGCTTTAATAATATATCGGCATATAAATCATCCCTTATTTTTTATTATTTCAATTAATCAATCTGTAGTTGTATTTTTAAATGGCACGTAATTGTTTTGCGATCGCGACAAGCGTTTAGGTTGTGGGGTGTTGTGAAGGTACGTGCTTGGATTAGCCAGTCGTGGATTACTTTCTTAAGTTTATTTGAACAGCGAAAATTGGCACATTGCACTATGGTTTGTAAATTGTTTAATTTGTAAGGGCTAAGGTGGGGTTAAAGGAAGGCCTACTTGCAGGGGTAGTCCGTGCCTTGGTGGTCCGTGACAGCGCGAAGATACTGCTCCTCCATGGTGTCCGTGATGAGCCGAACCGTGTAAGCTGTTGGCCATTCTCAACTGTAACAAAATAAATATTCAATGTTTATTGTTTCGTCTTTTTAAATAATACACAACATAAGTTTTTGCTTCTTATGTTACGGAGATGGACGAACCGATACATTGTGAATAAACAATCTGAAAAATTTACGAAACGAATGTGAGTATCGTTCGTTTAATATTTCTATATGTGGAGGGTTTCGAGCTTTCGAGCCTCTGAACGAACCAATTTCGACTTTAATCCTGACATTAACACGTTTATTGCCCTTAAATAAACATTAGCCCCCATTGTAACCAATTCAGTGTTACTTTTGCTCTTGAAAACACATGCAAAAATTAAATTTCATATTTATTATTGCTCGCATGCTTAGCATAAACAGTCGACAGAATTTTCAAAAGCAAAAAACAGAAGAATATGTAGCCAGGTAAAGAAAGATACTCTTTTAAAAAAGGCTAAACCTGCAGAAGCTTAAAATTGAGGTTAAGATGGTGTTGTTCAAACACGGCCTCCGAGGCTTAGGTTAAACCTCATAGAGGTTTACCATGGTATTGGTTACCAAAGTATCAAACTTAAGATTCATACCAGATACGAAAACATACCAAATATCTAGTTTGAAGTAACAAAGTTGGGGGTCTGCTTAATCACGCCTACCGTTGTTAGTATAGTTGAAAAACCAAAATCAGAAATTACAAATCTATATCAAATAGACCGGATCGGCTATTTCGATTGAAATAACGAAGTTGAGGCCCACTGAGGCCTAGGTATAAGCGTAACCGCAATTACCATGGTATGGTCTCGAACCTAAAATCGATACTAAAATAGACCGGGTGTTCCATTTGAAATAACAAAGTTGTGGGCTCGCTGAGGCCTTGGATTAAGCCATGGTATCGTTACCAAACTCTCCCGGATATCCCGTTGGAAATAAAGAAATTAGAGCCCATGAGAGAGCCAAAAACTAAAATTTAAAATCCATAGCAAAATAGACCTTGTACTCCATTTGAAATAACGAAGTTGAGGGCTCGCTTTCGAGGTTTCGGTTTAAGCCTGATGAAGGCGGCCATGGTATTGTTGGAAAGTCAATATTTTAAACTCCAAACCTATATTGAAATATACTGGGCATCTATACCAAATTCTTCCGAATATCCCATTGGGAATAAAGAAGTTGAGGCCCAGGTTTACGTTTAATTGCTTAACTACCATGGTATAAAAAGTTGAAGTGTCTGCCGAGGCCTAAGTTTAAGACTGTTTCGAAAGTTCTGAGGTGATTAAAACCCCATTTTCATGCATTTATCTACCCCCACCTAAATTTTCAGCAAATGTAGTGTTTTTTCAGGTTCTAATACTAGATGTTTCAGTTGAAGTTTCAACTGAGGCTTAGTATAAAAATGACACATGAGGTAGGTACTAGTACTAGTTCGATATTTTGTAATTCAGTCCGTCAAGAAGTATGGAACACTTTTCCTTTGAAACAAAGAATGATATAAAATTGCCTTAATTGGTTTTCCATTAGAAAATATTTAAAAAGTTCTGTTCAACCGACGATAAGTCGTATAATCAGCCCGAATTGAAAATAGACGATTGGGTACATGTAGGTAAATAGAAGAAAACCGAAAAGCCGAGAAGAGATCGAATTATGAAACGCTACTAGAACACAAGCCACAGAAAGAATACATAATATATGAATAAATGAATGACTACCAATAATTCCCAAGATACGACCCTTCAAGAATTAAACGCTCTCTCTATGTATACCGACGTAAGAATACCTAACTACGAAATAAATTTTGAAGATCCTTTTAAAACGTTTATTCAATAATTTAAGAAGAGCTTTTATTACGAAAATCGGACAAAAGTCCTTCTCCATCTCAACTTTCTCGTGAATATATATACAAAACAATCTTGCACTAACAATGAAACCATTTTAAGAACTCGCCTACATAAAACTGCCCCATCTATTTTACATGAATAAACTTTAAAATCTCTTAATGGCACCTTCGAAAATTTACTTTTGAGAAAAAAGGCAAAACGTAACAACTAGGTGAATTTGTGCAGGTATATGTTAGTTTACAGTATAGATTACAAATCAAGTGGTGTATTATGATAAGTAAAGAAAATGAGTAAAGTAAATTCAGGTAGCACCAGTTCCGGTGCGTAATTTTCATGTTTTACGGTTCATATAAGGACTAAGGACTCGTTAAAGATAACATTTTACACACGGATTAAATTTCAATAGCTCATCGAGATGCGATATTGTCACAGTATCATTGATCTAATCCCATTGGAGAATAATGACGAGAAGAGGCGGCATCTCTATTATGTAACTTTTTTATAGTAAGTCGTTTTCTTTTAAGAATGATACTTTAGGATCTTCCGAGTTATTTTAATAGGGGCTTTATATAAACAATTATGGCGCTTGAAACTTTAGTTTTTTTTCCTATACACATATAGAGCGGCATCTTTTTGGGATTATAGGGATTTGTCGCAAAGTTAAGTAAATAAATAACAAAATAAAATAGGGCAAGCTTTTTTTAGTCTTCGGCAAATCCTTACAAATTAAACAAAAAATAACAGAAATTTATGATCGAGCATCAGGAATGGGAAACATTTAAATAAAAGTAATCGTAATTTAGTAGCCATATAAGTACCGTGTATGCTCCACAGCCTTTGGTACATGAGAAGATGAACAATTCAAGTTCTCTGCTTCTCAGAGGAGCCATTAATTTGTAATAATGTCGGTATCAGAAAAAAGTATGAGATTTTGGCATATATCCGCCCTAAATATCGAAGTTCTGACGTTTGGCGTCCAGGTGAAAGTAGCGTAGACGTAGCTCAACCAAATGACAACTAATACCACTACAAATAGCATAAAGCCTTTTGGGCATTTGAGTGTCTTTTTATTTGCGTGGTGTGTGGTGTATCGTAAACCCTGAAGACTATTAGGCGGCTTGAGCCATCAGGGGCCTCATTGGATGAGAAACGCCAGTTCTCAAAACTATCTCTAAATGTCTAAAAAGTGTCAAAGCGAAATTAAAGCACAAAAACTAAAAATTACATGCCGAACATAAGGAAGAACAACATATATCTGTACTGACCCTCTGAATTTTCTAATATACGCAGAGAGAAACGAGAAGACTTGGGTATTCTAATTCCGCTCCGTAAAGTTCTTTTTGACTTACGCCACCAGCAGAGAGGTTCAATACAATCAATAGAAGAATAGAATTGAAAGAGATTATTCATTATTGTACCTCTCTGCTGGTGGTAAAGTTACCGACAACTTTACGGAGCGGGACTACTTTAGAAGATGAAACAAATATTTTTCTTTCAAGGATAATATGATAATAATCTGATTTGGCAGTTCTTATCGTATATATGTACAGTTAATATACGGAGAGATCAGTAGTATACGGATTACACTGTTAAAAATAACGATATTCTATTGGTTATCATTATCACGTTATCACTGTTATCAGTTATCATACGCCATTGTAGATATCATTGATTCTGTGTTATTTACAGCATCTTAAAACTTGAATTTGATATTGATTCCTCGTTATTGTAAAAAACGATTACTGTTAGGTTCAGGTTCCAACTAAAATATGACCAACTCCGCGTGAAATTTCATTAAAGAACCGCGAGTTAATAAAGAAGCAGCTAAAACCCTTGCTACCAATAAAAAACCAAATGAAACCTCGACTGGTTTAACAGTTACCAAGGTTGCTACACTTTTGCTTCAAGTCACAAGTGTTTTTGTTTTCCTCTCGGAAGGCAGTGGGAAACCACAGAGGCAAATTTTCGTAGCACGATTCAAAATGCCTTTTCCAAACGAATATCAACTCATGCATTTGCTCATCTTACAGTATTAAGACTCTTTTTAGTTACCACTCAAATTGAAGCATATAAAGGTTCAAACAGCCTTCCTGTGGCCCTGAGCCAATCATCAAACCAGCCGTATCAACTGTTAATACTCTCCTCAAAAATAATACCCATCAACTACAGACTGAAAGATAGACAAACAAAGAAGGGTGCCGGCAAAGCAAAAGAGCTTTACTGGCTCCTTCCAAAAAGCTGGCAAAATACTGTTTACAGTTGTCCCGACCTAATCTACGAATAATTGCAAGGACACTCACGGGACACTGTCGACACTGTCCAGAAATCCAGAGGAGCATGCTATTGTAGATCCATGCGTTGATACTGGGAAGAGCAAATTCCATCTTCAACAATTTATTTTTAAGACAAATGTGAGCTCTCAACATTTCCCATCTCACAATATTAAGACCATTTGTGGTTATTATAACGAATTACGCGGAATTACTTATTTTTCAAAAATCTCCAGTACTCACACTGGAGTATCATATTGAGATATATGTACTCATACTACGAAGAACAAATTTCTTCTTCGAAAATTCCTTTTTACGACGAATACGGGCTCTTAGCAGTTCCAATATCTCAACAGCATGACCAGTTGTGGTTACTATAATGAATTACGGAATTACTTATTTTTGTAAAATCTTGAGTGCTCCAACTGGAGTATCCTATTGAAGATCCATATGCTCATACTAAAAAGGGCAAATTTTTACTTCAAAAATTACCTTTGTAAACGAATACGAACTCTTAGCAGTTCTTATCTCACAATATCAAGATCATTTTTTGTAGTTACTAACAAATGGCTTATTTTATTAATCTCCAGTGCTCAAACTGGAGCATCCAATTAAAAATTTCTGCACTCATAACGGTAAGAGTAAAGTTCTTGCTTAAAAATTTCTTTTCAGTACAAATCCTAACTCTTAACATTGCCTATCTAGCAAATGCCATTGCTGGTTCAAACTGAATCATCTGATTCAAGAGCCATGTGCTGATACTGATACTGAGAAGAGTAAACTCTTGTCTTCCTTTTCAAGACGATTTTCAGCTCTTACTAACAAAACAATTATTTTAGTGAACTTCAAGTTCTAAGACTTAAACAGACCTTTCTGAAGAGCCATATCTTGATGATGAGAAGAGCAAAACCTAAGTGTTGGGTTAATGTCTCTCTGCTTTCGTTAACCAAGTCGTTGAAATAAAAGGTAATGCCACGTATTATTGGCATTCAATTTGCATTCATAAAAAACGGGAAAATGCTCAAAAAGTTGATAATAGTAGAAAAGTCATGCTAAATGCATGACTTTTAAAGGCCGAGTTCTAGTTTCATTCTTCGACGTTTCAAAGAAAATATAATGAATTAAGAACGATCACATGGCATGGGGAGCAAATCGGAATTTCTAAATAGGTTGTAAAAAACTAACAATTGACCGGGGCACAAAAAACTTCTGTTTATCTAAAAAACACATTACCAATTCATTCATTAACAATCTCCCTATATAACGTTAACACCGGCAAGAGCATAAAATTGAGCTTAATCAAAAATCAGAAACTCGCATGTTTAATAAAATACGTTCATACAAAATGCTTAGATGATTTCTTTTTGTTATATAATACAAAACAAGCGAGAGATCACTAACAAGCGTCGAGGGTGGTAAGATCGAGGGCGCGACCCTAGTAAATTAAAGGGCGCCCTCGCAATTCTAGACGCTACCGTCCGTATGGGTCAATCACTTTTAAAACCTCCCTACGTCCCTACTCCAAAGGAGACAATGCGTTTAGTTGCCAACAAACTTTATTTTTTATTATACGGCAGTTATTAGTTTAATAATAGTCCCTCTATGTTTATTAGAGAGAACTATTTTAAAATTTCAAATATGCGCCCCTTTGATGTTTGCGACGAACTTTAAAAAAAATGTTTTCGCATTAATTGAAGATAATCTTCAATTAAGACTTTAATATAGCGGCTTATATGGTAGTTTGCAATGGCACCCCCTTTTTAAAATAACAAGCTTATGAGATAGAGATGAGTGCGTTATGATTACGTGATCCCGCATTAATTAAAATAGGAATTTATACCGAATATTAAGTTGTCAATACGTCAGTATAGTTCAATAATTTTCGGAATAACTGGCACTTAACTTCCTAGGTATTGTTAATAACAAAGAAGTCAGACATATATAGAGCCCTTTGTAGGAAATGCTGACCGGTGCAGTGCATCTATTGTATATTTGTTTACCCGGAGCAGGATGCAGAATTGCTGCAAATATCAGTAATAATATAATACACAAACAGATGATTTATTAAGGGGTAGGTCTTGATTGAATTGTAAAGCGATCGCGCATTCAAAATTGAAAGGCATGATGTGTTTAATATTATAATATTTAGACACTTTCAAAAATTTATGATTTCAAACCGTTCGAGTGGAAACCGAGAAAGTTTAAAATTTACGAAATTTTTGAAACTAATCGAATCGATCAACTAGAACGCGAACGACTTTTTTTACGATTTTAAATTTAAACAATTGAAAAAATTTAAATTAAAACTCGCAGGGATGTTTTATTGGATTCGTAGATGTATTTTGATTTCAATTAAATTATTTTATTGAATCAACCCCTTGGAATTCCATTATCAAACCCCTCTAAAGCTCTCCGTAATGTTCTTTCATTTACAATTTGAAGGGTTAGTTAAAAGAGATTTGGATTTTTATTATTTTTGTTTCGAAACAAATATTTTCAAATTAATATCGTCCTGTGTCCTAACAGACAAAAAGAAGATTAGAATTTTAAAAATGTAAAATTGTTTCGACTAAAAATCGTCCTCAAACTCTACCCATCAACGATGAGGAGAAGAAATGTCGTTACTTTTTTAGTTTTTCTAAACGTGCACCAATTAATTTTTTTAATGTTTAAATAAATCAACGAATTACCCAACTAAAGTTCGAATGGAACAAAATGCATTTTTTGTATTGAACTGTTCACCCTTATTAGATACTCGAAGGGGGTCTCTCTACGTGAAGTAAGATTCCCCACTCCCTCGACAGCTTCGTAGTTCCGTAAACAATATTACGCACTGCAGGGTTACATATTGACATTTGAAAAGGTGCCGAAGTGAAAAATCAAAAAGGGGCCTCATATTTGTGTTTATGATGCCCCCTGTGGCGATTCAAGTTTGGGCACGTTTTGTTACAATATTTTATGCTATGTTAGCATATGTCTGACCTGGCTCTCTTCTGAATAATAAGCTTTACTATTGTTAGATCAAAATTTTAACTGACATTAAGTTGTTGAAATTTTTTAAAGCGATACAAACATCTTCAAGGATTAAATATTTACTTAAGATGATTATGATTGGTATAAAAGTCGGTAAATAAATATTTACAAAACCTTTTCATTGCCCAACTTTAAATATTTTAACCGTAGAGAAAGAAATTTAGGAAAAGTCCTAACGAATTCTGCTCAAAGTTGTCAGAATTATCTAGCAATAGCCTCCCAATATCAGTATCAAGTTATAAGAAGATCAAGCTATAAACGTAGTCAAAAACGCGTTGTTGGAGACTAGTTTGGAACAATCGTTGAGATACCTAGTTAAGAGCTATCGAATGCAGATAGGCTAGGAGATAAGATTTCCTGGCAGCCAGCCAGGCTGACCAGGTGACCATTTTTATTTTGGACAAGGTTTGGGAGAATGGGTATGGGTAGCGTACAACCATGAAACTAGAAAATAAGTGGAAAGGTTTAACCGGCGAAGAACATAAAGCGCCTGGCGAAGAACAAGCTGTTAGTTGCATAAAGAAGTTCCGAGAATTTCGTAGTATGGATAAGTGAGAGTACCCTGGAGTACTCAATCGCGTACACTTACTGAGTAAGGCCGGTCGTCCATTTATACGACATGTCGTATACGACATGTTTGCGACATGTCGTATCATTTTTTAACCAAGAAAACAAGAAATAATTTGTCTGTCAAGTGTACGAATCTCAATTAATAAACACAGGTTTAAAAATGATACGACATGTCGTATAAATGGACGACCGGCCTTACACTCTCTTACGTTACTGATGCTTCACTATTAGATACCCTCAAACTAGCTTATAACTTATAACCTTCCACTTATTTTCTAGTTCCTTGCGTAGGTACAACTCGGGACAAAATAAAGAATTAGACACCAAAATGCGAGCTGTATAAAAACTAACCATCGTATGCACAAACTGGCAGATTGCACCTTCCCTTTCGGCCGGTAGGTCACTCCCTGCTCAGTGCTCCGTACCATCACTAGGTGCCTATGCAGAACCTATTTTTACCTTGCTGGAGCATGACATGAAAATAGAACAACAAAATGTAGAACAGCGTTGTGCGATAAATGTTTACGAAGTAATAGATAAATGACACTGAAACTTTCTAAGAGATAAAATCGATGTATAACCAGCGTATCCAATCTAGAGCACGAGTGTTCACGTGACACAATGCCTTTTTAGAGTACCCTAAACCTATTAAGATGGGGCCTGATCTTAATGACCTTCCACATCCAAAACTGGTAAAAATGCGCAAAGTGGTGAGAAATTTCACAAATTCATACCGTGGACTGAAATCGAAATTCGATAAGCAGCGAGTTGATTGTGAATCGCTTTACGGTGGCCGAAAACCTGAATACCCGGAAAGTGTTGCCAAGATGGTTCCCTCAACACTTTTCAGAAATGAGTCGCCAAATTGAAAATGTCCCTATCCCTAAAGCTTGGTATTTAAGCACCGGGTGGACAACATGCAGAAAGCCATAACGGACAAATTGATGCGAGTGACTTAACTTAACCAGTTTCAGCATTGCTGCAAGGAGTGGGGGCGGCAGCTTCGACTGTGTATAGCTTTCCAAGGCGACTTTGAAGAAGATAGGTCCTCGTTACTTGTCTGATACACCTGGTATCAGCAGATTGAAAGAGACTCGAGTGGGGTAAGTGCACACTACTCAGTAAGGAAAATGATATCTGCCAAACAATAGTAGGTATAATGTTCGGTAAGTAGATCAGCTAAGAGGCCTACGGAAATGTGGAATCGCTTGGGGCTATAAAGTGGAGAATATTGACACGATAAACGATTACAAGGACGCCGGTGGTTATCGGGTCACCATACTGAGATTAACCAGAATACTATCCAGAGTTGGTTTATCAACGCGGTGTTCATCTGTTCTGCTTGTCGTCTAAGATCGCCGATTTTATAATAACTAGACTGCCGTAAACTTATAGCTGCCCATTGTGGAGCAGAATATAATTCGAGATTTGGTTTTTCTGGAGTGTGGAACATGAAGCATTGTTACGGAAAATTTGCTGAACTGTGCTAGAAAAATCGTAATTGCGCCTATTCTTGAAGATTCTTGGTTAGCAACCCTCTCGCACATAGTGCAGACCGTCAACAAGGAGGAAGTTCCTACTGTCTAACCCATTGTAGCTCATTCCATGATCTTACTAGATACATAGTGATGGCTGTAAGAGTGATGATGAGTTATTGGATTGTTTGGAGGTGGCAAAATGATCTCCCGTGGATGGAATGAAAACGTAGAATAATACTAATCAAAGGAAATAAAAGAGAGAGAGAACCATAAAAATTAGGTAGAGGTCTTACAGTCCCAGAGATGGTTCTATAATCATCGAAAGCTCTTGGTGAGCCTATGTACTTATTTACTTATAGATAGTCCAATAGACCCAACAGATCTAAGCGAATCACTCCCTTGGTCTCGAGTCTTGATAAATTTATCTTTTTTAGAAGGCAAAAAACAATATCTACTCACTATTAGATATATAATTAAAAATTTGAAATATCATAAGGAAGCGTTGTGATAATCTTTCATGTTAAATCCTGACATTTCCAACACAAAAAATTAAATTGTTACGTTAAACTTTAAACATCAGGATAATTTCAAATGCAGGTGCTTTAAAACGAGATTAAAGAACATTAAAGTTTCAAATCCGATCTAAAATCTACACCGAATTGCTCTTTATATCCAACAAAATCTGCGTGGGAGAAGACACGATGAATAAACAGATTTACAACATTGAACCTGACGCTTAGGGCAGAATGGTTGTAAATAGAACTAAATCTGTAAAATGTTTGTTTTGCCATCGGCAATTTTTCGCTTCGACGCTTATAATACCTAACTGAAAATTAGGGACCGTAACTATAGTAATTTATTTTCGTTCTGCTTCGAATAATAAATAATCAAACAAAAAGTTTATTATTACGTAAATTATTGAAACTCACCTCGATATCTTGATCTGGTCTATCTTGAGAACGATATCCCCTGTGTTTGTCTTCGAATTCTCTTAATCTTTGGTTGTAACGTTCCATTTGTTCTCTAAGTAGGGCATCTTCGGCGGCCGCACGATCTTCGCAATATTCTAAACAACCCACTCCATCGAGACGTTCTAAATCTAACCATCCTCTCCATCGTACACAAACTCCATTCATTATTAAGGATGACTTTATGTGGATCTGTAAGTTAAAAAGCATTTTTTTATTTCGACCCAAATGCGAATTCTTTAAATTCCTATCGAATGTGGTTCTCGGAAGAATTTTGACTTTTCAATAGTTACAAATGAAGCTACGACAATCGTCAGGTAGAAAAAAGCTTCGCGCTTCCCGAACAAACAAACTTTAGGGGATATTTTCGTTAAACAATGGATGAATAATGGACAACACGCTTTATAATAGAACATAATCCGAATCATTTATTTAAAATGGGTTACGTCAAAAATGACCCCCGTTAATGAGTGTAAGGTATACCCTTTTAATAGAGGGTTAGTTTTAGTATATAGACAAAAGCGAGTTTTAAATGTTATGCATTAAACAAGGTGACACATGTAATTTAACATAATAGCATTTTACAACTGGTTCTTTTAAGAAATTTTTTCTTATTTTTTTAGCCAACATCCCCATGAAATATGGTGCGAACTGTTTTTAACGTCTCCTCATACTATACCTAATGGAATTGAGATGGAAAAAATATGTATTTCATGCATTCTTATTTCGATCGAGAAAAATTACTGTAATCATCCTAAAAGCAATTTAAGTTCAATCGAAGCAATTTGATACGTGAAGATATTCTTTGGGATGGTAATATCCATGTAGAAAACGTTTTTTGTTGTAAATGGATTGATTGAGGTTTTATAAAAATAAATTTTTAAGTTACGGATGACTGAATATATCGGCGTAATATAAAAATCCACCAAATAGAGCATTTGGAGAAGTTTGTAAGAGGCATAACACCGACTTCCATATTTTTGGAAAATATTGCGTTTGAAAAGTCATAGAAAATTGATGACCAAGAGACTCAAAAAGTACTAGGAGGCTGATGCATTGGATTATAAATTTGCAAAACATTGTCATCCATTTTTTTTTGAAAAATAATTCGAAAACTGGCCTTTTTTCCGAGCATACTGTATAACTAAAAGTAACTTTTCTTCCCTTACAAAGACCACTATGATTCCTTTTTAAAAATAATGCCACGACTCGCAATTTTTTTGAAAAAATATTCCAAAGCTCATAACCCATAACTCTTCGTTTTCCAATGCATGGCTTAAAGAAAAACTTCGATTTAAACAGAACACGTCATGATTTCATTCCTACTGCCCCCCTAGTGAACTGAAAAAATCTAAAGGGTTAAAATTGAAAAGTCATTTAGAGCGTTGTACAAAGTCAACGCGTCATCTAAGCGATTTTTGAATTAATTTGGGCAACCAAACACTATTTAATTGATTTTAAATTAAATCAAAACTTTCGATTTCATTAATCTCTCCATAATTACATCAAATGTCGAATTGACTTGCTGGTAGACGCTTTAAAAATATTCAGGAAATATTAAGGGTCCCTTAGGTAGGTACTCTGAAAGTTTTAAGACAAAAAAAAATTAAAACCAGTTACGTTTTGTCCGGCAAATTAAAAATATAGGGCGGCAACCCTTTATAAATAATATTGAGCATGGGCTGTACAGGAAAATAAGTCGGGCCTATTAACATACAAAAATTCTACTGTCCAGTGAATAAAGTAGGCGTACATACGTAAATCGGACATAATTCA
Source organism: Malthinus flaveolus (assembly GCA_950108345.1). Classification (NCBI taxonomy): domain Eukaryota; kingdom Metazoa; phylum Arthropoda; class Insecta; order Coleoptera; family Cantharidae; genus Malthinus; species Malthinus flaveolus. Next base: position 4,576,676 of record OX467285.1, read on the forward strand.
CCTATTCCACTTTGACCAATGGACATCTGCTTAAAAAGGGGTCGCAATTTCAATAAAATACCATACCTGTCACTTTGAGCCCTTCCACATAAAAAATCCACATTTATTAGGCTTACATTAGCAACAAATTTAATTATTTTTTTTTGTAAAAATCAGGGGTTGAAACTTTGAAACAATGGCACGAATGGGCAAGCCAAACACACTATGGGGTACTTTTCAACTTGACTTACTTCTTTCAAACCCTTTTTGGCTATTGTAACATTTATATAGAAAAAGGCGTGCGAAAATTATGTCATTATCAAGTTTTTTGCCGAACATCTGGTTTAGTATAAGGGTTGTGATAGTGTAGGTCTTTAAGGCCCCACGGGGAACATTGCTATATTCGACTCACGCTGTTTGTTATTCTATCGGAATTAATAAAGTTATTGACGTTTAATTTATTAATTTCTATATAAAATAAAAACGAAAGGGGGTGAAGTAATTCGTAACAAATTTACTCGTTTTTTTCTTCGTTGGAATAGAAATATTAATAAATCACGATGATTCATTAATTTATGTCTTTTAATTGTAATTTTTCACATGTAAAGATGTTTACACGTTTTTTGTTTGTAGATGAATAACATGTTCAAGGTTTTTAATACCATTATTGTGTAGTGAATACTAAAAGGTGCATTGGAAATTCCGCGTTTAATTTGTAAAGAACAAATTGAAAGTTTTGATAAAGCATTTGCTACATTTTGCTACTTCAAATCAACGTTGGTTTACAGTCAACCCAAAGTGCTGTTGGGATTCGACATTCTTTTCCAAAAAACTGATGAGAGAAAGCAAAGAGGAAAAGAAACATTACGATCCAGGGAGACTCTGAAAGGTATAATTCTGCAAATGATATAGGCCGAAAAGTAACAACATACTCGAGAAGCATATTTTGTCATATAAGACAAAATCCCCACAAGAAAAGCTAAAGCTACGCTTCCACAACAAAACCAAAATATCACGTGATGGACTACGAACCAGAATTTGAATTTTTAAGAAATGAAATATGGTAAAAGTTGAGCGGATAGCTCTGCAGAGCGCGTGTAATTTTTGGTCGACAAAATGTACCAACTCGTTCGACATTTAAGAGAATTAACGATAAATTCGATCGAACTGGATCGGTTGTAGATGAGAACTATTAAATGCAAGTATTGGTGAGAATTGAGAATCCAAGCACATCGGTTTGATCTACCTACACAAGCAGTTTGAAGAGCATTTTAAAGAAAAATCTCCATCTGCATCCATATAAAGTTTAATCGACTCAAGAACTTAAGCCGCACCTTCGACAACTTGGTGTTGACGAAAACACGAAGATTTTGCTGTTACAAACGCTGTTGTTGGACACTGATTTTGTTAGAAAAATTGTCTTTAGCGATGAGACGCACTTCCACTTGAATGGTGCACACCCAAAATAGTCGTATTTGGAGATCAGAGACTTCACATTTTGTTTCTTCGAGGAGGCCGACTGCAATGCCGTGATCGTGAATCGTGAACGTTATCGCGAAATGTGACTTCAGAAACACAGGACAACCTGTCACACTGCGCAAAAGACAATAACAGATTCCCTGACCATGTCATTTCACACACTGGTGACCAGAATTGGCCACCAAAATCGTGCGATCTAACGCCGTGTGACTTCTTTCTACAGGGTTTGGTGAAGTCTCTCGTCTATGCCGACCAACCAGTCTCAATTCCTGAACTGAAAGAAGAAATTTGAGAAGAAAAATATATTATTTTTAGTTTCACTACGTGCTATGCGAAGAGTATCGAGAAATTGGAAACTATTGGTATACCTTCGTCCGTTTGCCTGCCAGTTTCAGAGCTATAAAGTTAAGACAGTTAAAAACAATTAAGAGGTAATAGTTACAGTCTGTCGGCCCGTTGACAACTTTCACAAGCCAAATTTTAACAGCTGGAGAGCTATACCTTTGAGGGTAAAGCCAAAAAATTACCATTCAAAATCAAGAGGTTTTTCGTTTGTAAGTAGACAACTTGAAAGGTTTAAAGAGCTAAATCGTAATAGTAGAGCCTGCAAATTAAAATTCAGTTTCATGCCCGTCTATCCATCTGTCCATGGACACAACACTCCACACTAGAGCTGGAGCTAGAGAGAGCTAGAGAAACGATTGTATAAGTTGGATGGTCGAGCCGCATCAAATTAAAATTCAAGTTGATACGTCACGTGATATTTTGGTGTTGAAGTCTAGATATTAATCTGGGGATATTAATCAGATTTTTGTTATTTAATTCCTAAGAAATCTCCATTAAAACTATAGGACCCGCCCCCTGATTTACCAGTACAATAAAATTCACGAAAGCGTTGATAGGTATATTGGAAATTAGAGTTGGATAGCTGCTCTTTTACTGGTCGTTTTATGGGGCTTGAAACGAGAAAGTCACACGAGAATGGGATGCTCGATCCATCATTTTGGATACGAGGATGTGTTTATTTCTGATGCCAGTACATAAATATTTACATAAATATTAAGTTTTAAGATCTCCATCATTCAGCATTGATGTTGATGCCAGGCTCCTATATCCAACAGGAATATGCCTCGATAATAACGAAATACGCTTAATATTCCTTTTTTTGTTGAACACGAAAACTGGCGATTTCTTGGTTTTGGGAACCTGTATCCCCCCCCCCCCCAATAAATAAAAAAAACATTGGGTAGTATACATACAGTTGAGGCGACAATTGTTTTTCCCATTAGCTAGCACCCATGGAATTCACTGAGTAGTAAGCAGACTTCATAATTTCATCCCCAAATGTAATTCTAAATCCCTGAATGAGAAATCAAATATCAGAAGTGGACTCTGAAGCTTTGTTTCGTTATCTCAATTTTATACATCACTCCACTCACTGTACTGAACAATGAAAAAGAAATTCAGAACTTCCACTCAACTCAACCACTGTCGTAGAAGAATATCTGTGGCCACTTTAGTCACATTCTATCTTCTTGAATTTTGCTTGAGCTTGATAAAGGTATAATAAGTAAGCAACTGTCGTAATTTACTAAGTTTAATTTTCAGGTTGTGGTTTGTTTCGAGCAGAGTCCAACCCTCGACTCTCAGAGACTTCTTAGCTCAAATCCGTCATTTACAGAATTAATATTTTTAATTTGAGACTTCTGAACTGAAAAGCACTTCTATACAACAGTGGGTCAAAATTTGTTTACCAAGGAAGTACCTACCTAACACCAAAAAAGCATGGGCATTAATAAGATTTTGCCATTTTTATTGTGAACGAACCATTTCAGTATAAAACAGGAGGAGATCGATCATCTTCAAAGCTTACAATCAACTTACATTATAAGAAGTTTCACTCAATTTTACAGAAGATATAATTAGGCCATTAGGCGTAAATCTAAATTATTTTTGAAGAAAAGAGTATCTGTGGACTGAAAAACGAGCGCAATGGTCTAATGGTAAAACTCGCGATAGCTCAACCGTGAGACTTATTGCCACTGATAGTTTACACCAGAAATACCATTACAAATAAAATTATTTAATTTCGAAATAAAAGCCTAAACAAATTGTAATGACAAGATAAACCACCGATTATTTAGACAACGTTAAAAAGTAATTATATTGTAAATTTGTGCTCTAGTAAAGGCGCCTGACTGCTATAAAATATTTTACTGTTATTTATAAAGACAGGGTATGGCAGACTTACAATAAACACAGGTTTATGATACACAAACCAAGCTTTGAAGAACCGCACTTTATAGACGCCATTATTTTGACCATTCGTCCAGACAAAGGCGTCGTGACCTGGAGGATTTTAATAATATTGACAGCAGGCAGAAATTTTAACATTTTATTGTAATACTAAAATAAACTTTCATATTTTCCAACGTGCGGTTTTACGAGAGTCTCACAAAAATTTTTATTGCTCCACCCGACTAGAAGAATTTTGCCTGGAAAAAATTCTTTTGTTTAAAACTGATAGGTACTCTTTTCGTGTGTATATCGGGGTTTTAGAACGATAACGCACACAATATCAATTTTGTGGTTAAAATTTTGTAACAAAATCATTTTTAGTGGTTTTCCGTTTCCTTCAACTAACAAACTAACGTTCACATACAAACAAGCCATATGTTTCAATATTTCACCCAGTAGGTATTCGGATTTGGTGCTTGTGCATCGTGAAATGGGGCGGTTGCAATAATTTGGCAGAGTGGAAAAGAAAGACCCATACCCATCAATCTCGATCTTTTTTTAAAATTGTTATCCAATTCACAATTACTCCAACAAAATCTTTTGCTATGTTTTGTACAAGGAAAAGGGCGATTTAAATTTGTTGCGCTCAAATACGGGTGGTCTGCAATTTCTACTGGGTGTAACAAGCAAAAGTAATGCGTCAGTTTAGGTTACTTCCGCCTCGTCGATTTTTGGTACATTCGATACGCAACATTATACTTATAGGGTGTTGTTTTCACAGTATCTATTTTCATACATCTGTGTTTAAAATTGTTCGTGTCAGGAAACGATAATTTGATTATTATAGATTTCCATGGGTGATGTAATACGTAATTAGCGCACGAGCCGTTTTTCGAACTTTCTTTGAAGAAGGCTTCTAATCTTTTTTTCTTTTGGAAAATTATGGTGGAGGCTAAAGAACCGTTTTTATTTTGTTTACATCGTTTAAAGTAGTAAAATCGAGCATTACGGAGTCAAATGGACAGATATGGTTATTTACAGTTACGGTTATGACTGGCGCATCCTTTTAAAAGATAATAAAACTAACTAAAGTTGTGTTAAATTACCCATCCCGAAGCAACTTAATTGTATTTTTTTAAACTTTTTTGTTAACGCCTACCAGTTGTTTTTCAATTAAATTGCTCCATATAGTTATTATGTTAGGGTTGTTAATCTTTCTTAAACTATTAAATATTTAGTAGAGTAGATATTTACAGGGATGATCAATTCAACTCATCGCAGTTAGTTTTGTTTTTACAGTTAAATTTTAATTGCTTTTCTGAATTTGCTTAATTTTAATTAAGACATAAGGCAAAACGGTCCTATGCTATTGTTTCGTATCGCGACTAGAATATTAATTAGAGTTAATTTAACAATATGGTAACTTAATGATACATCAAAACATCTATTTAAAAATTAACCGTAATGCTCATTAACCAAATGCTGATATTGCACCAAAGAAAATTGTTTGAACAATCTATAAAAGTTTAAGTTTTCAAATTCACATTCCTACACCTTAAATCGCTTGCATTTTTTAAATTAAGCCAGATAAACCAAAACTGTATATAACCTATTTTATACAGAGAAAAATTTACTACAAAAAAGTTAAAGACGGCCCTATCGTAATATGTAACGGTTTAGGCATTAAAGTAGGGCAAATGCACCAAAACTTGACAATCGGCGCCTGAAAATTCTGAAACACATCCGTACAGTTTCTATCTGGATCTAAGAAAGATTTTAGCCAAAATTTCAAGTCATTCGAAATTATTTTCCACTCTAATGATAATGAGTATGAGTAAAAAAATTTATTTCTAATTTTTAATTAAAACTAGGGTGTACTATTGATCGCAAAAATATGAAACGTGGATACATGTAGTTTTCAACACATGCTCTATACAATCATACTTACTATAAGTAATATCAAGCTTTGATTCAGCTGTAATCGTTTAGTTAGAATAAAAATATAAAACCGTAGAATCGTCTCTAATTTATTCCATAGAACAGTTACATGGTTTTCAATAGCACTGAGTTTTCAGTAGCACTGTATAGAGCAGGGGTGGCAAACCGGTCGATCGCGACTATTAGTCCAGTCGATGGTGGCAAGGCAAAAAATATAAATACGTAGAAAAGCCGAGGCCCCATTTATCCTAGGTCAAAAAGAGCCTCGAAATTCTCCAATAATATTTTTTGTTTACCTCAAATAATTTCCCTACTTTGTTTTTGTAAAACATTTTTTTTGGAGACACTATCAATCGCTCCTAAAATTTCGAAACTTCATTTTAAGCCGTTTGACCTTAAACAATCAGAAATTTGTGCTTGCGGCGCTATTTAATTCTACTCTTCTCTTCAAAAAGGGGGTCAAAAATTTGACTGCGTTTAGGATCTTAAAAACTATAAACGCGCCTCTGTTGGTAAATCGCACATGGTTTCGTTAGTAAGTGGTAGATCTTGAATCTAATCAAGTCGACCACCCCTGGTATAGAGTATAATATACAGCAGAGCATGAAAACACCATCTTAACGATTGTAGCCTGACACCTGAGAAAAATTGTAAACTCACGCCCTCCGTCCAATTTGGCGCATCTCATCAGAGGCCAAGCTGTAATCGTTGAGTAGTACATGACCATAATGCAAGTTTCATATTTTTGTGATCAACACTGTATATTATACGGTAGGAAATTATTCAAAGTTTATGGAATAAATTAGAAACAAATTTACTTAGATTATTTGATAAATAAAAAATATTGTTAAAGAATTACGGAACCTTTTTTAACCCGAGGACCTAGGCTTTAGCTTAGCGAGCCAAATGGTAAATCTATTAGACCTCCGCAATTCTATACGTAATTATTGTACTACACAAATAATCATAAAATTGATGTGATGAACGAGATTAGACAATTTTTTGAGAAGTCCGGGCTTGCCTTTTGACTCTGAGGTCAGGCATGCTCTAGCCCTCAGCGCCCCTATAGCCAGTCCGAGTCTTTACAACTTGAAACTCTGCGCCCTGACAACTTATTCAAAGGCAGAAAAATGAGCCCAATAACCAAAAGACGCTGAAAACAACTCGTACTCAAACTCACTATTGAGAAAGCTGGAAAAACTCAGAGAAAGAGAGAGAGAGTTGACGGACTGGGCAAGTAATTCCAATTCAGTAACAAAATGTAACAAAAATCGCAATTTTAGTTTCCAAGTTCAATATAATAAATAATCGATTAAAATATTAATGGCAATAACCACCCCTTCTATTTAGGAATATTATCAAAAGTAACCCTTTACAATGTTTCCGATTGGTAACGGCAATGCATCACCTGGATAAATCATAAATCAGACAAAGGGATGCACAGGATGTTCCCGTTTAATATCAGTGTAATTTGTCTTCCCACTACTCCAAAGCAATAAATTAACAGTTATAATAAACAACCCCTTTACAAGTCCTTATCAATCCATTTATCATCTACTATTACAAGTGAAATTAAAATTTTTCCAAATCGGAACTCCACGCTGTAACAAAAAGGAAAAAATCTTCCACACATATTACGCCAAGTCTACTTCTGTAACAGCTGCTTTACATTTAGTTGAAACATAATAGCAAACAGCACGAGCCCTCTTCTTTACGCCAAATAACATTTTAACATCTCAACTAATTACCCTTGACAAATTCTTAAAATTTCTCAACTTTCTTGATAGATTTGGGTCGTGTGTTTCTGAAAACGTGCTGCTTCTTCATTTAGCAGCGTGATTAATGGATTTCAGTATCCGTAAGCCCTTACGTGTTTATTCAAAATATTTTTGTAAGGAGGTACCGAATACAATATGTGAACTCTTGCCGAAAATCTCCTTTGGAAACCAATGAATATTCATAATCTTGTTACGGGAGACGAGTTATACCACACACAAAGCTTATTCGCAAAAATTTTAAATTTTTATCCGAACAAATAGTCTTTAATGTAAAACAAAGGGCGTCGTGTGTCGTCTGTTAAACAATACGCTGCTAGAGAGAAAAATAATGAACCCTTTAGGGCTATAGAAAAATTTTTTTTTAATTGACGTGAAAATGCTCGTAGCTGACGGTCACAGTGCTAACTAGCACGCGTCCTTATTGTGGGAGGACAAAGATAAAGAAAGCTCCCTTATTGTTATGTAATGACATAATAGGTGATTTGTTTTATATGTCCTAATTGGAGAAGTCGTGTCGAGTTAAAAATTTATGTCTCATTATGAATTCAAACGTTTAACAAGCAAAGACGTTATTTGCTTTATACACGTAAAAAGGGGTGACCTTTACGCCGCTGGGGGGTTGCTATTAAATTTTTATTCAAATCGACATCATTTGGAGAGGAAAAAAAAGTTAAATGACTAAAAAGAAGGTAAACATTAATTTTTGTATAATTATTTGAAATAATAGTCATTATTTAAATGACCTACAGCCCGAAGCGCGGTAAAATAACACAAAAATAACATTTTGGATACTCTGAAAGGCTCTTTTAATTTATGTCCCAAGGCAGGGCTTTTGTCGTCAGTTGTATAGCGAGAACAGACCAATTTATTTTTAAAGGGGCTCTAAATCTTCCGTTGGCATTGTTCTAAGACAAGGTACGAACTTTGGGACCCGTGCTTATAGAAAAATCTAAAAGATTAGCACGTACAAACGAAAAGATTACATATATGTAAAGCTTTAGATTAAATTAAATAGCCCGTTTTAAAGTTTAAGGTTTATTTAGCTTACTGTAATTTATAAGGGTAGGTATAAATTACCACTAATTCCTACTCGAAATTGAATTCCAAATCTAAACCCAATAATAATAAAAAGGGCCGAATTTTTTCGACTTTGAAGTGAAGTCCGCATTTACTTTGTAGATATATCGACTGCAAACCGGCAATTAAGATGTTTTAGGGCATTACCTGACTTTTCACAAAAGGGCAATTTAAGTTATTGGGGCTGACGGTGGCTGGTCAAACTGGAACTTTCTAAAATTTAGGTCAAAAGAGACACTGTAAATGGGTTGTAAACTAGACCAAAATGGTTTGGAAAAGGTTTTACGGTGTCGTATAGCATATAACGCAGAAGTGTGTTCACTCAATGCTATTGCCACAATTTGGTGAAATTGCACTACTGTAAAATAGGATAATATTGAAATTATTGAAACCTTAGCACGTTGGGAAGATGGAAAGTCTCATCACAAAGTAATGACTGCCGCAGTGATAATAAAAGAGAAATCGTGATCGATTGAAAAGCGAATGGTAATGCCAACGAATGACATGTTCTAATATAAATTACACATTGACTTCCGATGATTTCCTCATAACGTAACAGCCGTCAGAACTCAGAACTAGGACGATTTTCTTAAATTATGAAAAATGGCAAAATTAAACATTTTATGAGTCTCATGACTCGATTTTCAAATAGCGCGATGCGCTTCTCGACTTTGCTTGTATATAATACATAGACTCAACCTTTTCGACTTTTAGGTTATTGTTGCTGTGACTAAACTCTACTAAGAGTTTCCAGTCGCAGTGAACTATAAGACTATGATTTATTTGGTCAACAAATTTTCTTATAAGAGTCCCTGATCATTGCAATGTTTGAGGAGACTGGAAAAGCAAAAATCGAGTATCTGAGTCGCTGAGATGGCGATAGCGTTAACAGATTTCTGTTTTTGAGACTGAGGTATGTGAGGTATGTGAGGTAGTTTCATGTTGCATAATAATAATGTTTATTCACTACTTTACAAAAGACGTTTGTAGCACATCACAAGCATAAAAGCAACATGTAAATGTAAGTACCCATAAACAAAAGTTATACAGTACAGCAACAACTCACAAACAATGACTTTACAACATAAGTGGAACTGTACTCAGTCAAACCACAAACTTTAATAACAAATATTCTTGTACAGAGTAAAAAACAGTTCTCAAGCGAATATTTTTCTTCGCAAATTTCTTAAAATGATCTGTGGATAAGGACCTCATTGCAAAGAGTTGCAAAGTGACATTCAACCTAAAACGAGAGGTTCTTATCAGGTTAGAAGAGCGAGTAGGATAGTCGTGAACATCCGATTCCTTGACCAGAGCCAGAGAACCCCCCTTGAGTAAGCGAATCTCGAGAGAATGAAATATATACAGGGATGGTAAGGGCAGTATGACAGTATATCGAAAGCCTTGAAAAAAGGCCAACAGTGCTCTCCAAATTTAACTCCCACTAACAGGCAAACCGCCCTCTTTTGTAGTCTGAAAGTCTTCAAAGCATGGGTTGAGTTTCACCAAAGAGTAACATCATAGCCGATCCTTGATTGAAACAAAGAAAAATATGTCACTCTCAAGTAGTCTCGAAAACGAGATGAGAATCGAGACGAGTCTTTCACAAAAACAAAGTAAAACAACACTAACAGAATCTATTTTCTAAAAAACTATTCGAAGTGAGAAAGAACAAACAGCATAAAAATGTATTGTTGGAAATCATGGGCCCCTTTTTAACACGGATCCTAAGCTACAGTATAGTTAGCCTATTGGCCTATATTGACCGCGTAACAGGAAGACACGCACCCAAATTACCACAAGAATTTTCGCTTATAACTTGAAAACTACGTACATTTTGAGAAAAGCGATTCAAAAAATTATATCTGTTAGGGTTTTTCCTCAGACAAGGGGCTCAGGCGCTAGAGGGCGTTCAATTTGACAAAAATTTAAAAATCGGTCAGAAAAACTGGTTTTTAAATGTGTTACTAAACCGTTAACAACCAACAAACCAATTTTATCTATTGATTTTTAAAAATCATAAAATCCAGACGAGATCACGCGGGAACAAACGAGAAATACGAGATGAGATCCAGCATCCAGACGAGATCGTGATTTTAAGAGACGAGAGGAGAAACGAGACGAGACTGACCTCAAAAATGCGAAATGGGACGAGAATGGTCTATTTCTCGTCTCGTCTCGTCTCGTCTCGTGTCTATCACTACTTTCAAAACATCAAAGCATACGTAACCATAAACCAACGTATTGGCCAGCTGAGAGCAGAGTTCGATATCACGGGCCATCCAAGTCAAGCCGTCATCCACCATGACAGCCAATAACTTGACACAATTTCCTTTAATATATTTTTGAATTCTAGAAGCCTTAACAGCAAGAAGTGCCACTGGGAATTAACAAACAAAACAGGAGCTCGATTCATCTGCAATCTGCAAATTGTTGGCACTGAACCACAGTGAAGCTCGTTCAATGCTTTTACTCGACATCAGCTCAAGTTTAAGAGACTAAAGACCCATCTTCAACAGAACAGAGGCACTATAATACTATACCACAGTTCAGTTTTGTTCAGAATTAATTTAATTTATTAGATGCCAAATAAAGCTTCTCTGCTTAGGTTATAAGGTTAGACGCGCCATTCTAAAAGAAAAAAATCTACGACTGGAGCTTGAAAGAGATATATGTGTCGAAGAGAAGGAAAAAATCAATTAGAGATTAAGAGGCAGTGCCAACGAGGGGAGCAAGTAACTATTGCGTCCTTCTAAGTGAAGCCCTAAAAGAAAAAGTGCCACTGGGAATTTACACACAAAACAGGAGCTCGATTCATCTAGATGAGTATTAAATTTCGATGATTAGAGAGTAATAAAAGTGAATAGAATAAAAGACTTCCAAAAGCTGCATCGTGTAACAAATGAGTTCGCTTCATTTACAAAAATTACACAGTGGGTGGATGCCATAAGGAATAAGTTTACACACCTCGCATTCACGCCGGAAACTAGCCATTTGACCGGTTGTTTATAGAAAGGCCAATTTGCACAATATATTGGACAGCTTTTGTATGCCAGTAGTTATTTGTTGGCTTAACGACCGTGTCTTTATCATACCGTGTTTAGTTTAGTTAGGGGTACTTTAAGTTCGTCAAGGCGATCATTATTTTCAAATGTTAAAAGATCTATATTACGGACTGAAGTTCACTTTCAATAACACAGTAAAAGTACCCTCCCTATACTGAAGACGAAGTGAGTGTTTTGTTTAAAATGAGAAAAGTTTGGGGTTATGTAGACCCCAATGCGCCAATGCTATATTAGCAAACATTTTAATTCGTTTTTCTACATTTGCTATTCAATATTCAACAAAAAAGTACAAGAGCTGAACTGGATAGGATAATAAAATGCAAAAATTTTAAAGAAAGATGGGAGTGGAAGACAGAAGAGTGGAGATGGAGACTTGCAAACAATGTGGGACAACTAACCCATGGTATATAATTTTAATTTTAGATTTCAGACGAAAACGTAGCATTAAACTCGGCTCTCATCAACTGCCCAATTTTCGAAGTTATAGAAAAGAGGGCAAATTATATCTTGAAATGGAGTAGATAATTACCTGCCTCCACGACTAATTAGTCGAATACAAAAGACGCGTGCTTATAGCGGTAAAATATAAAAAAGAAAAGAAAACTTAAAAAATATCCCATATGGCGCTCGCGTGGCAAAACATCTCTTCTACGCTTTTAAAACACGCAAGGGTTCTTAAGATTTTTAAAATTTAATTACACGAGCATAAGGTTATTACGAAAGTTGATGCCACAAAAATAATTTTTCTTGACCAGTTGTTGCTTCTTCGTTAAACTTTTTTCATTTCATAAACGGGCGTCATGTCATAACTAATTTAGGGGTCCTCTAAACGCCAACATAAATAAAATTAAACCGACTGAAGCTTACAATGGCGTCTGCCAACAGATCAATATGAGCGTCGCGGCGCTATTGGAGGATAAATCCGTTAGTACAACCCGCCATTTTTATCTCTTTGTATACGCGAAACTCGGTTTGTTTACTTGAGATTTGAAATATTTTAAGTTTAAAAAAATTTCTTACCTTGCCCGGTTCTTTGTCAAAATCGCATTCTCTATTTTGCATGTAAGATGTATTTGATGGTGGTGCAAAAACAAGTTGTAAATTTGTTCCGGTCGCTACAAAGGCAATTTCCGTGTGGCCTTCTCTACAAGCATTTTGAAATCTCACTTGGCGTTCTTCTTGCGGTCTATCTCGATATCCTGTATATCGTACCTAAAACAGAAATTAATTCTTGTTACTTCTACAAAAAAAAGATGAAAAACGGAATAAGTAAATATCAAAAAATCTTTCAAAAGGCTTTTGAGGGTACGTTAAAGTTGTCGCCCCAGTTGACTAAGGACCATCTACGAAAGAAAATCGTAAAAATGATGCTCTTATTTTGCAGGATTATAGATTAGCTTGCCTATATAACTACATAGTCGACTTTAATTAATTTAGTAAAAACGAGCCCTATAGGCCTAAATGTACATACTAAAAAATCAAACAATCAATACTACTTTTGAGGGCGTTTATGAGTTCTTTTAAAGTAGCTCCCAATTTAAATTCCAAGATGCGAATAAATATTTAGATCTTTTAAATAATAAGAGTAGCCCCGAATTAGGTAAAGTCGCATTTGAAAATAAGCAGGACTGATGGGTATCAGCACGGTGGCTCTCCAACCCTTAATCCGCTAGAGGCGGAAAAGAATATTTGTATTACTTGAATCAGTGGATTTGAATACGCTCTAACTTATTTGTACGTAGATTTCTTTTGTTTGAGACACAGAATTATTAAATTTCAGAGTTATTTATAGAGAAAAGGTACCCTTGTTAAACATCGATAGGACCCACCGTTTTAGAGTACATTATTTTAAAATTTTCAAACCAAAATCAACCAAAAATTCATTGGTGGTTTTGGCAAAAAAACAACTTTTCAGCACCTTATAACTTCGTAAACGTTAGGAATACAAAAAATATAAATATGTTGAATTTTGTAGTAAATTTTATGGGCTTTAATTTTGTATAGAATCAAATTTCAACTCAAACCCATAGTTTTCGGGATTTTTATAAAAATCGAAAAAAGTGACGTGTTTGTCTTCGGCCACTGCCGCGAAAGCACACCCCTGATTTATCAGAAACGAGTATGCAAAGTTTCAAAACTATTGGATTTTTTAAAAGGCAAAACCGTTAGTTAACTGGATTACTAACTATCGATGGACGGATGGACTATGGAATTTAACAATTTCGAATCGAAAACAAAAGACACCTAATACAATAACTTTACGTTAACTTCTGTCGTGATTGCTAACACTTTGAAAATTGATATCTTCAAACGGTTTGAGAGATATGGAACTAAAATTCTCTTCAAGGAACAACCTTCTATTTCTAGGGCTGTACCTTCCGTAAGAGACAGATTGAAATTATTGACTTGTTCAATATTATCCACTAAAACCTTGAGTACTACATATTTTAGAATCACCTTGTATATACATATTTGGAAATTAGAACACGTTCATTATGTAAAGCCGGAAGCATGTTTTTAATTTTCTGGAAAATTTTGGAAATTTTAGAAAAATAAAAACTATCACTGTAATAACCTTAGCACTTGAACGGATGTAAAATGCAAAAAACAAGAATACAACTAACCTTTAGCAAGTTATTGGAACAGTAAACTCAAAATTTGTTTTCGTAGCTACAAAAGGCACTAAATATGAAACCAAAGTTTTGCGAGCTTAACCACACCGTGTGTTTAACAATCTACAATTCAATTTGATATTTTTCAATTTTATTTAAAGTTTTACTTGTGTCCTTGTGCGAATCGCCTATTTTATCTATTATTGTCTATTGCATAAGGCAATGAACAGCAAACAATGCTACGCAAAATATTGAAATGATAAAGTTAAAACACGTTCAAAGTACTCAAATATTCAAGAATTTATTTTAATATACTACAGGATGATTTTAAAATTGCATTCAACAAATTAAAAATATTTTTAATGTTATCTACATAATATTTATAAATGTTTTCCCTATTAGTACCTATATCTATACATAATAGGTAAGATATGGGCTGTTTCTAGTTATTCCAAATAGACTTATTGACTCTACCTATTGTAATTGGTTTGAAAACAGTCATAAATTAAACTTACAAGCCCCCTTATACATCCGTTTACAATATTACCTATTTTCTTTAACATACAGGGTGATTTCAGGAAGTTTCAAAATTTGTAAAAGTTCTCAACTTAACTTCTTCATTTCTCAACAAATTAGCGACTAGCGACTAAGAATTTTTTTAGCATTATTTCTTTACTTCAATCATTATCCCCTACAGCGTACTGAAGAGCTTATCCGCCATTTTGAACTCACCCTGTATATCTATACCATCTGGGTACAAAATCCGTTATAGTTTTTTAAAATTTTACCTGCAAGAATTATAAAAAATAAAAATTGTGATTAAATATAGTATAAGGGGTGGCTTTGAAAGTTTAATTTATATAGCTCTTTTAAATACGGATTATAATAGGTAGAGTCAAGAAGTCAATTCCGAATACGTATCTAGAAACAGCCTAATATAACCTAGTTTTCCATGTAATACTGTTCAAGGCGCCAAAATTTTGAGACGTCAGTACAGTGTTTAAGAAGTTTAAAGAGCAAAATATAAAAAGTTGGAAATAGTAGGTACCTACAAATAGTTCCTACTAAAGATAATACATTTTCCCCTGAACTTAAACTTATATAAACTATGTAATAGGACTCGGGAGTTATAATAAAATTTTCCGGAAAATTCAGATACTACTAAAACTATAACCACAGTAACCACAATATAACCACATAAACTAGAGTTTAAGTTTATGTACTGTGCTATAACGCCAACGGAAAAAATATAAGAATCTTATCATATCATTATCCGAGTCGCTAAATGTTTTTAATAAATGATTGTACCTACTGTACAGTGTGCTTGGCACGGCAAGACTCATTTGCAATTGATTGAGACCAGAGTTATACCGTTGGCTCTACAGTTTGGTCGTTTTCTCTAAAACCCCATAGTTTGTTTTTCACGAGTCATTAGTACGGCGATGCCTATATTTTTTTTACTAGAAACTCGTAGATACTAGTAGATCACTGGTTTGAAATCGATTGAGCTCTGATGTCCAGTAAAACTTTGCATGGAGGTGTATTAATTGATCTCAATCGATTTCAAACGAGTCATTAGTTCTAATACTAAAAAAATATAAGCATCACAATCGCCGTAGCAAACACTCTGTATAAGCTGTATACAGGGTGATTGAATTATTTGAAGAGCTAGATCGAAGGTTTAAATTTGGCACAAAGTTGCTAAATTCGGTGCTGACATACAATAATCTCAAAAGAAATTTCCAATAAATTTACGCGTTTTCCCAAAAACTGAAAAAAACTAATTTTCGCATTATTTTTTTAGCTATAGTGCCTATAACTTTTTTATTTGATGATCTTTGTAAATTCTGTAAAATCATTTTCATTACCATTTTTTAATCTGCTTTCGAATCCGTATTAGTCCTCCATTTCGATTAGTTGGTTTGTTCTTGGTCTTCTAATAGTATCAACTTTATTTTTCCTTATGCGCGTCTTATTGGATTTTTTTAACCAAATCGTTTATTTTTCAATTGTGAATCCAACCATGTATCACTTTTACCGTTTTGAATTCATATAAGTACAATATTTTTATTTGGTTTACATAGTAAAAATAAAGTCGATATTAAAAGACCTAGAACAAATCGATTAATCGAAATGGTGACTTCGGATTCGAAAGCAGATTAAAAAGTATTAGCTATAAAAATGTTTTTTCAGAATTTAAATAAGTGATTTACAAATAAAAAAGTTATAGCTGAAGAAAAAAATGAGAATTTTCTCTTTTTCAGTTTTCGTGAAAACGCGTAAATTTATTCCAATTTTTTTACAAGCCGAATTTATCTAGTTTGCCAAATGTAAACATATATGATCTAACTCTTCAGATAAGATCCCCATGCTGCACAACGAATTTCAAACACCCTGTACCTATGTATCTACAATTTCATCCCAATCACTCTGATATTACTTATATTTAATAGATTTAATTCATTTATTACTGAAATTCAGAATGTACCCTATGATCGTTCAATTCCGATTTTTTGTTGTTTCACAGAAAACCAAATATCCCAGTCAATTGAAATGCATAGCGATGCAATGCTGCAATGTGTTAATTTCCATTTAATTTTTGTTTATCACTTATAGAATTACACGAATTCTAATTGAATAATGCGAACAAATGTTGAATTATTTAGTTAAACAAAGCACACTAAAGTTGAGGCTCAGAAAAGGTCGGTCATTAACGAAAATTACAAAAATTAAGGGTCCCTATTTTTTCTTCCTTTAAAATGTCTTCTAAATCGATTAAAGGAGAAAAAAATCGTAAGTGTTTTATTTATATTTATGTACATAATAAATAGTTAAGTTCCCTGATGATGATTACTAGATTATACTACTGATGATGAAGTAACCGGCGTTCTATGAATTTATAAGCCCCGGGCTCTTGTGACTAACACCGGACACGAGTCACATTCTTGGTCACTGTTTCACTGTTTTCCTCGTGTTATACCTACTCCAGTTTTTTTTTCTTTTAGCTTGTGACACAGTTTTGCATGACAAGATGGCATTGATAAAGTAAAGGGTGTAAAGGCATTATCATGCCTAATTGAATATGTGCCCAATCAAGTGTGACGTATCGCCTACTTACTATTTACTATTCTAGCGCCTGCGGCGCCCATGTGACTAGCAAATTTATTTTTGTAAATAAAATTACGTAAATGGTGAATTTGCAGAATCTGGGAATTTTTATTGAAATAACAAATTAAAATCGATCAATGAAAGATTTCCTCTTACGTAGGTTAAGTCTCTACCTACGTATTCTTTAAAAGAAATATTCCTAAGGTACGTAAAAAGATGGAAAACCCACGGCTAGAAAATTTGAATAAGGCTCAAGAAAAAAAACATTTACCCAAATTCTTAAATATGACCCTTTACACTTCAATAATTTTTTTTGTTTTTAAGTGAAAATAAAAAATAAGGGAGGAACACAATTCGGATCTTATGCAAAAAAATTTTATTATGAACTCAAAAATTAATAGTTTTTATAAAAATTTACCTCGCTCTCTCTACTCAATCTTCTAAAAAGTTCGTCGGTTTCAAATTTGCCCTTTTGATCCGGTACAACTCGCGGCATTTTGAAAATAAATCGCGGTTTTGGCTGCTCGTACAAACCGATAGATTCGAAGGGTAACATCCCTGCAAGAGCCGAAGCAGGATCGTTCATGGATTGCATAACAATATTCGAAAAAATTTTTGTCAAGACACCTACAACACGTAATACGAACGAAATTCGAGTCGGCGAGTTACACGCTCTTCTCGTCGGTCGCTTTGATACTAAACGGTGCCCGGAGTCCGTCCGGAGTGCCGATAACTGGGGGTTCCGCAAAAGAGTTTCCCCCGTACAGGAGGAGCTTGCGTTTCGTTTTAACCAATGATATCGAAATATATTTCAATAATCCCTAACTACATGGTGTCCTATCAAAAATGTACTCATGTAACCGGTGTGTGAATTATGAAAGGATATGGTGTGCGCGCCTATAAAATTAAAGTAGGTTGAGATTTTTAGATGAGATTTTCTTTATAATCTTTTCGAGTAGTACCTACCTATTTGCTGTTACAGCTGCTCATACAAACTCACAAATAATAGTGGTATTAAAACGACCCCTTCTTGAAAATTTGGAAAACTTTATAAAAATCCAAATTTTTCTGATAATGAAAATCACGATCGAAAACAAAAGAAACAAAATATTTTTATTTTAAATTGACGTGTGTGAAATTTTTTTTTGACAAAATTTTAGTGTATTAAAATTTAAAATGACTAAGGTCGGGTTGCTTGTTTCGTATTTAATGTTAACTGCCGCTTCTTTAGGCGCTGTAAAATACGCGGACGATTGGGGAATCGACGATAAGCTGTTTTACGCCGCTCTATTCACCGCTGCCGGTTATGGAATCTTGGGAACGCTTAGGAGTGGTTCGAAAGCGCAAATTTTAATTTAAGCCCATCTTATATACCGATTATTCCTTTTTAGCTGTAGAAAGTGGAATGGGATGTGGTCGAACGACGTATTATTTACATCGATTTTTTGTAACGTTAGTGCCTTGCATCACTCTTCCCTTTTCTGTTGGACAATTATGGTTAAAATACGACGTGTATGGCAAAGAGGCAGCTTATGGTTTGGCAGGAGCTGGTGCTTTTATGGCGTTTCTTTCGCTCTGTTGCTGTTTAAATCAAAATTTAGTGGATGCCATGGTGTTTATTGAGACGGCGGCGTTAGGTGCAGCTGGTTATACGACCGATAATCAATATATTATGGGCGCTGCTATTTCTTTTGCTTGCGCCCATTACCTTCACTCTTACTGTCGTCGATCTTGTAACATTAAACTACTGCCATCGGATTTGTATAATTATACACTTGCTGGATACATCTACTGTATGCTAATGGCTAATGGCAACAATAAATAGTATACTTCGTAGTTTATATAGAGCAGTGGAGAGTTGAAGTGATCCCTTTTATTAAAATACTAGCTTATTACCATGCCTTATTATTATTATACAGTGTGTCCGGGGATAGGTGGAACACGGGCGATCTCGCTTATTATCGATTTTATCAAAAAATGTTACTCTTTGTAAAAGTTTTTGCTTGTTCCAAAATTAATATTGACAGTTTCATTTCTGTAGATTTTTATACCGGGTGGTCTTTATTAGCGTTTCTCTAAAATTATACATCAGTAAACTACTCTTATTTTAAGAGGAAAATAAAAAAGTCACAACAAAAAATTATTCCTACGCCGATTTCTTATTCAGATATAAAATTTGAAGCCGATACGGCACTTTTCATATTTTCAAAAATTTCGATGTAACGATGTTTCAAGCTGCGTATTTTGAATTTCGCCAAGGAATTGTAAGGATGTATGAATGTAAGGAGCACTTATATTGAGTAGTAATTATTATTTATTTGTTTGTTTTGATCTCTAATAAAAATTTTTTGTGAATTTGTTAATAAAAAAATGTCGAAATCGTTTAAAAATATTAAAAGTACCGCATCGTTTTCAAATTTAATATTTGAATAAAACATGAGCGTACGAATAACTTTTTGTTATGAATTTTTGATTTTTCTCTTCAAAATTCTCCTATTAGTTTGCTAGTGTATAATTTTAGAGAAACACTAATAAAAAGCCAGTTTTACAATATAAAATCCAAGTTCTCAGTTTTCAGTTCCGTTAAATATTTTACGCAAAAAACAATAGGTGTAAGGTGTAAGTATTCACACTAATTAACTTTTAGTTAATAAAATTTTTGTTTTTCAAAATTATTTTTATTTTCAATTACACCCCTAACTCTGGACTCTAGAGTCCGGGAAGCTGTAGCGCCCAGCACCCCTGCTGAACAGTCCGTGCCCGATAAGTACCTTAGCTTTTTTTCTAATTAATTTTCTAATTAAACATGCCGCTCTTCTGTGGTTGTTTTCTTTAGAAGTAAGGATTACAAATATTTTCTTTAGCGTTTAGTACAAAACAGTAAATACGATATGTAAGGTACAGGAGGGTAATAATAGTCCAGTCAATGGGGGCTTTTGCCCTACAAAAGGTGGTGTAGTTCTGATTTTTGAATATGTCATTGGGTTAGGGGCCCTGATGAAAAATTCAAGTTTTCGACCTTGAGGGGGGCCCGCGCGATCCGCCATCTTGAGTTAAAGGTACAGAAATTGGTTTTTCCGATTTAACTTCTTAACGGTTAATCCCACGACAAAACTGTCAAATCCAACTTTAAGGAGGACAAAATGCCCTACAATATTTGTTCTATTAATTTTCTTCCTATCTGTTACGGTTTCTGAGATATAAGCTGTAGAACATCGCTATTTTGAGAAAAAATAAATTTGTTTGGTAAACTTCGCTTGGAGACTTTTTTACCGTTCATTTGAGAGAAAATTCTTTCGAACAAAAGTTGTAGGATTTCAAATTGCCTTCAAATTGAGTGTATTCCTGATATTTTAGCTCAACCAGATCCAAAGTTAGAGCAGTTTTATAATAACCTATAAATGTCGAAAAATGAGTAATGAGTGTTCGCAGCTCGAAGTTTTTGTTACAGTCCCCCCCCCTTCCCCATATTATCCCATAACAATTTCTCTCACATTTCAACATTTATTCAATTTAAAATGGTTATGGGGAAGGAGAGTAGAGATGGTGAGCGAATTTTCTCGTTTATATTTCCAACAACCTGTCTCATATGTCGACAATTATTATGGGAGGGTAGTGTTTACGGGGGGGTTTGAGGGGAGGGGTCGACCTCATATAACATTAAAATCGGTTCAGGGGTTTGGCAACGACACGCGTTCAAAGATTGCGGTAAGTCGCACTTCTCCATAAAACCAGGTTTGTAGGTACTCTTTTGGCCATAACTCCAAAACTTTTTGTCTGATCCGTAGTTTCTTTTTTTCATCTCAAAGCTGGTTAGATATCCCATCAGACCGCATATATGAGATTTTTATCAAGCCTTATAAAATTACAATCCTAGCACGTTAAAAACCGTGTACTGCTGTGGGATCCAAGTTTTCTTGGCACATTTTTCCCAATAACTCCGAAACTGTTTGTCTGATCTAAAATTAATTTTTTTCATGTAAAAGCTGGTTAAATTTACTATCAGGCCTGTATATGAAATTTTGATTAAATACCCTAAATACCCTCACCAGCACCAGGATTTAATCAAAATTTCATATAAAGAATCTGATAGTAAATTTTTTAAATTTAACCAGCTTTGAGATGGAAAAAAGAAATTGCGGATTGGGCAAAACGTTTTGGAGTTATGGCCAAAAGAGTACCGACAAACCTTGTTGCATGGAGAAGTGCGACTTACCGCAATCTTTAAACGCGTGTGGTTGCCAAACCCCTGAACCGATTTTAATGTTATATGAGGTCAACCCCCCCCCCCCCCATCTACTCTTATCAA
This sequence comes from Malthinus flaveolus, assembly GCA_950108345.1. Taxonomy (NCBI): domain Eukaryota; kingdom Metazoa; phylum Arthropoda; class Insecta; order Coleoptera; family Cantharidae; genus Malthinus; species Malthinus flaveolus. The sequence continues at coordinate 4,598,259 of OX467285.1, forward strand.
GCACTACCCTCCCATAAATATTGTCGACATATGAGACAGGTTGTTGGAAATATAAACGAGACAATTCGCTCAACATCTCTACCCTCCTTCCCCATAACCATTTTAAATTGAATAAATGTTGAAATGTGAGAGAAATTGTTATGGGTTGACATGGGGTAGGGGGGGGGGCTGTAACAAAAACTTCGAGCTGCGAACACTCATAACTCATTTTTCGACATTTACAGGTTGTCATAAAACTGCTCTAACTTTGGATCTGGTTGAGCTAAAATATTAGGGATACATTCAATTTGAAGGCAATTTAAAATCCTACAACTTTTGTTCGAAAGAATTTTCTCTCAAATGAACGGTAAAAAAGTCTCCAAGCGAAGTTTACCAAAAAAATTTAATTTTTCTTAGAATAGCGATGTTCTCCAGCTTATATCTCAGAAACCGTAACAGATAGGAAGAAAATGAATTGAACAAATATTGTAGGACATTTTGTCTTCTCTAAAGTTGGATTAGACAGGTTTGTCGTGGGATTAACCGTTAAGAAGTTAAATCGGAAAAACCAATTTTTCGTACCTTTAATCCAAGATGGCAGATCGCGCGGACCCCTCTCAAAGTCGAAAACTTGGATTTTTCATTAGGGCCCCTAACCCAATAACATATTCAAAAATTAGAACTACACCACCTTTTGTAGGGCAATGGCCTGTTTTTTCCCCATTGACTGGACTATAAGGCCCACTTAAAACATTTTTTAACATAACATGCGCAAATTAACTTTTTTTCCAAAAATTAAAAAAACATAAAGTAGATGCTTTTTGGTGCATTTTAGTCTTACTATAATGGCACTTATAAATACAAAACAAAAAGTGTAAGAAGAAACTAAAAAATGTCCTCTGTCGGGCTTTATTTACCAAATACGCTGGAAATAAGGCCCATCATAAAAAATATGCAGTTATTCGCATTTTGAACAAGAAAATAAATATCTATCGTTGATTGTTTTGTTAGACCTGTACGCACTCTTCACATTACATACTGCACAAGCTCGCATCATATCTCCCTGCACATTGCACATCTTCAGCACATAAAAAGCAAAGCCAAGAATAATTTTTTGAATTTGTCTTTTTAGAAGAGTTTTGGATTTTATTTTTTGAATTTGTGTTTTTTTCTTTTTGATCTTATTTTTACAAACTTGAACAGCGTTAAAAACTGAACCATTTTTGCAGTTCAGGAAAATACAAGTTAGAAATTAACCCCGGGCGTTATTTTCATACGTTACAAAGTTAAATGGATTATATTCATAAACAGTGGCATCACCCAACTTTTTCACAGCTTGCATTTGAAGCTTAAAATACTGGTAATATAAGACAATGAAACACCAAAGACTTAAACATTTGCAGAAACCAGTAAAATGCACCGACATTTTAAACAAATTAAGAAATTTTATGCTCAGTACAGGCACTAGCTAACTCAAAATAGTTTTTGCGGCGATTTTATCCCGTTCATATATCGTTATCAGCACTGCTGGTAACAGGTAGGAGCTCCCAAACTCGCAGATTTTAATATTTTGGCGCGGAAATTGAAGGTGGGCCTTATTTTCCGATATGCCTTATTACCCTCCTGCACCTTATATAAACTGCATTGTGATTTTAGCCAAAAATATGTATAAATTTCGATTAATTGGGTATTTAACAATTTAACTTCTAAATTGTTAAGGACAAATTCGCGCGTTGACGCTCCCACCACCGATCGCTACCCTTCTTCGCCGCAAAGCAACGAGAACGCATTCACCTTCGATTCATTACTCGGTATTCATCATCGATTCATCTTCGATCCGCTCAAAAAGACTCGCATACATAACAACTTCGCAACGTACATTTATTATATGTAAAAAGAGTTTATTTTGTATTCGTATAAGTTAGTAAAAGTCTAAAACTCATTCGTACAAGTGATTCTTTTATTTAACACAACATTCATCAACACAAGGTCCTTCGAAGCTTTAAGTCACAACATAATTTGGTCCAATCGAGTCGGATTGACCTGCAATCAAAACAATCGAAAACACAACAACCATATTCAAGGTGTAAGAAACGGCATTTTCATCATCACAAGGGCCCGTTCGGTACAGCGTATAACGAAAAACAAACGCAGCAAACTGACGTAAGTCCAATCCATTTATTCAATCATATATTTGCCGCTTTTTATTTGCACCAAAACCGTACAAGTTTTCTTTTGAAATCAATCGATCAAAAAATCAATCACAATGTCGAACAAAGACAAAATTACACAATTAATCCGCGTAAGAGCCGGTATTAAAAGTAGTTTAACATCATTTCAAAAGTTTTTAAATAATTTAGTCGAAACTAACGTAGACCACGCGGTCGAACAGGGTGATAGCGCAAGCGAGAACTTGTTTCAACCCTCACAGGCGCGTTCGTTATCAGAATTCGAATTCACAAAACTATCTTTGAGATTAAAAAACGCTCAAGAATTATTACCACGGTATGAAAGCGCTCAAACAGATTTAATTTTAATTGAAAGCGAGGACAATTTGCAAAAACGGTTTGACGAATTAGATAATTTTGAATCATTATTTAACGAAATCCTAGCTCAAGCGCAAATCTTATTCGATAAAAACCAACAATTATTCCTTAAAGACGATGTTTCGGTTAGCAGTAGTAGTAGTCATCGCAATATAATTAATAACGTAGACAAGCCAAGCTCATTAGCTAGCGTTTATTCGCACGCTAGATACTCTCCTCCTATCCTTAACAGTCCTAAAATATGCAATGTCAAGTTACCAACGCTACAGTTAAAAACGTTTGAAGGTAAAGCAGAAGACTTTCCTCGATTCTACGCTTCGTTTAAATCTTTAATACACAATAACGAAAAGCTAGACGACATGTCTCGGTTCTTATATTTGAATGAATGCTTAGGAAAGGAACCTCTAAAAATCATCGATCATATCGAAGTAGTGCCTTCGAATTACGAAGTAGCTCTCGGGCTATTAGAAAAAAGGTACGAAGATAAGCAAGCTTTAATACATTCGCACGTAAAGGGTATAGTCGAGTTCCCCAAAGTTAGCAAAGAATCATATACAAAACTAAGGGAAATGTCGGACTCCCTCCAAGGTCACATAAGAGCCCTTGAATCATTAGGCGAACCCGTCCACGCATCGTCAAGCTTTGTCTTGTATTTAGTAGTCGACAAATTTGACTATAATAGCCGCAAAGAGTGGGAGGTGGAGTCTTCAAAAACGGAATTAAAACCAGATATCCCCTTTCTAATCAATTTTCTTGAGAGCCGATGTTCCTTACTAGAAAAGGTCAACGTAGGTTCGAGATCATTCGAAAACAATTTTAAGGCAAAGACAAATTTGCTACAAAAGCGTCCTAGCCTGACACATGTGAGCAGCATTCAACCTTCAATCATATGCGTCAGTTGCAAGGAAAATCATCCAATTTATTATTGTAAAAGGTTTTTAAATTTAAACCATCAGGCCAGGTTAGATGAAGCAAAAAGGCTACAGCTATGTATCAATTGTCTGAGGTCAAATCACTCGATCACCGCGTGCCGATCCGGTCGGTGCAGGAAGTGCAACAAATCGCATTCAACCTTGCTTCATGAAGCATTCCCCACGGTAAACTCAAACGGCAATGATTCTTCTCATGATGCCGCGACCTTAGTACAAAAGCCAGATGTTCCAACCATCACTGCTCTATCCCTTTCTAACGCATTGCACATCTTGCCAACAGCCATAGTTTACATTCACGACGCTAAAGGCTTAGCACGAAAATGTACAGCATTGCTCGACTCCGGTTCTCAGCGTTCCTACATGACCAACTCGCTATGCAATCTTCTTAGACTAAAAACTTTTCACTGTGACGTCCCGGTAGCCGGCATCGGTCAAACCCGTACCACGGTAAATCTTTTCACGCAAGCGACTATTCATTCGACGCATAGCAAATTTTCCATGCCTGTAACATTTCTGTTGCTACAAAACATAGCTAATCCGTTGCCTTCTTCGTCGGTGTCTTCATTAAACATACCTTCCAATTTGCCACTCGCGAATCCCGATTTTCATCGTGAAACAAAAATCGACTTACTACTCGGCGTTGATATTTTCTGGAATTTGCTCGACGTCGAACAGCCTTCTTTGGAAATCCACCCGTATCTACACAGCACACGACTTGGATACGTGGTCTCAGGTGGTCATTGTGAACCTAATTTGCACAATCGAACTGTTTGCAATTTATCCACGGTTAACCTCTCAAAACAATTAACGCAATTTTGGGAAATCGAAAACATTAATCTTCCGAAACCTTTATCGCCCGAAGAGTATCAATGTGAATCTAATTTCATAAAAACTACCAAACAAAATAAACAAGGTCAATTTGTGGTTACAATACCATTAAGTTCCAAGCCTACAGTTTTAGGCGAATCAAGACAGCTCGCTTTAAAACAATTCATGTCGCTCGAAAAGCGTCTACAATCTAACAAATCGTACCAAAAACTGTATGTAGAGTTTATGTCCGAATACAAGGAGTTGAAGCACATGATCAAGGTCGACGAAAACAAAAACGTACCCTACGAATACTTTATTCCTCATCATGGAGTATACAAAGAGCAAAGCCTCACGACAAAACTAAGGGTAGTGTTTAATTCTAGTGCGCCTTCATCCAACGGCATATCTCTAAACGACATTCAATTAAATGGTCCGATAATTCAGAACGATCTCTTCTCCATCCTTGTACGTCTTCGTAGATTCAAATACTTAATCTCCGGCGACTGTTCAAAGATGTATCGATCCGTTTTAGTCGACGAGTCTCAGCACTCGCTTCAAAGAATATTCTGGAGGTCAGATCCTTCTCAACCGCTAGAAGTCTACGAGCTCGCCACCGTAACGTACGGTGAGAAATCGTCGAGTTTCTTAGCAATCAGGTGTTTATTCGAACTCGCAAAGCAGTGCGAAGAAGAACACCCTAAAATATCTAACATTATTCGCAACGATATGTATTGCGACGACTTACTAACCAATTGTAGCACGCTCGACGAAGCAAAATACATTTGTTCAACCATCTCTTCGGTGCTTCAAGTTGGAGGCTTTACATTGAGAAAATGGAATTCAAACGTTCCTGAAGTCTTAGACGTAGTACAGTCCGATACCATATCTAATAACATTCTCGCATTCGGTCCTGCTGAAAACAATAAAACATTAGGACTATTATACAATAGTTTTAGCGACGAATTCTTGTTTGTGATTAAGGAATTCAACGCTCATTCCAAACCCATTACTAAACGTACCGTCTTGTCGTTCATATCCACTATTTTCGATCCATTAGGTTTGGTGCTCCCTTGCACGATTTACGCTAGAATTTTAATACAAAAAATTTGGCTACTAAAAACAGGCTGGGATGACCCCTTGCCTCAAGATTATCTTAACGACTGGCTAACATTTTGCACTGACCTACCTCAATTGAACTCCTTACAAATTCCCAGACAGGTTATTTGTGATCATCTAAAAATCTTGGAATTACACGCCTTCTGTGATAGCAGCCAGTTATCATATGGAGCATGCGTTTATCTTAAGTCAATAAATATTGATAATCAAGCTTCGACTCATTTGCTATGTTCGAAGGCAAGGGTAGCTCCTCTAAAGATCCTAACTATTCCTAAATTAGAGTTGTGCGGCGCCTTGCTTATTGCCCAGCTTGTCAAAAGGGTCAGAGACTGTATCGATTTGCCAATCAGCAACATTTTTTACTGGTGTGACTCATCAATAGTCCTTTCTTGGATTAACACACCACCTCATCTCCTGAACATTTTCGTGGCAAATCGTATCGTTCAAATTTCCGAGTTATCCGAAACGATTCAATGGAAATACGTACCAACAAACCAAAACCCAGCCGATCTTCTTACCAGAGGAATCACTCCTCAAAAAATCGCAGAATCACAACTTTGGTGGTCTGGCCCGGATTTTCTCAAACACCAACCTGAATCCTGGCCTACTTTTCCTCACCTTCGTACGCGTGACTTACCTGAACTAAAATCTCTAAATACAATCAATCTTTCCGCTACAAATTCGTACAAATCCTTCTTTCCTTTCGAGAGATATTCAAGTCTACAACGAATGAAAAGAGTAATGGCATACTGTTTACGCTTTGTGAAAAATTGTCGTCTTTCAAAGGAGAATCGTAATTCAAACATACTTACCGTCGATGAGCTAAACAACTCCTTAATACAATTAGCGCGTCTTTCGCAAATCGAATCGTTCACAAACGAATTTAACTTAATTTCACGTGGCAAAAGACTTGAAAAATCAAGCAAACTAGCTTCATTAAGTCCCGTCATGGCCGACTCAGAATCTGTCATACGCGTTTTAGGTCGCTTAGGTAATTCTGATTACGACTACAATAAACGGTCGCCAATTATAATCGCGGCTACGCATAATTTTACACACCTACTTTTTCGCTACATGCACGAATCTAATCTTCACATTGGCCCGCAACAGCTTTTGTTCACAGTCAGAGAATCATTTTGGCCAATCGGTGGACGAAGCTTGGCTAGAAAGATAGTGCAAAAATGCATCACTTGTTTTAGGGCAAAACCCAAAACTCTCGATAACCTATTAGGTCATTTACCTCATGATAGGGTAACTCCTTGTTTACCGTTTTCCATAGTCGGTACCGATTATTTTGGACCCTTCATGATCAAAGATCGCGAAACTCGAAATTATAAAACTGTAAAATGTTACGTCTGTCTGTTCGTGTGTTTAAGCACTAAAGCCATACATCTCGAACCCGTAACAAACTTATCTACCGACGCTTTTATAGCGTGTTTACGAAATTTTGCATCGCGCAGAGGAATGCCTCAAAAAATATATTCTGATAACGGGCGAAACTACTGCGGTGCGAAAAATCAGTTATACGAATTATATCATTTTTTATCGAAAAACAAAGATGACTTGTTAAAAATGAGTTCATCATACAATTTCAATTGGTCATTCATACCTCCCTACTCGCCTAGCTTGGGTGGCATCTGGGAAGCGGGTGTTAAGTCCGTGAAACATCATTTAAAACGGGTAATGGGAAATGCTAAATTATCATTTATCGATTTTAACAATATTTTGGTGCAAGTAGAAGGAATCCTGAATTCCAGGCCTTTGTCCCCTTTATCCTGCAGCTCGCAAGATCTAAATCCGTTGACGCCGGCACATTTCCTGATTGGACGTCTACTCACCGTCGTGCCAAACGTCGATTTAACTCATTTACACGAAAACCGTTTGTCGTTACACCAAAGATTGCAACAAATAATTCAAAATTTTTGGAAACGGTGGTCGAAGGAATATATTTCCGAAATCCAAGTTCGTTCAAAATGCAAGGAACTAAAGGAAAACGTCGAGTGTGACTCACTCGTTATAATCAAAGACGATGGCTTACCTCCTTCAAAGTGGAAGTTGGGACGCGTTATCAAAACACATCCTGGAACCGATGGAGTTGTGCGCGTCGTTTCAATAAATACAAAGGATGGCGTCATTCAAAGAGGCATATCAAAAATATGTGTCTTACCGCTCAATTGAAGAACTCGTCCAGTCCTTCAATGGGGGGAGCTTATGTTAAGGACAAATTCGCGCGTTGACGCTCCCACCACCGATCGCTACCCTTCTTCGCCGCAAAGCAACGAGAACGCATTCACCTTCGATTCATTACTCGGTATTCATCATCGATTCATCTTCGATCCGCTCAAAAAGACTCGCATACATAACAACTTCGCAACGTACATTTATTATATGTAAAAAGAGTTTATTTTGTATTCGTATAAGTTAGTAAAAGTCTAAAACTCATTCGTACAAGTGATTCTTTTATTTAACACAACATTCATCAACACAAGGTCCTTCGAAGCTTTAAGTCACAACATAAATATTTTTTTGTCACATTAAACAGCCAAAATGCAGCTTTTTAAATTTTCCTCTTCGGGCAAATGTTCTGATTGTCCGTACCCTATAGAGCGGGCCCTGGACTCTCGATCCGATCTCGATTCTAGTGGCGGATGGGCCAACCGGGAAGACAATAAATTTCCCGAAAGGTCGGCCGCTGTTCCTGCTCTAACGGCCGGTTCGTTGCGTTATTTTGCCTCCAGCGAATTTTAACAAAAATTTCCCGGGCCAGTGACGTCGAGCCCATCCGCCCCTGCTCGATCCAATAACGCTCCGATGCTCATAAGCACATCTAAAGAATAATATTTTATAATTTTACCGGAGTGGTATCGAAGAAAGAGCGAATACGTGGATATAGGTACAGGGTGATCAAACACTTATTACTACACCCGGTTTAAAATGAAAACCAATACATATTAGAAAAACTTTTTTATAATATAATTTGTTCAGGAACGTGTCGTCTGTCCTCCCCAAAATACGGCGCATGTCTTCATTTCATTCTAAAATAGAAAAGCATAATAAAAGTTAAAAAAATTGTCTTCATCTTTATATGGAATGTTACTGAAAACCCTATATTACGCTATAGGTATTTGTTTCATTCATTTGTTGAAAAGTGTTTTTATTCGTTTCATAATATCTGCACGCGCTGTTTGATATTCCGCAAAGGCAATTTCCTCACAATTTTCTTAACTTTTTCTCTAAAAAAAAATTGTGTAGAGTTAAAAACAATTGCACATCTGTGTAATAAAGACTGTAATTTGACTTTTTTCAACCAATGAAAAATGCTCAAAAATAAACGAAGCGAGAAAAGAAAAAAAGGTTTTCCGACTCTACATAATATAGTTAAGAAGACCCGTGATCCAGAATATAAAAATTTTCATTGGTAAGAACCAATAAAAATAGGTGAAAATAATCAAATTCGTGATTTCTCGAACTTCTTAATTATTGTATACGCGACCACATTTCCGCTTGACAAGATTCACTTTTATGACAAGTGGAACATTTTAAGGTAGTACTACCGATACCACAAGTGTCAAATGTGTGCTTACTGTAATTTGACTTCCGTCGTATTTATATTTGGCAACGCCGCGTAAAAGTAAAAGAGACAAAAAATACCTTTCAGGTTATCGGTTTGACATGTAATGTTTGTTTACTAATGAAATGTCTGAATCAAACTTATTAAATGGTACAAAACGAATATTTCATTGGAAAAATAAAAGAGTCACTCAAAAAAGGTATAAAAAAATGTGAAACAAGTAGCATTAGCCGTATTCTGTACATATTTAAATTTCGCGCGCGTCTAACCTTCTTGGCGGCGTTGCCACATGTAAGTTTTTTCTTAATTATTTATTAATTACTCTTACCACGAGCTCTAAAGTTAAGGTTTTATTAATACAGAAAATTCAATTAATTTTTTTCTTTCTATTGATACCAATTTCATAAAAATCTGAACGTCCAATTTTGTGAAATAAAATAAAATCTGTGATTTCCCATAAGGATCAATGTTAAAGGCAAAAATTTTTAAATATTTTTATCTTTTTTTCAGTTCTCTGTAGGCCTCCAAAAATTTAACTGGTTAATTATGATATTATAATGTACCAATATGCTAAGTTTCATTAAATTCTGAACGTCAATTCTAAAACCGGTAGTACTACCTTAAAGACGATCAGCCAAAAAAATTCCTTACAAGTATACAATGGTGATTATAAATTTAATCCCATTTTCAAAAGTGGTTCCCTCTTTTCAAAAGACACGAGGAATAGGTACTAAAGATATACAGAAAACTTACCTTTACCCCAGTTAAAGTACACTGAACAAATTACAGAGGACGTGACAATTGACATTTATAAATTTTTGGAAAAATAAATCAAATAAATAACTGAAACAACATAAAAACGTTAAATCGAAACCCGTCACTCTATAATACACCTCTTCTTTGTGCCTTCCTACAAATTTTTCATCTATATATACTATATCTATATCATACTATAATAGTATGCAGGGCGCTTAGCAAATCGCGGATACAGACAGTGCGAAATTTTTGCGATTTTTAGTTTTGACGAAATGCCATCAGTCATCGGTGTGTCCGGAGAAGGAGTTGAATCGTAAAGTAACCTATTATTCAGTTGTTTTATAGATTAACGTGCTACTGTCCGTATCCGCGAGTTTCGAAACACCTTGTAGATTACGTAGATCTTGGAATGTTTGTTTTGATATCGTAGCTCTTTATCACGCCTCTTTCCACAGATGATGTTTTTGAATGCAGCACACCTCTGGTTGACAATCACAGAGTAGATAGTAGATGCAACTAAAAATAAAGTCTTGTGAACACAAAAATGGACTTAATTTAGTAATAAAAAAGGCCACTAAAATAAATAATAAATATCTGCCACAAACTATTTAACCATCACCATCATCACTATGTTAATAATTTTAAAATTAAAATATTTATCGAATGTCTACAAAAACGAATCGAATTGAATTTATACAATTATTTGGGCTTGTCCGTCATGGTGTTGTGCTAAATTTCTATTATAATGCAAATTCGCAGCTTTATCTATTATTATGATATCTTCACAATGATACGTCAGAAAGAATAGAACACCAGTTACATTATTTATTTAGAAGATCCCTTCTGCTTTGCTCGTATATTATTGGCCCTTATTCGAGCACCAATGAATGTTTATGGGGGGTTCTAAAATAACGTATATGTAATTCTATCAGATTATAATCAAAACTGCGCCCTTATTACTAATACTTAAAAGAGGGTTCTCTGATTCATCAAAAACTGGCATTTATTTCTTTAAATTTAGCAGTTTGATATTTTATTACGATTTTACTGCTAAAAAAGCGCATACAGTAAAAGCAGTGAGACATATATTGTAAGTTTCTTCTTTGAATAAGATAGTTTGGGGCGATATATTTTGACCACATCCAAAATAAGCCATTATAAACAATAACGAGCAACAAACAGAGAAGAAATCGGCGTACATTATACTCAACACTAATAAAATTAACACGTTACAACCTATAATTACGTCAAAGAGTTCTCTATCTACTCCGCTACTTATAACTTCGGCCAATGCTAAAGTAATTCCAAAAAATAAATGAGAAAACGAGAGGGTTTTCGAGCCAATTTTGTTTTTTATCCATATTTCGGTTATAAAACAAGGTAGCGCAACTGAAGCGATTAAAAATAAGGCGAACTTGTGGAATTTGTAAATATAGTAGCTGTCGATATAGTCTGAAAAAGGATATGTTTAAGAATTGAATTTAAAAGAGCAGGATTACCGTACACAATTTTGTAAGTCCACTAATAGCGTAAACTGCAATAATAAAAAAAGTTAAATTTATTAAACCGATCGAATCCTCATAATTTAGAGATCTAAAACTGCAAAATACGCACGTAAAACCCACCAAAATATATGTCAAAATTGAGTAGTACTGTGTAGGAATCATTTTGATGACAGTTACAGTCTCGTAGTAAGTTGTAATCCTGCCAAATGTTTATTTCTTGTAAACTTGACTTGTTTCCATAACATACTGTAATAAATTCGCCGTTTGGCCTTTTCACATTAATTGAAGGCATAGATCAGGTAGTATTAAGGGTATTGAAGGTTTGAAAATGACACGGATAAAATAATAAAAATTATAAACATAGAAAAACAGTCATTAGTTGCTAGCAGGATTCAGGCTTAGATAGAACTAATAAAATGATTTGCACATCATCATTAAAAAACTTCGACGCTACTACTTTAGGGCTCAATTTTTTTAGGGGTACCTAGGTGCAGAGGAATGCAATGTAGAATGTAGATTATCGTACGTGGTGAAGAGCCAAAACCTAAACCTTAGCCATATCGAGCATAATGGATCTAGACTCTAGATTATACACTATCGCTATCTGTAAAAGGTCCTCTTCTGCATGACATGGAATAAGCTGAAAGATGAGATATTGATCAAGTTAAATAAACATAATGTAGACTTGTGTGTCTTGTCTGAAACGAACGCAAAACAAAAACTAACATTACAATGCATGCTTACATGCACTAATTACACTTTCGTATATTATTAGCGCGGAAGATAAAACCGATAGAGCATAGAGCAAGACATAACAACGTACTATACTGAAATAATGGAAAAGAAACACGTTATACAGTAGACACTCTAGTATACAGTAAATAAATATATAATCAGACCACAATCTTAATCTCTGCAAATTACGTCTCAATATACAATAATTGAATATAGATCCGAGATCTTATAGAAACATAAACCAAACTACAAAGTAACATTAAAATCAAATCATGAAGGTTTAAGCACCTAAACATTAGGCAACCAGTTAGGCACCCATGTACGCTGTAAATACGTCTGAGCGAACAAACGAGCAAAATTTAGAGAATGAAATAAAAATAAACTAACTGCGTTTCATTAGCTTATGGCGTATGTGTACTGTATGTGTATTTGTGTATGCTCTATTGGTAAATGTGTATATTACGCTAATGACCAATGTCCTATGAGCGAAACGTATCGCGGGAGCGCTTAACGCTTCACAGTGAAGGCAGAAGGCCCTTCACTATATTTATTCACTAATACACTAATGCAGCAGAAATAAAACGACATTGGTGGCCGGCGTCGGTGCACAAAAGCTTTATGATCTCCCACACAGTCGAAGCTACTAAATTAGATCAAAATATACCTTCAGACATTGATTAAAATTCCACGATTGTATGCGTCCAACTTACATCGTAAATATCTTATGAGTCTTTTTGCCTTTTAGCACGCGTTAGGTGGTCGAGGTGGCTGTGTTTTCTGTTTTCATGTTTTCAACTTTTCAACCGTTGATAGCCCCCCCCCCCCCCAATCTAAGGCGACGAACATGCTTGCTGGACGGAAGTACTGCTGACTTATCACGGCGGGATCACCATTTTAGCACGCGTTAGGTGGTCGTAGACGTCCGAGATGCGCTGATAATCTAAGGGAAAAACTTGGCTACCACTACCACTACACTAAGATACCTCTACCCTTGCAATTACCAATTCCCTTATATTTCACTCGTGCTCACGTTAGCATGGAGTGGCTGCAGGCTAAGATGATGGCAAATATTAGCCGAGATGCTTCAAACTTGAAGGCAGCCAGAAATTGCTGCAACATTTCCAAATGTTGGCAATCTTTTTCAGTATTGAGAAGGTTCAATGGTTTCTCAAAAACAAAACTCGTTGCTTAATTCGGTCTCAATGTTATCGCAGAAAATTAAAAAGCGACCACTAACCGTAACTGATGATATAAAAACAGAAAAACGGAGCAACGAGAAAGACCTCAGGTAGTCGGCGAGTAAGTCACTCGATACTGAAGTGAAAAAACTTCATCAAGAATATCTGGCCAATACTAACACAAAGATAAGTAAATCTAAAACCTACGCCCAACTCATATGCTTTTGGAATAAAATCTAAAGAGGACAAAAAATAACAAAACAGATTTTCAGAACCATCTAAATGAGAATTTTCAATATTGAGAACAATAATGGGACACATAAGTACTTAGATAAAATAAGAAGTAAAACTATATGTACACATAAAAACATACAGCATGATGGGATGAAATTGGGGAGGAGAAAGCAACTCCCATGTACACCAAGGATGGATAAGAGTGGAATGAACCAAAGCCTCAAGCAACGAAGGTACACGAAAGATTACCAAAAAAGACACTTAAAACTCAGTAGAATTTGCAGTTTTTCAGTAGCAATAAAAACAGAAATACACTAATTTATTAAACCACTAAGGTAAAAAAAATGTATATTCATTTATAATAAATTTGTACATTATGTTTTTTTATAAAAAATATATAGCAAAAAATATCAACAAATAATTTGATATGAAAGACCTTTTAAAAGAGATTGCACTGTTTGGATAATTTAAAAGATTACAAACCTCGTAAAGCAAAGTAACAAAAGAAACAGAGCCCATAATTGTATAAATCTAAAGTTGGCACATCTTCGAAATCTAAACCACCGTCTTTTAATAAAAAGTGATTGATGGCATATGAAAGAGTAGTTGCCATTCCATAAAACTCGTCACTTATGAACGATATTACACCTAATGCTACAGTATCGATAAGTATCAAAGATTCATTTAATTCCCCATACGATCCATTAGTGATATACAAAAGGACAGGAACTATGGAAGCACATGCAGGAAATAGTGCCAATTCCCGTTGATACCCAAGTTTTAATAAAATTTGACTAGCTACTAATGGAAAACAACAAATATTTTGTAAAACTCCCGTAAAATGGTAGGGTCGTCTTACTTTTGCTCCATAGTCGGGGTTTCCTAAAAGTCAAAAATACTTTATAATTTTGACAGATTGTGAATTAAACGTACCCCAATACCAAATGCCCATAATAGAATTAGCTATTATAATCATGTAAGCTCCACAAGGTAGTCCGCCTCCGCGCTCATGATACCGAGAAAGGCAGTAAATACCAGTTCCGGCTAATATAATATGAGAAAAAGCCGTCGAATATCTTTGGCTCATATTTATAAAACTTTGAATTTACTTTAAAGTAAAAATATTCTAAAATCTTCTAGTCAATATAAACAAAATAATAAACATTAGTATCACAAAATTTTGGCAAAAAATGTAAAGGGTTTCATTGAGTTTACTCGTTTAGTACTGGACGTTGACTGTAGGAGGCGCGAGTGTAAAATGTACAACATAAATATAGGGTCCCATACACAAACGAGAAGAAATTAAGATATACTACTATTTATATTTAGTATTCATTTACGATTTTGATTTTGACGCATTAACCAATTAGTTAGGTTACTAATTCAAATTTTTCATGCAGTTGTGTAAATATTTGGTGGAGTCTCTAAAATTTACCAACGTGTATGGAGCTATTTATGCAAACGTCATGTCGAAACATAACCTATAACTATAACCTCACCACTCACTTTAATATTGTTTTGGCACGAGAATGTAATTTACATTCTTATTACTAACATTTATTATTTATACAATGATATATTTAATGAAAACGTTATAACATTAACTAAGAGACTATAACGACTTCGTAAATATGACGAAAACAACCAACAAGTTAACCTACGACAATAAACTCATTTTAGCCCCGATGGTAAGGGTTGGAACGTTACCTATGCGCCTTCTTGCTTTGGATTACGGTGCCGATATCGTGTATTCAGAAGAACTAATTGATTGGAAGTTTTTAAGATCTGTACGACGTGTAAATGGTAAACGGTAAGAAATGATTTAACTTTTATTCACATGTTTCTTAAATTATAGATGTTTTGGGCACTATTGATTTTATAGACAAATCTGATGGCACAGTTGTATTTCGAACTTGTGATAAAGAAAAGAGTAAAGTCGTCGTACAATTAGGTACGTGTGATTCACAAAGAGCCCTTCAAGTGACCCAAATGATGTGAGTTGTGAGTTTCAACAGATAATAATTAAAGTTTTAATTTGTTATTTTAGTGAAAATGACGTAGCTGGCGTCGATATTAATATGGGGTGTCCTAAAGAATTTTCATTGAAAGGTGGTATGGGAGCTGCACTATTGAGACAGCCTGAAAAGGCAAAGCTGATTTTATCGACTTTGGTGCAAAATGTAAAAGTTCCTGTGAGCTGTAAAATACGTGTTTTTCCAAGTGTTGACGATACTTTAAACTTGGTGAAGGAGCTTGTAAGTACCGGTATTTCAGCTATTGCTATACATGGAAGGACTAAAGATGAACGGCCTCAGCATTTAAATCGAAATGAAACAATTAAAATTGTTGCACAAAATATATCGATTCCTGTAATTGCAAAGTAAGTTGTATTTTGAAACTTATTTGTATCTAATAAGTTTAACTTTTCAGTGGTGGATCACGTGAGATTGACAGATATTCTGATATACATAAATTCAAAAGAGATTGTGGTTGTTCGAGTGTTATGCTTGCTCGAATTGCCCAAGGAAACTGTTCAATTTTTTCACCTACTGGACTAGTGGATTTGGACGATGTTATTATTGACTATTTAAAATATTGTGTGGAATATGATAACGCTCCTAGTAACACCAAATATTGTGTTCAAAATATGCTTAAAGAGCTACAAGAGACTCCTAGAGGAAAAAAGTTCCTCGAATGCCAAACATTAGAACAAATTTGGTGCGAAATTAATTTTTTAAAGTGACTTTTTCTCATGCTGTTAATTTTAGTGGAATATGGGGCCTCGAAAAATATTGCAGGCAAAAGCAGTTGGAATATCAATCGAAGGGTAACTTAGGAAGAAGAGAAGTTCAACCAGATATGTTCAATCCAAATGCTAAAAGGTTAAAAGTAGATCAAGACGATGAACTGGTAAAAATGCAATGCTCATTTATAAGAGCAAATTATTTAAAAGATTCCGAGCTGCCTAAAACTAAATTAATTTCATGGTGTTGGAAAAATAAATTCAGTAATCCTTCCTACTGTACCATAAATGAAGATAAATTGTTCAGATCCATTGTTACTGTCGATGGGAAAAAGTACACTTCAACTTTTTGGTAAACTTGAAATTATGACGAATTCGTTTTTCACAAAATACATTTGTAGGGAGAAAAATAAACGTTTTGCCGAACAAGGAGCAGCCTTGGTGTGTCTTCATGCATTAGGTTTGATTGATATAAATTCTTTGGTTGCAAATGGAAGTGTGCTGCGGTAACAATTGTTAGAAATGTATAATTTTATAATAAAACTTATTACTGTTAATTTTAGAGTTTCATATCTTATTATTTATTTCCTACAATCACTATTAAAAGCAGGCTTTTGCCATCGCAAAGTCGACGTTTCCCAATGAGCAATCATAACAATCAAATTGCCACTCGTCTCCCATGACAGCGAGCCCAAAATACTTTGCCGCTCGTTGTCATGGGAGACAAAGTACTGTACCGATTGCTTGAATTTAAATTTGGTGCGTATACCTAAATTATTATTTATTTAAATTAAAATTACTATAATGGAATAAAAACGTGTTTTTATTTAAAAAATTAAATAAAAATCGATTTTTGATCAAAATAAACCAGTAATACATTTTCCGAGTAATTTTAAAATTTTTTTTGAACTTGTTAGGCAATTGTAGAAAAAATTATGTGTGTATCTCGAGCACAAAGTGTCTTTGTCGCTCTAAAATAAAAGTGTGTAAAGAAAAGTTAGAATGTATCGCATTTGTAAAGTAGTTATCGCATTATCCTGCAATCAGCAATACACACATACACACAAGCATTGTGGGTCGCGTTTCTAACAATTTTCTTTTCAAAATTCACCTTCAACTTCTTTGGAATAATTGAAGTTATAAATAAAAGTTAAGAGACATACCTTCAAGGTGGAGTACTAATTTCTTTCATAATGGGCCTCACAGGAAACGTTATTTTCAGTTCGGTCCTGTACTGCATACGTCAAAAAATAATAACCTCAAAGTTACACGTCAAAGCAACCCACAATAATTATTCGCACCTGATGTGATAAGAATAAGATAATTGTCCTGTTTTACAAGAGAATTAATGTGATTTACTATAGAGCAAACTCAAGAAACTGTGATATTAGAAATGTCCGAGCAAATTGTTAATTATTCTGTAAAATATCAGCAACTGTTGTTAGATTTAAAAGTTACCGTAGAAGGTCTATTGGCAGGCCGCGTAGCAAATGTTTGGACCATTTATGGTGGATTAAATCGCTTGTTTAATGCAATAGAAAAAATTTTTAAACATGGATGTAAATCAATTAGTAAAGATGTAAGTACAAAGGTGTCTCCTTATCGACCACTAGCAAAACATTCGATTCTAGAGTACGTCAGATTATTGGCAGTTCATTCAAGGTTTAGATTGGTTACAGCCAAGCACTAAACAATTTTCTTTAATATCGGATTGCGAATTTCAATCGTATCTACCTCAACACTTAAAATCTGACAAAGCCGCAATTTGGTTGTATCGTAGCATCGAAAGCCACTCGCTTTCACAGAAGTTATCTTGGTTAATATCTGACGAAACACATTTACACTCATGTTACCAATCTCAAGCATTTTTACGTCAGGAAAAATACGCCGAATCTGTTTTAATTTGTTTACACGCTGTAGAACGCAATCAACCAAGTCTAATGACAGACATTAATCCAAATTTATTTGTGAGAAAAACAAACGTCAAAGAATACCACAAAATACACAGAAGGTGTTCGTCTTATCCCGGTAATCACACGAGACATGTAGATAATGAGATGGTACAGAGCAAAACGTCACAAAATTTAAAATTGTGTGATTCAAAACCAAAAGTGGGTACGAATAAAAATTTACAAGGTAAATTTAAACCTTGGAAGAGTTTACCCGATTTATCGTACAAAATGGAAGGTGTTAAAAATAAGAGTCAGGTTCGAACGGCACCAACAACTCCAACTCACGTCCGCCACTTATCAAACGATGGAGTCGCAAGTATCACAAAATGTTTAGAGAGTAAACCTCAGAATATTTCTGTAAAAAAGAAAGTTAAACACGTTATTATAAATAATGAAGACATAATCGAGCACAAGCCACACATTGGTAGTTACAAATCAAACGACGAATTAAGTCGAGACTTTGATAATTTATCGATTAAGTCTCTACCTGAAAGTAAGTCTTCCCACAAGATGAGCATGCCTAAATCTGCTCCAGATTATGGGTTTTCGAGTGCTTTGTCAGGAGAAAAAGATTATAAAAAGAAACCAAAGAAAACTTTTATCGAAGATGGAGGAATGAGCATTTTGCCGATGGCTTCGGGGTAAGCATCAACTCATTTTTATAAATAAATTTAGTTTTATCCTCTTTTAGTTATTTTCCTCAACCAACCAAAGGACAAACGTTAACTTCGTTTTTAACATCAAGTCAATTTGCTCGAGGTAATGCTGAGCTGGATAGAGAAAACGCACATTTTAGTATTTCCGAAGCCATAATATCCGCCATAGAACATATTCGTAGTACTAGTCATTTAAGATTAGCAGAAGAGCACGGTGAAGAA
This sequence comes from Malthinus flaveolus, assembly GCA_950108345.1. Lineage (NCBI taxonomy): Eukaryota > Metazoa > Arthropoda > Insecta > Coleoptera > Cantharidae > Malthinus > Malthinus flaveolus. Next base: position 4,617,194 of record OX467285.1, read on the forward strand.
AGCGATGAAGAAATAAAGGATCTTAAACAAAGAATAAGGCTAAGAAGGAGACAAAAATTGGTAGAAAAATCTAAAATGGGCAGTAATTATCCTTCTTGTAGTGAACAATTCGATTCACGTAAGTTTCGAGATCTATCCATTTAAAAGCAGAACTGAATTACAATTTTAGAAACGAGCCCATGTTCGAATTCGACCAAATGCCACTCTGAAAGTTTAACATCGGACGATATCGAAGATCTTGAAATTGACGAAGCTTCAAATTTAATCGATCATCGAGGAGTTTCTATGTCGATGGCTTCTTTATACTCGGAAGCAGACTTATTTAGAAAACCAAGAGAGGCACCCGACGGCGCCTCCGATATTTTTTCAGCAGAGAGCGTAGCACTATCACTAATTAGCAGATTCGATAAGAAACAGTTACCAAAGTAATGCTTTATGCTTTATTTTGTTGAACAAAATTCACTCTTAATGTTTTTAGAGCATCCGATTTGCAGTGGTTGGTGTCCGAAGAAGACGCGCCTCAAGAACTCTTACCTCTACCTAAAAGTTGGCCAATATCACCAGACGAAATGGGGGAATCTTTGATCACTCCACTAAGAGGAACTAACGAATGGGCGCCTCCTCGCCCTCAAATTATTTTTACGACACATCCACGTCCAGAGTGAGTTTATGGAAACTAAAAAAACCAATGTAGTTAAATTTGAGCTTTTTAGTCGAAAGAAATTGATGGAGAAGCAAAGTTACCGATGTGCCGGGTGTGGGATGAGAGTAGCCGTACAATATTCTTCCAAATTTCGTTATTGTAATTATGTTGGACGGTATTTTTGTACGGGTTGTCATACAAATCAATTAGCAGTTATACCAGGGAGAGTAATTCAAAAGTGGGACTTCACCAGGTAAATTAGCGATTTTCAAAAATAAAAGGTTAATTCTCAACTTGTTGCAGATACGAAGTTTCAAACTTTTTCTACAGGCTGTTAGAACAAATGTTTATAGATCCTTTATTTAGAATATTAGAGCTTAATCCTAAGATATGGAAGCGTTCAAAAAATTTGGAAACTTGTCGAAAGTACAGATTTGGTTTATATTATTTGAAAGATTTTATTTATACGTGTCGATTTGCTAAAGAGTAAGTTATCGCATCACCTATAAGTGGTGTATTATGCTCTTAACTAAAATTTTCTTTAATAGGATCCAAAATAGTTTAGACATTGAACCAAATTATATGTTCAGCGATCCAGATGTTTATTCAATGAGAGACTTGATTAATGTACGTAATGGAGAATTAAAAATTAAACTAAGCATACTAGTTGAAACGTGTTGTACGCACGTTTATAATTGTGAGGTGTGTTTTGTGTGTCGTATATTTAAAAGAAAAATATTAAAATAAATTTTTCAGTTGTGTTTGGCAAGAGGTTTTGTGTGCGAAAGCTGTCTATCTGATGAAATTTTATTCCCTTGGCAATTTAAAAAAGTACAAAGGTGTTACAAATGTGGTTCATGCTATCATGCATCTTGTTGGAATGCCCGATTGGAATGCATTAAATGCACGAGAATCAACAAACGCAAAAATTGTTAATTTTGTTTTGAAAGAAATTATATTTTTAATTTATTTTTATCTGTTGAATAAATTGGTTTTAAATAAATTTATTTAATTTATTCAGCACAGTCAATTACGAAACCTGAACTATTCGGGGAAGTGTTTATATATTAACATTTAATAATACGTACTGTTAAAACTGAGGACAATTCAATAAAATACATTTACAAATAATAAAAACACGTACAATTGTGAGATTGTAAAAACAGTTTAGTCGATACTTTAAAAGTAGGTTACACATAAATATAAAATAAGTTTGTATAGCAAAAATCTAATAATTAAAAAAGAAATAAAATGTTTTTACACTTCTCACATTCTTTTTTATGTTAAAAAAGATAAATGAAAACCGGAGCAAGTTAAAATTGCTTGCACTCTGATAATCTGTGTCACTAAAAATATGTTTAAAAATCGTTAATAAAAGTCTTCATCTTTAATTAAAGAAGTTTTGGCTACTTCGAAGAAGATTTTGTGTGAATATTTGTTGCGAACTGTCATCAGTTGCTCTTTAGGTTTGCGATGGAGTCCACTATTGAGAAGCAAAACTGTCGGCATTATATCAACCAATTTATATCCTGTGAACAGAATTTGTTAAATATGTATTTCTCCACAAGACGCTTTAACTACAGCTACTAAGATATCAAAATTACAGTTGGGCTATTACACAGGGTCAATGTAATTAGACAGGAAAACCATAAACAAGAAAATACTGATATCAAGGATCAAGGGACAGTAAAACTGCCTTGCAAGCCTTAAATACCTGTAAGATATCCAAAGACAGTGTCCTTATACTTATGTTGGGTTCCTGAAGGACATCAAGGAAATGAGGGTAACAATCAAGCAGACGAGCTGACTAAGGCCGCTTGCAGATTGATGAAGCAAAAACGCGTTTAAGAAAAACGTTTTTGATTCTTTTTGTTGGAACTGGTGTGATTTTTGTTTTGCCGCATCAGTGTGTGTCGATACTATGCAATACATGTGAAAGTCGGTTTCCAACAAAAACGTTTTTGCTTCATCAATGTGCAAGCGGCTAAAGAAAGGTTCAAACAGCCTTCCCTGTGGCCCTTAGCCAATCATAAAACCGACCCTAACTACTGTTAACAGCCTTCTTAAGACTAACACCCATCAATTATCAACTGAAAGACAGACAAGCAAAGCAAACTGCCGTCAGAGCAAAGGAGCCACACAGGGTCGTTCTAAAGCGCTTTTGCAAAATATTGTCTATAGCTGCCCCGAACTAATCTATGAACAATTACAGGAACCCTCACTGGACACTGTTGACAACCTAAGCATCTCCATTTAGTGGATAATCCCATATGCAGAGGATGTGATATTGTTCCCTGAATGCTCCCATTTTTTCAAGCGACAGGTCATTTCATACGAAACTTTTTGAACCAAAACGATCCAGTTTCAGAATTTTCATCAGTATTTCGTAAAAAAATCTTTTCTAACATGTGGCAGAGTTGTTTTAGAAAATTATTGTTAAGAAAACGTCAAAATCCCTATCACAAAACGGTGTTTATTCCCGCTTCAGTTTACCACTCAAAAATAAAAATAATAAAAACATTTAAAATCAACTCACCGCTATAAAACTCAATTGTTGGATTCCAGCTCCCAATATGCTTCATTTGAAGAGCTAAATACAATGAAGCTGCAGCTAACTTAGAATCACGAATTTCGAGTGTGGCATAATCCATAAGCGAATACTCCAAAACAAATCTCGCTAAAGTTAAAACTGGCATGGTCACTTTGGCACACTGTTATTACAAAAATATCAGGTAAAAATCTTTTCAAGTGTTTAATTACTATAAGACTTACTCGAGCGTACCGTCTTAAGAATCTGTAGCTGAGAGGAATACCTAGATCGTAATTACAAGCTTTAAGTACGTTCACTTCCATCCTTGTTAATTCTCTGCGATTATAAGCTCCATCACAAATGTATAAGAAATCATCGATCATTGGAGGTATTCTCTCGTCATATTTACTAGCTATAAAAATGCTCGCAGCACCGACCAATTGTAAAGTCTCTTTGCTAATAACGACTTTACTCAAATATATGTCGACAAGTTTGACACCCAAATACAAAGTTTCGTGATTGAGTTCAAAACTTTCCTGAATCTCAACCATCCAGTCAATTAGCAAAGATCTCATCCAACGAGTTAAACAAATTTGTCTATCCATATAATCAGGTATTGCAAATTCGGGCTAAAATTACACACATGTCAACTTTTTAAGACGTCGTAATAAGACCAACACACTTCTCTCGATTTAAGATAATTGAAGATGTCCATCGTGTATTGTGAAACTTGATAAACGTCATCCCAATGTTCTTTATCAAAGTCGACGACTCCTTCAGGTACGTCGTGATTTCCTAAATTTAGTTGTTCCTCTAACTGCTGTGCAACTAAAGTTACGTTGCCGCATTTAATATCGGACGTGCTTACAGATTGAGATCGTGTTCTACAAATGAAATAAATATCTGCATATCTAGCCTAGAGTAAAAGAGGCAAGGACATCGTTATTTTAAAAGTAACCACACATGGGAGGAATGATGCATTACCTCTAAAGTCTTAAGAGCATTAAAGCTTCTTAAAGAGCTCTAGAACACTCACAACACTGTAAAAAAGCTCCAAATTTTAAAATAAGTCCTACGACTTCCTAAGAACAGTTAAAGCTTCTAAGAGACCACCTAGACGCTTAATGAGCGTTTCAGCTTTCAAAGAAGCTTTCTAAAAAAGCCGTAGAGCAGGCTGATCAGAACTTGCAGTTAGTCTCATTCATTCTGATTGTGAGTCCTAATATCGTTACAAACTTAAATACTTACAAATCTTCCAAAGCAGTTGAATACAGCGAATCTTGAGTCCTCTCGAACTCCTCACTCAGTCTTGTTTTAATTTTAATATTATCCTTTATAGGTTGTTTTGGTTTAATAGTGGCAGTGTGGTTAGTCGTAATAGAATTGCGAGTAGACGCACGAGTTTGCACCTTAACTAGTGGTGCACCGATAAGTTTATTATTTTCGTTTTGTCTTGGCTTAACGACGGTTTTAACCGAAGCCAAAGTCTTAACTTGTGCAGTAACCTTTTTGATTGTAACTTTACAATTATCTGCTTCTTGTTCCTTAAAATTAGAAATATCGCCCAATGCAGGTCGTTTAGTCAAGGCCCCCTTAACTGGCGAAGCATCCGCTTTACGTTTAACTCGTGGTTGTTTAGGTGCTACGTTTATTTTTGTCGATTTGCTTATTCCATTTCGGGTACTTATAGTTGTAGGTAGCGCTAATTTACTTCTTGTAGCTTTGATTGGGGCCATTTTAAATCTTTAGACAACAAAAATATTTAATTTCTTTAACTGTTTTAAGTGAGAAAGTTAAAATAAAACGAGAATAACCTCAACCCTCAACCCAATCACGATGCGTTTTACCGCCCAAACTTTCGGTAAACTTCCACATCACCCTGTAGTAATTTCAATAAATCCCCTACTTTTTGGCAAAATACTTTAAATTACTTAAAACAATTTAAGATAAACTAAAATTCGGTTAAAAAATTATCATAAATTTAAAAGGCACGACCGTTATCACATCGGAGGTTACAATAATTGTTAGAAACCCCACCATTACTATCTAATTCTAACACTTAAACCGATTACACATGCACAATATAAAAATAATTGTGTTAATTCCTTACCTTATCGTTAATTGATATTTAAATACACTATTGCTTAAATTATGACACAAATTGCTAATTTTTGGAGTTCGTTGATCTGCAGTTTTCGTCACGGCCTTTTTGATTGACGATTGTTTTCAAACCAAATGTCTGTTAGAAAAGTCCCAGCTCTCATTGGTCGATACGGCCGTTATTTACGGCGCCCTCTGTTAAAAAATATTCGAAATATAAATATTACATAAAAAATTAAATTTTTAATCAATAACTAATAATATAATAGCAAATAGCTAACGCTAAACTAAAAGCTTATAACAGCCATAAGACAGATTATGTACTACTATTCAATTAAAAAAAATTATTTAATAAATTGGCTGTACGTAGGTACTTAAATTTAAAACTTTTAAAAATTAACTGTTTTTTGAAGATTTAATTCAACTTAATACAAAAAATCAATTAACAATTAATTAAAACAACGTACAAGCTTTGGGAGAACGATTTTATCAATTGGGTATTAACCCCACTTTTAACAGCATTTTTAACGCGATTAACAGCATGCACGAGATATAAAATCCACCAATTGTTCAATTAATTAAAGAAATATTCAATTTACCTTGTTTTTTAAAATTTTTAATTCCTAACGGTAATGGCTAAGTTTAAATTCACTTCGTATTTCTGAAGCCGGTTCTGACACTGTCATTTAAATTTTTGAGGTTACGTACTTTTTTAATTTAATCAAATTAAATTATTCCAGTACCCAAATCTCTTAATATCCTGACTTAAATTTAAAATTAATAAACAACAAACATTGCTGTATTAAAGTGCGTTTTATGTGATAAATATTTAAATTAAACTTTGAGGTTATGTACTATTTGTTTTGAATCTTTTGAACTTTAAATCTAAAAAGTTTAAATTACAGTGATACAATGTCTAGTCGTATTTTCACAGTTAAATTTATAGCAGCAAAAAATAACTTCTGCTATTTGTCTTCCAAAAATGCCGATTTTGCAGAACAAGGGGTGAGTCGTAACCACGCAACTTATAAATCTAGATTTGAGATTGAAAGTTTGATTTTTAGGCAGTGCTTAAAGTGACTAGTGTCGATAGTTTGGATTATTATTTAACAACTATTCTAACAACTTTAAAAGCGAACGTCATTGGTGTTAATTCGTTGCAAGCTAAACTTTTAAATTTAAACGAAGGTGACGATGTGATGGTTACTGTGTGCCGTGATGTGTCTACTTTAAAGAAGTTTACTATTTCTCCACTTACAAATGATGATTATGAAATTTTGGTGAATTAATTTATATTTTTAGCATGCAGTATACTTACCCTAATTATTAAGTTTCAAAAATCATTTCTGTTGTCTGCAATGCTCGTCAAGACAAGTTTTATATTTTTAAAAGCTTATGATATGTACATAACGCGCTTTTATTGATTTTAGTTACTGAGAACAAGTTTTAAGCCTCTTGTACATAAAGTAACCAGATATTTAAATCTTATTGTGGCCTTGTAGGTACTAATAGGTGTGATCTTACTTTATTTTTGTTAATCAGCTGCTTTACATATTCACAATTTTGAATTTAGTTTAATATGAACTATATCTGCTACTTTAACATTTAAATCACTTTCAAAATTGTAATTGCGGTCCGAAAATTGAAATTATTGAAATGCTCTATAGGCAACCAAGCGTACAGCTGCGTGAAAAGTGTCATCTAATCCTAGCCAATTTGAATTATTATTTTGATTTTGGCAATCAAACAACTATGCGATATAAAAACACACATTTGTTGATTCCAGTATTTAATTTCAGGAACTGTTGGCAGAAAACGTAGAAACTACACTTTTAAACCAAATTAGAGTTGTAAATGTAAATCAGAAACTCATTATTTGGATAAACGATTCTTTGCACCTAGTTGCAAACGTTGGTAATTTAAATACCTATACATTTTTTAATTAGAGACTCACAAAATCAATTTGTAGACTCAACACATCCTGTAAACCCCGGTTTAATAGACAATTTCACCGAAGTTTCAATTGAATTTCCCAAGAAACGAGGCGAAATTGTAGCAAATACTGAAAAATGGAGCTTTAAAAACTTTTTACACTATTTTACCAAAAAAGATCCCCAAAGCGATGTTAGAAGTAATTTAAACAGTTACTTAAATTTGCATTCCTCGTTAGTATTTCGTTTACATCCAGTCGAAGATGTAGTGGGTGAATGCAATGAAGAACTTATTCAACACTTTAATGTTTTTGTTAGGGAAAAAGATTTGCCAAAGTATTTTATTAAAATTAATACCAGTTGTAATATTCATAAGATGAAAGTTATAATCAGACCTGCAAGTACTAGCTATACAGGGGACAGTTTTTCAACAGTCGGGGAAATAACTATACGTTTGATAATTTTGGAAAATAGTTCAAACAACTTAAATTTTCCTACAATGTACGTTCACCAATGTATTTTTAAAAATTTCAATATTAAAATAGGGTCTAAGGCATTTTTAAGTGGCTGCTCAAAATTGCATTCCCCTGTAACTGGCGTGGAAATTTTGACAAGTAACGGTTGTAAGGATGGCTTAGAACAATTTAAAAGCTTCTTGGGTGGCAGTCAGAATTTATTGCTAAATTCCGGCGTGGTTTTAAAAATTAAATCCGACTTTATTTGCTCTCTGAAATTTACACCATCCACGTCAAAATTTTGGTTCGTGACTTCTGATAGTGTTAGGAACTGCAAGTTTAAGCTTTCTGATGTGGAAGTTACGCAAATTGAGGAAAATGTGGAGAAGTTAACACAAGATTATTTTGAAAATTTTGGAAATGTTAGAGAAATTATCCAAGACACCCTTTCAGTTGTGTCTTCCATAAAAATGCTTGAAAATGTCTTAATTGTTGGTTAGTATTCTCTTTCACAAAAAATGTCTCACATTTTCACGTCATAAAATTTTAGGTAAAGCTGGTACTGGGAAATCTGCCTTGACAAAAGTCTTCTCCCAAAAATTAGCTCGCCCTCCAAGTTATATTTACGCAGAGGAAATTTCGTGTAAAAATCTCAAAGGCAAAAGTTTAGACTCGTTACACAAGTTACTTGTAAATAAATTCGAAAATTTAATTTTTTACCAACCATCTGCTCTTATTATGGACGATCTTCACGTAATTTGTGAAGCTACGAACTCAGAAGACGAACTGACGCCCGAAACGTTACACTTCAATAGGTTAGTAGTTGAAGAAATTTTATCTCTTTTTATTAACCGCACTTTTAGAGTTAGTGAAATGCTTTCAATTATGTTGGAAAAATTGTGTAAAAATCATCAAATTGCAGTTGTTGCAACTTGTGAGTCGACGTTTAAATTAAATCGGTATATTTTCGCTTCTCGTGGACAACAGCTGTTTAAAAATGTCTTCAATTTGCAACCTTTGACGAAGGTATTGTTTTCTTCTACCACACCTCACACGTACTTACTAAAAGGCTATTTATAGGAGGACAGGAATCGGCTAATACACCACCTGTTTAACCAAAGACTTAAATTGGATCCAATTAGTGTAAATGTTGAGCAATTATCAATTAAGACAGAAGGGTTTGTCGTGCGCGATTTAGTCGACTTTGTTGATAGGGCAATATTTGAGAGCATCAAGGAAGGTTCGTTTCAAAGGCAACATTTAGGCCATTTTAACGTTTGGGTTTTTAGAAAGTAAAGCATTGGATATGCCTCATTGTGAAACAGCTTTAGAAAGCATCTCGTCGCTCTCACTAAAAGACGTCAATTTACACTCGCCAGGTGAGCGAGATTTCTCCGACGTTGGAGGCATGGACGATGCTAAAAAGACTTTGATCGAATCCATGATGTGGCCCGTCCAAGTAAATTATTTAAATGCAAGAAAAAACAATTTTGAGATTTCAAATTTTAGTATCCAAACTTATTTGATAACGCACCTTTACGTTTGCAATCGGGAATGTTGTTGTATGGTCCTCCGGGAACTGGTAAGACTATTTTAGCCGGAGCAGCTGCCAAACAGTGTGGTCTTCGCCTTATATCAATAAAAGGCCCCGAGTTGCTTTCAAAGTATATTGGTGCGAGCGAATTGGCTGTAAGGAACGTTTTTGAAAAGTAAATTTATTCTCCGTTATAGTAAGGTGTGTTGTTCTAAAACTTATTTAACAGGGCTCAAAGTGCCAAGCCGTGCATACTATTTTTTGACGAATTCGATAGTTTGGCTCCGAGGTATTTTTATTGACTTTTTCTAAAGTTGAAAACGCAAAGTTTAATTTGTTGTAGACGTGGCCACGATAGTACCGGTGTGACAGATAGGGTTGTCAATCAACTACTGACGCAATTAGATGGAGTGGAGAGTCTGAGTGGCGTGTGTGTGTTAGCGGCAACCTCAAGACCAGATCTGTTGGACCCAGCTTTGTTACGACCAGGAAGGCTCGATAAGCAAATTTTTTGCGATCTTCCAAACAAAGTAATTACAATTTTTACGTAATGAAGAAGATAAACAGACGAAAATTGTTTGAAAATGTCTTCAAAGGAAGTAATCCTTTTAGTGTAAATTCTTCTACTTGTATATTCAACTGCAATCAAGTTAAATTGAGTTTAAATCGTCAAAAGCGTCACTTAATTTCTATATTCTGCATTTTGTGCTTAATGTTAAAGTTGTAAAGACTTTGCTGTTTGTTTGAGGTGCATTTTGCAGGATTAAATTAGCCGACGAATAGAATATAAAGTCTGGAAGAGTACACGTAACAAGTGTATCCAAATTAAATTCGTTTTTGTTTAGGAAACGAGACTTAAAATATTGTTAGTTCTATCGAAAAATTTGAGCTTGTCGTCCGACGTGGATCTATTGGATGTTTCCGAAAAGACTACGAGATTTAGCGGAGCAGATTTGCAATCACTTTTGTATACGGCTCAACTATCGGCCCTAGGCAACTTATCAGACGAATTAGGGGTAAGTTTATTTTTTGTTTTACTCCGAAAATGGGGTTAATAAATGCGCGTAACAAAAGTTAATTATTAACACAACTTTGGTAACTGCTTCAAGTTTAGTGTGCTATCTTAGAATAAGATTTTCTTAATAGGACTGACTAATGACTTTGGCAATTATTGCACTAATAGATGCCACCCCTTCTTGCTTTAGTTTGATTGAAGTAATAGTAATAGATTACAATGTATCCGTGTGTATCTGAATTGCTTTTTACTAACTTAATCAACAGAAACCTACAAACTTTCAATTAATTTCCTTTGACTGTACGGAGCTTTGATTGTGGTTATGATTTGCTTAATTCATGTTTCAATTAAAATTAATAATGACGGTTATATGATGCTTTTATTTAAAATTAAATAATATAACGAACTCTCTTGTTTTTGCTAATTTACTTTATAATTGTAAATTTTGAATAAATTAAGTGGTTTCGGTTAACAAAGTAAAATTTTATTGTGTGGATACGTAAATTAATTTGTTCATTATGTAATATTCTAGAGCACAACTTTTACTGGAATTCAAATTAATCGAAATCATGTAGATGAAGCTTTAAAAAATACGCGACCTTCCCTTACAAAAGACGAAGAATTAAAATATAAGAAAATGTAAGTTTAATTATTTTACTCTTTTCAAAGTCTAATCAATTTTTTGTGCGATTGTTTCAGTTATTCCAAATTTCACCAAAAAAGCTCAACAGAAGATATGAAATTGGGTTTACAAAAAGCAACTTTAGCTTAATGAAATTGTTATTTCTTTTTATTAAAAATAATTATTTTTGGGTATAATTGTTGTCTTTTATTTAAAAAATATACATAGGGTACTTCCTTTTAACCTTTTAGACTTTTGTGCTCTTCACTTACAGTTCTAGGTGTCAAGCTCTCAGTGTATAAAATGGCAACGATTTTTGAGTCATACTGTTACTTGTTAGTCCAGGCCATATCTGAAGAAGGGTGACTTTTCATTCGCTTTCCTTGCCTTATGTCGGACTGGAAATGTTTCTCTCTATAGTATTTAATAATTAGAAATTGGAGATGACTCTATACAGATGGAGGTCGCTCCAAGATTCGTTGGATAATGATCAAAATTTATTTTATGACAGTCTACCATAGTTTCGGAAGTAATCACAGATAATATAAGGCCCTTCATCGCGAAAATATTGAGTGAAAGTATGAGAGTGGCATAAGAAGACTACGAGAGAGAAGAGTTGAGCTTTTAACCTGAGACGACCGCCCGTTTACAGTAGACGTAGGCGAACTTTTTGACACTTGGAAACAGTACCTACCTACATTCAAATTATCTCATGATATTAACTGTCAAAAAACACATAAATTTGGTAGATTTGACAAAGCAGATACGGGTAACGATTGATAAAGCCAAAGGATCTGATTATCTTAATGTAGAGGTATTGTGATAGCGTAGACGGTAGACGTCTAAGATAATCCAAGGGAGAAACTTGGACTGCGGCCGAGGATCAAACCCGAGTCTCCACGGTGTCGCGCCGGGTGCTTTTCCAACTAAGCTACATCGGCCCTTGCAATGACAGGTAATCTGGAAAGCTCGAAGTAGGTGGCGCTAGGAGTTGGAGTCATGACACCTGTCATTAACAGGTTACGCATTGTTATAAAATCTTTCCTTTTTTCTAATTACTTTTGCTTTCCTATTTCTCAATTCCTCTTTTAACTTCAGTGACTCCAATCACTAGTGCCTCCACGCGGAAGCAAAATTGGACATCCTCCCTGCCATTCCCTTGTATTTCACGCGTGCTCACGTTAGTCTGGAGTCGCTACAGTACTCTCCTTTCCAGAGATGTCGTTCGTGTCGATAACATGAGTGTGTCTGGGCTGTGTCTTCCGTTCTTACAATCGCTGACACCCCCCCTTAGGGCAACGAAAGGGGGCGAACATGCTTGCTGGACGCAAGCACTGCTGACTCACCACATCGGGGTCACTATTTTAGCTCGCGAACCTCAGGATCGTCTTATTTCTTATTTAAAAGCAAACAGAAATACAAAAAAATATACCCTTCTTATGCACCACCTGTCGATTTACAGTTTTGACTCTAATCTTTTAGAGGAAAATTTAAACTAAACGGATTCTATGAAAATGTGTCAACCTTAGAACCAAAAACCTTCTCTCCAGCTGTGAAAGTACTCGATGGAAATTCGTGATCCGAGATTGGGAATCGCGAAGAGACATTGCAATAAGAAATTTCGTAACTGTACAGTATATTCTGTGAGCAACAGAATTGGGATAAGCAGTGAGCATTTATGAACTGACAAACGATCTAAATAAACATTCCAACCCCGATCTTGAAGAAACAGCAGTTCTAGTGCTCCAAAAGAAATGAATTCAGCAACTTTTTCAGCAATTGCTACTAAACTGATTGGTCTATAGTTGTGTGTCTCTTATTGTAAATAGCAGTAATAAGTAACAACAGCTAATTTCCACTTTTCTGGTTGATGGTTAACACACCATGTTCATAAAGACTATCAACAGATACGGATATCCTCAAACAGTTGAAATTCATTTTTAAAATCATTTTTTACATTTTCTAAGGAATGCCGGATTTCCCAAAAGATGAATTTGAGGTTCAAGGTATTTCGGTTCGTTCTACGGGGATATATTGAAAAATTCTTAGCCAACTATAGAACCAAACAAAATTTCAATGTCAAAATATTTTATTACTCAACATATTCTCCTCTTAATTGGATACATTTATTACAGCGAACCTGCAACGTCTCTAGACCTTTCAAAAAAAATGTTTCTTCTTGCTCTGCAAACCAGACCTCCACCTTTTATACCAGCTTTTATTACCTCCTCGTTGGAAGAAAATTTACGACCTTTTAAACTTTTTTTCAGTTGAGGAAAGAGATGATAGTCGGACGGAGCCAAATCTGGAAAATAAGGGGGGTGTTCTAGTAATTTAAACCCTAAATCACGAATTTTTTGCATGGCAACATGAGATTTGTGTGCAGAGGCGTTGTCCTGCAAAAACAAAACACCTTTGGATAGCTTTCCGCGTCTTAATCTCCAGTTATTGTTCTACCCTTATCCAAAAAATCAATCATGATTACTCCATGGCAATCCTAAAAAACTGAAGCAAGAACTTTTCCAGCAGATTTTTGGACACGAAACTTCTTAGGTCTTGGATAACCAGAGTGTCGCCATTCCATCGATTGTTGCTTTGTTTCTGGATCGTAGAAATGTACCCAAGTCTCATCCATAGTAACAATTCGATTTAAAAAGTCTACATCGTTTTCAAATCGAGCACAGATCGAACGCGATGCTTCTACCCTTGCACGCTTTTGGTCAACATTCATACATTTGGGGATCCATTTTGCAGAAATCTTTCTCATGTCCAAATTGACGTGAACTATATGATGAACGCGTTCGTATGAAATATTCAGTGCTTCAGATATCCGCTTTAGCCCAATTCGACGGTCTGATAAAATCATGTCATGAACTGCATCGATATTTTCGGGGACTGACACAGAAACTGGCCTTCCCGATCGGTCATCATCTTCAATTGAAAATTTACCTCTTTTGAAGCTTGCAGTCCAATTTTTCACGGTCGCATACGAAGGACATTGATCACCAAGGGTATTAACCATATCTTCGTAAATCTGCTTACCTCTTAACCCTTTTAAATACAGGTACTTGATGATGGCTCGATACTCCAATTTTTCGATTTTCACAATTTCGGTGGACATATTTTTTCTTTTAATTTATTGCTTAACTCTGGTTTACTTTTTTGACGTCAAACTTTACACTGACACTTCTAATAACTAATAAGTTATTGTTCGTTGCTATGGTAACGCAATATTTTGTTTATGCATGGAACTGGTCTAGGCTAACTATATATCAATACATCTTCGTATCTACTGGATTTGGAGTCTGATTGTCCGATTTATCATATATTCATCATTATCATCATTAATAATTTATTATCAACTTTTTTTTATCTTGAGCTAATGTTAATGTTACCATCTCTGCGTGGAATATTACCATAGTGTAGTTTCCAGATTTAAAAATGTCTAGGCTTGGTATTTGCTCTTGTATAGCGTCAGCGTCAGTGATGTGTCTTATTTTGCCACCATTTAGGAACCTTGCGCGGTCTTTTATTTTTCAATGGACTATTTATCCTTACTACTTGGTAAGAATGTATTTATTTATTTAGGGCTTTCCCCTCATTATAGGTTGGTCAGGACCAACAGCTTAAGGTGGTCCCCCGCCCCCTATCCAAGTAGCCTGCAACCTGAAAAGCACCGGTAGAGCTCGAGTCATTGGGGAAGATGGAAGATCCCACCGCGTCATATGCGGACAGAACTTGGTCATATTCATAGTATAACTGTACAAAAGTTGCAACAGTGTGGCCACATGCAGTGCGCATAAGACGTAGAAGTCTCTTCTCTATTTAATTTACCTATATAACATATAACAACGAACTATATCAATTGTGTTTAGACTTATACCGTCGGTAATGTCGACCATGCCCGTGATTGTATTTCATAACTAGCGCGTGGAGGTGGTGTATGTCTAATGCCCATTCTGATGGCTTTGGCTTCCATGTTAACAAGTGTTTCCATTTTCATGTTTAATAAGGAATTTAGTGGATATGGTGTAGCGCCAAGTTGCCAAGTCGCAATCTTAATTTTTACTGCTTCAGCATTTTACGATCTTTTTTGTTTTTCAAGGAGTCTAGTTCTAGTTTGAAGCGAAAAAAATTAAAACCCACTTTTTCTTGCTAACGGCTCTTCAAAGTTCCAAATTTAATCCAAACGTTTTTACAAAAAATTAGTTGAATAAAATTTCTGTTTTTTTGTTAAAATAATTATTTTTGGTTGTAATTGTTGTCTTTTATTTAAGGAATAATACGTCCCTTTTGTAGGCTACTTATTACCTTTGAAGCACATCCTGATATTTACTTTACCTTTCCAATTTCTCCAATTCGATTATTACGTTATCTATTGCTTTCTTTTCATTACAAAGCCATATTTGGTGTAAAAACATCCGCAATTAAATAAAATGACAAAAAATTGCAAGTTCGTCCGATTAAATTTAGGGGGTGGTTAATTAACTTACACTAATTTTTCTTTAATTAAAACGAAATTGCAATGTACAATTTAAAATGCAATTTGATTTATATTTTCCGCAGTGTAATTTTGAATATAGGTATATCAAATAAAATATAAAAGATATGTATACAAAATACCCCTTTGCGTATACGCACGGTTGCTCCCTAAAGAGCGTATAAAATTATATGGTTTGCTATTTCATACTTTATATTCGGTTACATAAAGATTACTTTTAGTACAAAATGATTTATTCTACTGTAATAAGTATTTTGATTTAAATTAAGAAAATCTGTTGGATGCGATACTACATAAGTGTTGGATGGAATTTTTTTTTGAATTTCTTACGCGCGACGTTTGTTCGTCTTTGGGTAAAATTTAATCTGGCGGTTATCTGTTGATAAATAAATTTTGGATTAATACAAACATTTCTAGAAAATAAT
This sequence comes from Malthinus flaveolus, assembly GCA_950108345.1. Taxonomy (NCBI): domain Eukaryota; kingdom Metazoa; phylum Arthropoda; class Insecta; order Coleoptera; family Cantharidae; genus Malthinus; species Malthinus flaveolus. The sequence continues at coordinate 4,632,950 of OX467285.1, forward strand.
ACACATAATTATTTGGTTACGCCCAACATATTCATGTTGGGGTTACTTTTTTTGTAGGGCTGAAAATCATTCTCAAGTGCAACGTACGGCAATGCTTTTACAAAGATATGCGGGGTTGTTGGGGGTGAAAAACTTGTGATGTATGATTCATATGAGAGAAATCATTCTTACGCAAAAAATCAAGGATGGGTTCCCAATAGACACAGAGCATTTTCTGAACTTTCTACAACTATGATGTTGTATAGGTCGGGACGGGCTCTTTCTGGTACGCATGCATCAGCTGTCTCTGGTAGTATCTAGTTAAGATAATAATTAGAAACTGATAGGCTCTTATCGCACTGTCCATTGTCCGACCCACTTTTCTGTAAATAATATAACGCAGGCAATACATGTTTGCAGGACTGTCGTTTTGGACGATGTCCTACCAATTATATTGGGTCTCTGATACGTCAAAAAAAACTCCTGGGATTACCAAAATGTCTGATAGAAGAACTTTGATAGAAGCCGATATTATTATGCCACATGATTGACCTGCCCATAGAAGTTTTGAATTTTTGATATTATCCGAGCGGTGCATTGGGGAAGGTCATGTGGCCATTTAATTTCTGTAGGCATTTCGAGCAATTTAGACAAGGGCATTGACGTCAAAGATATTTTTCTTGGTGGTAATTACTAATTACCTTCGAGCGATTTATGCGTCGAAGAAAAATTTAATTAAACGTGAAATGAAGTAATTATCGCAAAATTAAAATAGGGTAGTGATGGTTAAATAAAATCTAATGATGAAGCGTGAATAATAATATTCTAAGTTACCCCATTAAATTTATTCAACCGAATAGAATTACAATCACGACGAGAAAAATAGAAAAAGCTTGCTACAACGCCATCAAAATTAGTGAAAATTGGCAGAAAATATCAGAAGACCTGCCTCATTTGCAATATGCATTACCAAGTTCTAAGCTCTGTTTTGATGGCTTTTAAACTTCATCAACTATTTTACACAATATTTTGAAACTTGTTATAAATACCTCTCCTTTTAAAATTTCATTTTAATTACAGAAATCCTTTCAGTCTTCAGTTTTTATTAATTTCAAGTTTAATTGTAAGTGGAAATGATTATTTGGGTATTAATGGGTGGTCAGAGTATAATAGTAGGGTTGTGAAATTTAATTGTCTGAGCGACGAGTCGTGACTTTGGAAGCGATATGAAGTCTCTTAATTAACGACGAAATTAAATATGAACCCTACTTGGATCGAAAACTACAAGTCGCACCACATTCGTAATCGCTACCTAAGCTTAAGTCGTTAATACATTTTATCATTAAAAACAAGTGAGTTAAAGAAGTCGTGAGGTTTCTAGGGTCCGGGTGGTTTGAGTTAAACCACCTTCCTGTTCTAGAATTTTCAGGTGTCGGATGACTCGCATAGGAAGGGAATTTACAACAACTGTAAAGATGGTTGTTGGCTACTTCGGTTGCTGCTTGTAGCCTTTGAACATCCTTCTAGAACTGCCGGAAGTCAAGTCGATTATTCTCACTTTATTTAGGTACTTTGTAGTTTGTACCTTTGTTGAATGTATGATGTAAACCAACCCTAAACTAATCACCTAGTAGCGCGAAAAACGTTTTTAGGAGAAAAATGTTGAACGACCAAACGCCCCAGGAATTGAACCCGAGTCTGCAATATCCGGTCACACGTACGACCGGTCATAATTTGGGAGATAAGTAGTTGTCTGGCTTGGCGTACGTGGTTCGTACATGCGACCGGATATTGCAGACTCGGGTTCAATTCCTGGGGCGTTTGGTCGTCCAACATTTTTCTCCTAAAAACGTTTTTCGCGCTACTAGGTGATTAGTTTAGGGTTGGTTTACATCATACATTCAATTAATTATTTCTACCCTAGTGTATATATTTGAAAAAAAATATTAAAATTTCACGTATATTGTACCTTTGTAGTTTCGTTCTATGGATATGTGATGTATTATGTCATATTTCTGGACTCACGAATTTGTTTAGTGATCTCGGTTTTTTCCGTTTCTCCATGAGCGTCTTACAGATTTTTTTGATATTGTTTACCTATCTTAGCAGGGCCGTAGCTAAATTGTGTAATCAGGACAGACTAAAAAAACATTGATATCTATAATATTTTGTAATACTTTTTTTTGCATGAGCGCCGCAAGAAAAATTTTCTGGGTGGAGCAGAAATAATAAATTACAGGCATGGTCGAATTTTTTTACCTCTCAGGGGTTATAATTTTCGAGAAAATAACGAAGCAGGCATAATGGTGTTTCTCCAAAGATGGTGTTTCAAAACAACAAAATATCTACTCACTATACTTAGCAAAATGCAAAATCATAGCCATTCCAAACTCTTAGTGGAGCTTTGAAATGTTAATTACTTTGTTGTAGTTAATTAATAAATATCAAACTGCTCCTTCTTGTACCCCTTGGTGGTGCCCATGTACTTTCGTTAATTTTGTTACTACTACGTCAGAAATTTTGAAATTCTTAGCAAACTCAGGCTAGTGGCTAGAACAGATTGAGCCTACCCTGGCGTACCCCTGGCTTTGGCCCTGTATTTTAGCTGTTGTTATTTTTCTTTCGGCAGCCCATAGTTTCTCCAGAATCATATTTTTTTGTTCTAGTGTGTAGTGGTGTGACTACAAAATCTTTTTATTCTAACGAATTTAGGTGTTTGCCGAAATCAGTGTGATTTGTTCTTTGTCTAATTTAGCTTATTTGTCGCTTATTGATCTTTTGCGTCTAAATAATCTTGTTGATGTAATAGTATTTTATTGCCAATGGACCAAATAAGAAATGGTCAAACATGTCAAAACAGTAAAATAATTAAAAAGTATAAAATTCGTTTATAGAGTAAAACGACTTACAGATTACGACTTACAGAAAGTGACCTCAAATCTCTTTTGAAACCATCGACAGTCCTTAGTCTTCTCAAAAGTACAGGAAATTTGTTATAAAATAATAACCCCAAGTGATGTGGGGATTTATGGCTAATTTTAAACCTGCAGCGGAGAACGTGAAAGTTGTTTTTTTGTCTTGTGTTAAAATTGTGATACTCGTTATTGATACTATACTTACTTCTGTTTACAATTACATACACACAGAGCTCATATATGAAAAGCCCTGGCAAGGTTAGAACATCAAATTCTCTAAAAAGTTCCCTGCAGGAAAGTTCTCGGGCCAACTCTAGCCACAATTCGCAAGATTCTCTTCTGCGCAACAAATACTTCAGACGAAGTAGTCGACCTGTCCCAAAAACAGATGTCATCTATAATCCTGGATTCAGCCAGCTATAAATATGAGACCTCAAGTTGTTTATGGATTAAAACTGGCCCTAAACTTCGGAACAAGTAGCTTATAGAGCCGAGCCTACGCACTAGAAAACCGCAATGCTCCAGTCAAGATTTTTGTCGACTGTAACACCAAGGAGCCTAAAATGGTTCACAGGCTGAATTTCAAGATCATTTATCTTTAGGTCTAATTCCATATTAGATCTATTCCGAATATAACAGAACCTAATAGAATTGGTCTTACTTTGGTTTAGGCGAAGCCTATTCAAAGAAAACCAATCAGCGACATCGGAAAGAATCCAATAGCACTTCTGGTCCAGAACGTTACATCCGACAATGAGGTAATCATCAGCTCGCCAAGCAGATCGTTTTCATAATGAATTAAAAGTACCGGGCCAAATACTGATCCCTGCGGCACACCTAAGGTTGCAGATCGCTCAGAAGAACTGTAGGAAGAAACACGTCCGGCACGCACATTTCTAACTGAAACAAAATGCGTAAGGGACTTCAGAAATGACGAGACTCAGTCCAATATCTTGGCAATGTCCAGTTGATGAGGAAACCGTGTATGCGAGCACTCGAAATATGCATTGATGACAATAGACGATACGGCCTTTTCTTGCCCTATCTCACCTAATCTTCTGTCTATTTACCCTGTATTTTGTTTTTGGTTTTACTTTCAATGATACTGTAATGTACCTACTTCCATTTTATATTTTTTGGAAGTGTCTTCCAAGTTCCAAGGCCGAGTTCGGGATCAATTGTGCCGCATTGTTTGCTCCGTCGGATGGAAATTAGCTTTGCTGTTCACATGTAGCTCAATTCGGTTCTAGCTTTTTGAGCGTTTAGCGCCGATTAATTACCAAATCGGAATTCGTGATATTTATAAAAAATCGACTGTTGAAAAGTCTAGTCTTTGATTGCGCATAGCGTTTGACGCTATACCAAAGTTGTTTGCAGTACAGTTCCGACCCTTCATAAATAATAGCCACCCAACTAAGCTCTATCTAGTACCTTCACGCTTCTGTGGGCCAATTTGAAAAAATTATTTAGATTTAATGCCCTAGTTTGTAACCAAAAAAAGTTAAAATTGTTGTTTATTTATTTTTGTTTATGCAATATTTTATGTATTTGTATTTAAATTAAAGTAATTTTCTTTACATAATAGATACGTGTTTGTGTCAAATTTATGTGTATATTATTTTGATATTGGAAGTTAATAACGTTGGCTGTAAATGGACATCATTTATAGGAAAACCAATTGAGTATGAGATCGTTTATAATGGAAATTGCTTTGCTTTCCGGGTCGTTTTACTGATGTATTGAAACTGTGCATTATTGATCACAGTCTCATCATGCTAATAATTGTTGATATTATTTCATATTAATTATTATAATTAAATAATTAAATTTAAGTTCGCACACAATACAGGGTGTTAAAAGCATGTTTCACAAACTTAAAGGGGGGATAGTATAGTTCAAAATAATATGCAGAAAAGTCTTAACGAACATGAGTCTGCAAATGGCCGACTTCGGAGATACGGAGGATTATTCTTTTTTGTAGCATTTGGAGTTCCAGCACGATCGTGCTCTGCCTCATTTTTTGACAGCTGTTAATAGAACATTTGCACAAAACTTGTAGACGAAGATCCTGTATCACGGCCTGCAAGGTCGCTCTACTTAAACACCTTCGATTTTTTTCTTTGAAGATATTTGGAAACTTTACTGTACGCTACTCCTATAAATGACCTTGAGAAGCTGCAGCAACGAGTAGATCAAGGATGCCACCGAATCCGAGCCAATGTTGGCGTTTTCGAAAGGGTTCGAAGGTCCTTGCGGAAGAGATGTCGTAACTTCTTGAAATAGGGAGAGGGCACTTTGAATATGTTATTTGACTTTTTGCCTTTGTTGTTGTGATGCTGAAACGCAAAATTTTTATTATCTCCGAAACAGACTATTAACAGACCCATTACATACATTAAAACTTTTCTGTATATTTTGGGCTATAAGTTTGTGACACATGTTTTTTAACACCCTGTACACTTGCAATACGGACTTATACAATTGTTTTGTTTTTGCAATTGGTTTCCCGTACAAAATGAGAACAATTTGGAGAAAAGAACATTCTGTCTGTAGATTACGAATGGTTTGAACGAACCAAATACTGGCAAATTAGCAATATTTACAATGGGCCCCTGACGACACGTGAACGGGACCGCAAAGTTTACATAAGAATCTAAATGAGGGAACGGTGGTTCTGACTCTAAAAAATTAAAAACGAATCTAAAGGTTCCTCTAGGGAGGGAGTTGAAAATTGAAATAATTTCTTTTACTTGAACTTAACATTTTGTTTTTTAATTTGTGTTCCGATTTTCATTATCCAACTTTTTTCATGAGAAGTTGCCGTTAGGGCTTTAAGGCATTGGGACCCTACGTAAGCGGAATTAATTACAATATCGGTATAAAAATTGGGGTGGAAAAAGGATATCTAAAGGGACTAATTGATATTTTACAAAATTGTTGGTTAACTCTTTACGTTTTTATCTTGACCCGTTAGTTAACTTACTGTTTACCCCCCCTCCTTTTTTAACACACTACGAACTTTGTTTGAAATGCTTGAAAACTACAAAAAGCAAAACATTTTTGAAAGGAGAGATTCGGCAGGAGGCGAGCGGGCGCTATATGACCTCTTCTGAATCGATCTAGTATAACATTTTTGTCGATCCGTCCGTTTGCTTGCGCGTTCGTATTTCTCCTTTCCGTCTCTATGCTCGTATCTGTCATTAGATCTCTATAAATATATGTTTGTCTGCTTGCGTCCCTGCCCAATGGCTAGCTGTTGTTTATCTGAGTCGATAATACATTTCCAGTTTTTTTAGTTTTCTGTTTTCTTTATCAATGAAGAACTGATGAGTGATGGGATTATAAAAAAATTAATTTTAATTTCGCACCCTCTCCATTAGTTCGCTTAGGCGAATAAATTTTCAATTTGTCAAGTTAAGTTTGATATAAATTACAAATAATTGAATGAATGCTGTGTTTTTTAAGCAAAATAGTAATTGAGGTGTTTTCCATTAAAACGTAAATTTTGTGAAACTCGATTATTAAACGTTTCTCGCCTCAGAATTGAATTTCGACCAAAACAACCGTGAAACAACGTAGGAGGTGAGAAATTGTTTCGTCGCTCCTTAAATTGTTTCATGCAGACGATTAGAACTCGGCCATCTGTAATGTAATATTGTTATCTTGAAAATTGCAGTTGATGGAAATGTGTATATATTTTATAATTTAAATATAAAATTTCAATATGGGCATGTTTAAATAAAAATAGGGTTCTTTTCTGTAGGCTTTCGAAACGATTTCTTCGTTTATTTTCCCGATTTCTCTTTAAAACGTCATTTTTTTATGACCGAGTAAAAGTTTTAAATTATGCACATAAAAAAGGCAATCCGAAATAAAAATTTGAAACTTTTAAAAGATAAACTGATTATGAGAAGAAAACTTAGTTATACGAAAATTAAGTAAAAATGTACAAAAGTTTTATGTTCTTGTATATACTTTTTAAGAACGTTTATACTACATTTTCCAGAGCTTCCACAAATGTGGAAATCGTAATAAGAATGCTTTCCATTTAACTCGAACTTTTTATGGAAGCCCATAAAGTGACAATAATACAGCCTTATCTGAAAAACGCAAATATTATTTAATAGCCGTTAAAGAAAACGAGTGTAAAGAAAAATAATTTTAACGCACCTTTGCAAACATTTTTAGAATCACTTTGAACAAATACAATTAGCCTAAAAATGTTCTATTGAGAAAAAATGTAAGCGACAATTGCTCTATTTTCAGGCGCCGGCTTCAATACCACCTAATTCTACGTCTGTAATTCTCGCATCTTTATTGAGATTTAAAGGAAAAAAAAATCTTTTATTCGTTAAGTTTATAAAACGGTTAAAAGTTTGATGAATGGCAACGTAACTAACGTGATGAATATTCAAGTATTTAAAATTCGAGTTTTAAATTTGATGTCGCAAATTAGGCACTACAAAGATTTTTTAAGATCGTTTTCTTAAAATCAATTTATTTTATTCGGATTGATAATGAGAAAAAGTGATAAACATTTTACACGGAGGCGAGAATATTGATGAAATTTAAATTTCTCATTCGATTTTCGTCTACATATACGTTAACTTCTTCTACGTGTTTAAAAATTAAATTATGATCGTGAAACGACGTTATAAGCTAAGTCGCAAAATATCTTAAAATGTTTTTGAATATAATGAGGAAAATGCATCAAAATGCAGCGTAAACTTAACAAACGCCATCAGGAGTCATGAAGTCGTGGAAGACAATTGTGGCAATTGTTTCGAATTAATGGGAGATCGTATAAAAATTTTAATGATACTAATACGCTCATTCAGTAAAAATTGGAGACTGCACAATTTTGACTCTACGCTCTACATGATCCGAAAGCCCTTTAGTGGAGACCAAAAGCACCAAAACTACAGTGTGTTCTAAAGCTAATGCTTTAGAGTTTAGAGACTAGCCTGTTTTGGCATCACAAGAGCCCCATCCATATAGACAGCTTTCCAAATCTGACACCACTAACATTAGTGGTTAAAGCAGAAGACACCATGGGAAAAGCACAGTGCATACTTGATGGGGATGTAACGCAACGCTACTTATAGATATAGAAAAATGAGGTCATTAAAAATTGTTGATGCTAAACTAGTTTTTGAATAAAATTTTCCAACTCGTGGGTAAAAAATTGGGACCTACTTAACAAGAATCCAGCTAATCTACCATATAGATTCTAGGCAAAAAAAGTGTCACAGAAAGAATTGCTGAAAAGTCTTGAAATTGTTAGCAACCTCGCGGATAGGTCACTCATCTGAACAATCCCAGGGAGTACAATATCAACCATTTCGTGAAAGTTTTGGGCGACCAAGATCGGTCGTCGCTGCTCAATGTTGATGAGAAGCTAGTCAATGACCAATGGAGTAATTTTATGTCTACTTTCTTTGATATTTTCGATCTTTGTTTTCTGTTTAAAACGGTCAATTCTAATGAAAATAAACTTAAACATAAGCAATATCTTCATTCTAAAGAATTGATCTCCCTAAAGAGTTAGCTTGGTATTTTACTCACTATCTTACAGTTGGAAAGTAAACAGTTCTCTCTGGGACCGTTAATGGATCTACCCAAGGCTTTCGACTGCGTCGGTCATTCTATTCTTTTTAAAAAGCTGCATTGGAGGTGTTGTTTTGTCTTGGTTTTTCAGCTATCGCTTCGACCGCTCTCTTGGAAAATCCTTTACTTCGCCTGCTTGTACTATAAGTCTGGGTGTTCCCCAAGAGAGCATTTTTGGACCTCGTTTGTTTATAATCTACATCAACGATTTTCCGACAGTCTTTAGGGACTACCAGTACGTGTCTAAGCTTTCTGCATTCTACCTAATCTCTAATGCAGGCGTAGGCCCGATGTTAGTGCGTGCTGAAAACTGGAGGCTAGCGGGTCCTTTCTCTTAGCGCACTATAATGGAAAACCTGGTCTGTTTCAAGTCGTAAGGGATGATTCCAAACCGTGACCAATCACAATAAAGTGCGCAAACCGCTGCGTGTGGGGGATGTGAGAGCCCAAGACCTTCTACTTTGACATTGGTACTGCGGGCAGAAGCTTGCTTCTGTGGTGAGGTTGGATTCGCAGTGGCTTACGCCTTCACTACGAAGTGGTAACCCCTACATCAGCCTGCTTCTTATAACTTTGGTATACTGTAAAGTGGGTAAAAAGGGAGAGTAGGCGGCAGGTATCAGGATCCGACACAGAGAAGTTTTTGGGGACTCTCTACATAAGTTCATTAACTATGCCGGTGACTCTTCATTGTTGCTACTGTACGATGGTGGTAAATTGGAGTCAACCTTAAGTTTACATCTCTTATTGGCTAAAAAATGATTGGATATGAATAGGCTATGTTTGAATAATGAGAAGACAGATTGTGTATTGTTTATAACTGGTTGTCGGCAAGATGGGGTGCTAGGGAGTTTTTGCTGCAACTGTGATTGATTAAAGGTTTCCGATGGATGTCGGTGTCTTGGAGTCTTTTTGGACTCAGCTCTTAATAGGTGTACTCATATTAGTGGCATAATCAGTAAATTACATACTGTTGTTTATACTTTTCGTCTTCTGGGACAACGATTAAAGACTGAAAAGCCCTTAATGAGGTTCGATGTTATTTTGTAGGGCGACAGATCGTTGGCAAATAAAGTTTTTGTATAAATTGTTTGATGATGTACCTATTTATGAAAATAAAAAAGGATTTATTACTATTATTATTATTATTATACGTCCGTTTCTTAAAGGCAAGGCCTACTCGGAAGAAAAATAGCAGGAAAATAACGAAAATTTGACCCGTTCAGGGAGAAAACGAGGAGATGGGACGACGCAATTAAATAAGTCTCATGCACGAACTTAGAACCTAACGTACGTACGTCTGGAGAGAACAATAGTATATGACGAGAACCTGTAAAAGTAGCGGAAGAAGAGTAAAATCTGAAATCTGAAGAGAAATCTGAAACAATCCGCCGTAAGTTGCAACATTGGACTAAGGTAAATTCGGCTTAATCGTTCTATTTTGAGCTCAGCAATCGCCCACTTCAAGGAACGGAACCTTATGCTGGACACCCTGTATAAACAGCAAACGTTTTCAATCTGTTTAGCGTGTTATTTACTTCTCTTCTTTGGTTATTGGTCAATTTTCTTGCTTTATTTTGTCGTATTCGTACATCGAAATGTGATGTTGGTTGCCTATATATCTGGTATGCCGCGCAAAGAATTTACACTAGACTCAAATAACTATTTACAGATTATCTTCTTATCGGGACCATTTTCGCTTTAGGACCAGTTTTACAATCGCGGTATAATCAAGGAATAATAACTAACTGGCCTTTAGTCCTTATACCCACCTTCTTGATTTTAGGAATATGTAACATTGGTCTCTTTAGTGCCATATTCAACAATCAAACTCAAGTAACTTGTGAAAATATGCGGAGTTATCAAAAACTTAAGACAAATAATGTGAGTTTAGTTTGATTCTTAAATTTGGCCCTTACTCTTACTCAGTTTCCTCTTGTGTAAGAGAAGCTCGGTATTTTGAGTGCACTATACACATTAATCCTAATATGCCGCAGAAACGGGCCTTGGACCATCTTGACCTGTAGAGTGGAATTTTTTATTTTACTTTTTAGTGAGGTATCCATCATAAGGACTGGACCCATATTCATGAAATAGTGTGTTGTAAAAGGCCTATCTTGTTTCCTCTCGTTATATGTTCTCTTTTCCATTTCTATTCTCCTCCAAATTATAAGAAAAGCAAATTGTTTTTGGTGCTCCTTTTAGAGAAATCGTTAAAAAACTTTTTACCTTTTGTATAGAACTCCATCAATATGGGACTGATATGTTTGGAAAGTTTTGTCTTATGGATCGGTTTTTTTTGCTTTCTTCCATTCTTTGTCCTTCTCCTCTCTTGCTCTCTTTTTATGCATCTAAACAATAATAGTGGTAGTGGATGGCAAATACGACCAGATGCATTTCTTATAATGTCCCCTTCCGTGTAAAAAAAGCGAAGTAAATATTTGGTGAAAGAAACCAACTTTGAACTGGATGGAGCTTTTTATTGGAGACCAAGTAGGTAACTGTTTTATGAGTGTGTAAGCCTCATTTTCAAAACCAATAAACTTTTTGAATAAACAGTTGTCAGCTAGTTTAATCGGTTAAGAAGAGCTACGTTAATGTTTAGTGTTATAGTTATAGCGTTATAGGGTAGCTTCTCTTTCCACATACAAAACTACGAAGAAAATTCGAAAGCAATGACCTTCTCGTGCGTTTTTAAATACACTCTGTACATTTCACTTTGCTGATTTTTGTATCGAAATATGAAAAATTTGGTGACGAATAAAGTAATCGGTCAATTGTAAATTCGCTGAAATGGTGAAGTATTTTCAAGTCTGTAAACATGAATTAATCTCAACAATCAAACCGCAGCAAATGTAATTGATCTAAATTTAATCACATTTTTACATCAACAATTGCCTGTTTTAATACTAGTGTAAAAGTAATTTAAGGTTTCAATTTTATTTCATTGTTGTGGGAAATTAAGTTTTTAATTTGTTTGAACGATAAACAGATACTAAAAATATTTAATTTATTTAAATTCGTTTTACATTCAATTACTCAACCATCCGTATACTATATAAATTACCAATTGTCTGTGTTTGATTATGCAATAGAAAAAGCTTTTTAAATAAATTATCTTTTAATTAAAATATTTTTAATGCGTTTTTATCCAGAGGTTTTAGTTTACAAGCTGCCCTTAAAAACAGCAATGTTACGTTCTAATCTTGAAGGCTATAGGAAATGCTTGGATTGACCAAGTAAGTCTCTATTAATCGAGTCATGGCTCGATGGTGGTTGGTGGCTCGAAGTGGCTGCTAATGCTGAACGCTGATAAGTGCACTGTGCTGCACATCGGCAAAAATTGCCCCCGCAAAGGCTATATAATACAGGGAACGCCGTTGAGAGCGGTGGAGGAGACTTGAAGTGGGCAAGATATATTGCATGCATAACTAAGAAGGCTAACACGGTAATACATATGGTGTCAATGTCTTTCAAGAATCTGACCACGCACAACTTCACTAAAATACACAAAACTTACATTCGACCCATCCTGGAGTACTGCGCACCTGTTTGGTGTCCATATTTTATAAAAGACGTCAATCTCCTCGAAAAACCTCAAAGGAGGGCAACAAGGATCTTAACGGGACTGAGCCATCTAACATACGAAGAAAGATTGGACGTATTGGGGCTTCCATCATTGAGGACGAGAAGACTTAGAGGAGACCTTATCGAAACCTTCAAAATCCTTAACAATTGTTACGACTGCGATCTGGCGTCAATTTTCCATCTTCAGAGTTACAACAGGCTCCGGGGTCACGGCGTTGGGCTAATATATGATGATTTTTACAAGCTGGTGCGACAGTTTTTTCTGACGAATCGTGTGGTGCCTGCGTGGAACCGTCTCCCTTGTGAAGTGGTGTCTAGTTTGTCGGTCAATGGGTTCAAGAACGCCCTCGACTTGTACCTGGTCGATATTTATATGTGATATGTGATAAGTGAGCCCACACACGCAGTCTGGTGTTATTTGATCAGTTTCGTTTTTGTTTTTTGCTTCGGGCTGCGAGTTTTTGGTATATTTTTGGTCATTTCATACAAGTATTATTGTTTTCCAATTTTTTCAAAAAATGTTAATTGTAACTTGGGTTGTTTGGTTCAATTTTGATTTGTTGATTGGTATTGTTGATTAGTTAATTGGATTGTTAATTAGTTTAAATCGATTTTGTTGATTTTTTTTTATCGATTGTAACTCCGGTTGTTTGGTTCAATTTTGATTTTGTTGATTGGTATTGTTGATTAGTTAATTGGATTGTTAATTAGTTTGGATTAATTTTGTTGATTTTTGTTCGATTGTTAATTAGTATAATAATAATGTAATCTGGCGTATTTTGGAAGAGTTGCGACTCGATGGAGGCTATATCGGCTTTGCCGCTTGCCTTTGTATTGCATAATAATAATAATAATTTAATAAAATCCGAAATGATCTAGTAAACTGACGCTTTGTCCTTCTACTAATTAGCTATTTAGCTTTTGCCTTAGCTTCATCCACTTGTAAGCACCTACTATACATTTACGACGTAACTCGCCTTTTTCCATGAGATTTTTTAGAATGTTCTGTTGTAGTCTCGGCTAGTTCTGAAGTAGGTGCCATTTCCTACTTTGAACAAACTTGCTGGGTCAAATCATCCTTGATGAAACGCTTCCTAAAAGTTGAGACTGGGAGACACAACAATCCGTCCGTCAGTGAATTTAAAACACTTGCGATGTTATAAGAAATAAAGCATCTCCTAAAAGTGTGACCCAGATGCCTCGGAACGGTTAATAGCTCTCTACTCCTAAGATTAAGATGATGAATATTAGTTATAGAAGCAATTTACGGTACAGATAATTAGGAGCTTTGAGAGCTAAGACTCTATAGAAAAAGCAAGCGAAGTGTAACTCTTGACGTCGCCTCATGTTAAGCCACCTCACCATGTCCAGGATGTCAGAAATTCGAAAGTCGAGGACACGAGTTCTGGACGAGCTGGACCCTGCCTACGTCAACTGAGTCAAGACAGGAACGATACAAAACATCACAGTAATTAAATCTGGAGAGAACCATGGAATCGCACAGAACAAACCTGCGCCTCGAATAGAGTATGGAACGATTAGCAAGCAGATAAATGATGTGTGACTTGAAATATCAGCTCCGTATATCTAACTTACGGTTGGCGTTTACGGGACAGAAGATAGCTATCGCTTACTACCTCGCACTCATGGTGCATTATAGACGGTACAAGCCGATCTGTATGGTTGATATTTTTCCAAACTATAAAGAATTTTCTGATTTTTTTTTACTTTTAAAATCTACGAAGACCAATTTGGGCCCGGAAATAAAATTGAAGTCAATCGATCAATTAATTTTAAAAATACAGCGGTTTGAAAATCATCTAAAAATTGTTGCGTAAATTTTCTTAACATTTAATTATTTTCTGAAGCGAGTTCAAAGTAGATGATTATAAAAATTATTTTAAGTGCCAGAAATAATCATTGTCTTTCAAACAAAACAATAAAAATCAAAAACCTTTTTTTAAAGAATTATACTCTTAAAAATATCTTACGAGATTTTAATAGTTTGGTTAAACAATTTAATAGATGTCAAGACAAGGATTAGAGACTTGTTTTAAAATTATCAAAAAAATATAAAAAGATAAAGTCTTAGCTTTTTTCTGTGTATAATATACAGGGTGAGTTGTGTGAAAATCGGATAACAGCTTTTGGGTTATTTTTGTCTTATATTTAAGTGTTAATAAGTGAGAAAATGTTTGGAGGTCCATGGAGATTTTTTTAAAAATTATTACTAAACTTTAAATGGCTGTAACTCGAAAACAAGTAAAAATCGGATAACAACTTTTGGGCTTTTTCGTCTAACGTGTAAAATACGTTCCTAGAGTTCGGTGCGATCCTCCCGACTCACCCTGTATACAGGGTATACTTACATTTCGTACATACATTATAAAAAGTATTTTTACGGAAAACCCCTTTGTTTTTCAGTGAGGAAAATAGCGCTTGAACTAAAAGGGGTAAAAAAGTCTGATTGTTATAAAAGTTATATCAAATTAAAGATAATTTTATAAGCTTCTAAAAGTTATTTTTCAAAATATTGACCAAAATCCATTTTGCGCACTTTCTGCGTTGTTAACGCCCTCTCGGTCTATATACTACGGCATAAACATAATATAATTTAAAATTGCAAAAATTTTTAATTTTCAAAATTAAAACAATTTAAATATGTAAGAAAGCGCGTCAAACTTCTAATTGACCCTGATTGGCTACTAATGCAAATAAGCCATTTTGAAACAAAGCCGTAAGTGCAGGTAGTAGTAAGTGTCGTCTGATGATGTGCTATTATCTAGTTCGCGTAACTTACAAGTGACGCTTTCTCGATTTCATTAGTGTTTATTAACGAAAAAACATTAAAAATACTTCTAATCGGTTAATTGAACGTTTGTTTACGCGCCTTTACATTCTTTTTTGGATTTAATGCGCTAATTTAAAAAAAAAAGTGCGGTGTTTTTCGCGTGTGTTAATTTCTTGCAAAAACTAGTACCTACAAATCTTCAAATGTAAGTTTTACTGGTTTTACCTATAATATAGTATACATTCTGCATGTTGAAAATTATATTGGAAGCATTAGCTGTATTTTAGCATTTAGTCATGGGACAGATCAAAAATAAAAAAAGTTTTTAACTGAATATAGGTTATGTAGGTACCTACATCTATGCAATTGTCTTTTCGTTCGTAAAAGTAATTTACTATTGCAGTTTTTGTTAGTCAATAAAATTAACAATTCATTTTTGTTGGCTTTTAAGGTAAAGAGGTAACAACAATATTTTAAATTATTACTGGCTAAAATAAGTTTTTATTTATTTGCTAAACAAAATGCAAGTCAGTGACATAAGCATTGCACATCGCAATTTCTTTTGTCTCAGTTTCGTGACTATAAACTATAACAAACTAATTCTGAGGTAGTTGTTTTATACGTAATAGTAACACATAATTACGTAGACATTTTTATATCTAATTTCTGGCGTTACAAATTATTTAAAATTTATTAGCCCATCTAGCTAAGTGCCTGTCGGGAGGGGCAGGCCCGGATTGGCCCACCGTGAAATCGGGAAGTTTCCAGTATGCTAGGCCGTGGGCCTAACTGGTGCTTGGGGCTGATTCCTTCAAATTCTTTATTAAAATTATTAATTAAAATTGAAAGATAGAAATATTCCAACAGAAAGGAGTGATAAAAAATCTGAATAAATAGGTTTGTTGGTTGGTTGCATGGTCTGTGTATCGTTTTGCTTGGAACGGCCTATTTAGACTATTAATATTGAAGAACCTCGCTTGAAGCTTCAAGACCCAGAATCAGATACTGAAAAAAATTCGATTACGATCAAGCCTTTCTCAAGATCGCATTTAGATCAGCTTATTACGATTATGTCCACCGAAAAGGCTTTATTGTCGGATATTACTAGTAATGCATGCCATTTAAGCATTTTTGACCTTGAAATGTCAAAATTGTGGCCTGTGGCATTTTTAAAATTTCATACTGGGTAGGGACTGGTGTGCTCGGCTACAATCCGGGTAGATAGTTTGCTTCCAGTCCAGGCTCTTATTAGGACGGGGAGGGTCTCAAGAGGGGCTTGCGCCCTGGGCGTTGCAATATTATGGGCTTCAACTGCATGGGCTACTCGATATGTTATAGACAAAAATAAAGGGGATGGCAAAGACAGAAATGAGGACGAGTAAAGAAAATTCAAGTTTCAAGGGACGATTTAATTTTATTTCTAACGCATGGCATGGGCTCTATTTTATCAGTCTAGGTGTGATTCCCTCAACATAACTTTCAGCCTGTTTGTCCATAATTTTCTTTTAGATTTTGAAGGGCCTTTAAAATATTAGTTGCCCCGGGCCTCGAATTTTCTCTGAAAAACCTTGTGTCCTACTACCTAATTAATCTTCGAATTAACCCCCCGTGCAAGTAAAATTATTGAATTTTTCAATTGTTCAAAATGAAGACTTATTATCAGCATGACACGCATCACGGATATATTTGTTTAAATTCTTATACCTATCTTATTTTACCTTATCAAATTTCGTAAATGGACCAATAAGGATTGTTCATTCCGAACTAATAACCACATCGAGAGAAAATTTTAGGATTAGGAGGGTGAAGACTACAAACATATTTGATTAAATTTAAAAATTAATTTGAGAAGTTGTGATCACATTTTTTCAAGAATCAAGTAAAACATACTAATACTGTTGTAGTAGGTTTCACATTATTCCAGAACGATTTCTTGACTTACAGTAATCCGGTCAAAAAGGGCCTTAAATTAAACTTACAAAAGCCACCTTCGACGTGTGGTCACAATTTTATCTGAACGAATTAAAGAAAAGAGGTAAAATTTTGAACCCTTCTGGCCAAAGCAAATAAACTAAACAAATGTCGTTTGATGAAGAACTTCAATATCTACAACGCATTCAAAATTAGAATATTAAACGGCCGGTGCCACATTCGAGAAAATTCTTGAAAATTAGAAATAGTTCTTGGCTACAGTATATGCTCAGTAGCTTTCGCAGATTTCAAAAAACTAAAATTATACGGACGCTTCTATTTAAAATAGGAAGCTAATCTCATTTCCGGTTGAACCGAAAAGAATGTAGAATTACAGTGATGTAAACGTTAAAGTGTAGAATAATGTAGTTTTGTTGAGTCATTTTATTATTAAAATTGAATTTTTACTTATACCGTATAAAAAACAAATACTCTTGAATTTTTCTACTTTTAATTGAAACAAAAACTTCTTCTAATAATAATATTTGAATCAATCTGATCAATGATTTGATTCAGAATTAAAATATACAGGGTGAACAAGACCACTGACCATTTCGTGGACGATAAAAGCTCTCGTTGGTTAAAAACTTGGGATTATTGGACCCCATATTATACAGGGTGAACCAGACCACCCGTATCAGACTTTTTTTTCAAGAACGGTTAGTCGTAGAGAGTTGGGCGAAAAAATTTTATTTTTTCTTTACAAAGCTTATTACTTATTTTTTAGGATCTTTTCAACGATACCACTATTGCCCTTATGGTGCTATTTAAAATTATGAAGTTCTTGACATTCTGAAACAAACTTTTCGCCATGCCGACCTCTTTCCGAAATAAAAATATCACAAATTCATTCTTGATTATGGCTTTTGCTATAAATTTTTTTCCCCAAATCTCTTAACCGCTCTTGAAGAAAAAAACCTGATACGGGTGGTCTGGTTCGCTCTGTATAATATGGGGTCCAAGAATCCCAAATTTTTAACCAACGAGAGTTTTTATCGTCTAGGCATACCACGAAATGGTCAGTTGAAACAACTTTATCCCAGTTTAATGTGTGCGGCCAAGTTCTAGTAGCTTCGGAGAAAGTTTCTAATATCCAAATATCTACGTACTGTTGCGTAGTGTAATTCTAACGAAAAAGTTGATTTTTTGTGTGCAAAATCGCATCCTTAACACCAAGATTCAGAGCCTCGCCCGATAAGAATAGGTTAGGCCCTACAAGATGTACACGAATTTGAGGAAGCACTGCCAGTCTCGCACAACGACTACCGAAAAACAGAACAGACGATTTAGAGGGGTTTAAGACCGCGAATCTTGACACTTTGAAATCAGTCCAAAGATAGTTCTGAAAAAAGGCTATAGATAATATAGAATTCAGTCCGATGCAGTCTAGAATAGAAAGAAGTAAAGAAGAATGATTAATGACATGAAAGGCACGAGAGTAATCCAACAAAACCAACACAGTAAGATTTCCTTCGCCCTTTTCTTGAAAAATATCGTCAGTGACTGACAACAGCGCCGAGACCGCATGGAGAACATTGTGTACGCCCAAGTAAGATGTAAGTTGTCATTAATTTCTGAGTTTACTCAGTTTTAGATCTGTTTGTTTTTGCTTGTGTTAAGCCGTCGGACAAGATACATGTCGAGATATTTTGCATCCTATTGCTTGTGATAGTAGTTGGCAATTACTAAGTTTAGCCATGTTTAACTGAAGCGAAGTTTCGGTCTCTCACTTCACGATGAAGGTGAAATGTATTAATTTTGTTGTTAATTAGTTTTGTTTGTATTTTCAGAACGTTTTAGAACAATTATGGCCTACCTTCAATTTTTTTGTATTAAAAGTGGCCTATTAGGGCCGTAGCTTTTAAGTTTTATTGTATCGAAACCACGAAAATCATTAATTTACACGCCGAAGACAGAGCTTTAAAACTAAATTATTACTTCCCGTACCAGTGGAAAAAGAAGGCGAAAAATTTGTGAGAAAATAATAAATTAAATTTAAAATAATAGAAAATAACAATAATGAGGCTTTTATTGTGAAGTAATTTGTGTATTGAAAGCTTTTTATATAAAGCAAACGTCGTTAGCAAATTTGTAGTGGAAAACTTTGGAACAAATCCGTTTATTGACAATTCCACAATTCAATTAACAATCAACGTCGATTGTGTTAAACAAAAGGTAGAGAAAGAAAGCACAAAAGGCATAAAAAGTTAAAAGATAACATTATATTTTCATTGTCAAGTCACAGCGTCGAGCTGTTATCATACAGGTTCGTTCATTTCCGGAGCTTCGCTGCGGCGACACTGATAACTAGATATCGCGAGTATTTGAACATTTTATCTCAAGAAAGAATAAGAAAACGACTCAGAATGGACCATTATGTTACGTACAGTAAATCCTATTATACTGGGCGTTATCAGGGGTGGCAAGGCTGTATACTTTATCGCTATCTTTCGCACGTGCGCGGCCCGCTATAAATTGCAGGCTCTTTGCAGTTTATGAAGATAGCGCTCAGACACTAGCGAAATTAGCGTTACATAAAAGAGGGTGCTAAGTTATGAAACTTGACACATAAACATTACTATGTAACTGTTTATAAATGATGTCTTTACTTTTTTCACAAAGGCGCTCGTTTATTTTTCACTTTTCTAAAGAAAATTACAAATTTTCTTTAACTAATGAAGACGCAAATGTTTGCACAAATTACCAATTGATTATCATTACCAACTTTTGTTGAAAGAAACAAAATTATTAAGAAATAATTTTTAAAGATGTCCCTTTTGAGAATACCTACGAGGGGTTGAACTTATATAAGCAACGTATAAAACAAAGGACATTTCACAGACGGCTTAACGTGTTAGTTCTTCGAGGCATGTCGGTTTCCTAATAGTAATTACTAACTACTACAGAATTGTATTTATTGGCCGTTTCTTGGAGTAGCTGATGACTGACGTGACTGATTTTTTACGACGTTTGCATTCAATGGGAAAAGTTTAAGAACTGCGTGTATGGATACGGCACAACCGTACTAATTATAGCCCACCATTTTCGCCCTGATGACGAAAATGTGACTTTAACATTGAAATCAAAAACAGAAAAGAGTGGCTGAGTTCTAATCTAATGAGCAAGCAAATTTACACGCAAAAGCTTCAATTTACCCATGGAAGGTACATCTGGGGAACCGGAGAAGGTGATACACCAGTGTGGAATGCTTCCGAAGTGACATACCTAACCCTTCCAAACTATAGTGTTGATTCCAACAGCTTCGAGGCCACAATTTGAGAAAAGTTACCGGAAGAGTCTGGATACTGCTGATAAATACGTTTCTCTCTAAATCCAAACATCTGTGATAAATCGAATGTTTCCAGGCGTGGAATAGACAATGGATTTCCACTATTAGGGACTACGTCGACATTGGGGGCAACTCTGACTGGGTTGGGGCTATTTCAACATCTCGTTTGATTTCGTCAAAAATAAGCGAGGGTCAGTTCTTCATATTTGTTTGAAATAGTCTAGACGCAAGGAAACAATTCTTCTAAACAGCAGTTCTCTGGTCTATTGAACAATCTTTGGTAAACAGTTCCTTCCACTTCTGAAGCAAACTTGAATTCTGAGTTTTAAACAACTAAGATATGCCCATTCAGGTCAAAGCTACCAAACTTATCGTCATCTGCACATAGAGAGTGTAGTTAGACGAAAGTCTTTTAGATTTTCTCATGATAACCTTTCCTCTTTCGGAAGGGAGGTAAGGCCCGGATAACAAATGCGTCATGTGCAAGCTCTTGAAGCACAAGTGTCAGCAAATCAACTTTCTGATTCCACAACTCCAACAACTGATTCAGCGAATAAGTCAACATCAGGAATTGCCATTATCAATCTGTCCTAAAGGAACATATGACCCAGCAGCCTCATAAGAAAAAATGCGAACGATCAATGAAACCTATTAAATTGTGGCACTTCTAAACAGGAATCATCGAAAGAAACGGACTCTGCAAATAACATGGTTAATGTTTCTAGAGATGAGAAGGAAAACGAAGAAAAGTATTCTGTGTGCGATTGTCTATTCCCCATATAGAGAGGTCCAGAATAGATTTGCCATATTTCTTGTCTCAAGTGGGTTTGCGGAATCGGTAACAATGGGTCAGAGGATTCCAATTATGAATGTCCAAGCGGCCCTACCTGTGCTATTTATTTGTGTGATTATTCTGCCTGGTATCAGCAAGAAAGCATGGAAAGATGCATTTTGCTTAATAAATGAGTATGTAGCTTTTACAATGGATGTTTAAAGGAGCAGCAATTAAGCGGTTCATAAACTTTGACATTATACAGTTATTTCAATAGTATCGGAGTAGCTCCTTCTCTAATACTTATGAAATATGGCATAATAGACTTATCAGGGTACTAATGGTATAGTGGCATATTGTGTATTATTAGACAAAAAACTTGACGAAGTAGCCCCAGTTTACTACTTCTTTACTCTTCTACCGCTTGCTCCCTATGGATTGTAGATTAGATGGAACCGAAGGTACGCCTTTATTAGAAAATCAGTCGTAATATAATAAATTAATCTCACAATCTGACAAGTGATATCATCTAAATATCAATAGCCAGCCACATACGACCGTTTCATTATTTTCTAACTTTTTAAGAAAATATACATCCAGCTGAAAGGTATCGATTTTATTCGTCTATATTGGCAGCGTAAAATTTTTGATTTGTACTGGCTATATCTCCATTATTGACAATTTCAAATTATTAGAAATAATAATCTGTGACGAAAAACCAGGATCGATCCATTACATTACATCAACTCTGTAACGGCTCCGAAGTGTTCAGGGACTGCTTGGAGTCTGATACTTCGTCGGGGATATCTGACCGATCTTGTTGTCGAAGGTCCTAGCTTTGTTGAGAAACTTTTGTTTTCTCCTTCTTCTAATTGTTTTCGATAGAAAGAAAAATAGAAAGTCTCTGATTAACCATCTCCAATTATAGTATAATTGAGAAGTGGCAGTGAAACTGCAACTGCTCAAAAGTTAAAAAAATTGAAATTCCAACATATTATTCGTTTCTCAACGCTCTACGATTAATGATGTCCTTGGACTGTCCTTGGAGGGATGTTTTCACACCATAATAGTGCACTAATACACTTTTCCGTACTCCATCGCTGGATTCTAAGCTTCCACTACTCAGTATCTGGAGTTCTAAACGTAATGCAGGCATCTATACTATCAGGATTGTCTTAACTTTTCTTTTTTGGCAAATTTAAAAAAATCCCGTGCTTTTAATGCCCCATTCTTATGGGAAAAAAATTTATATTTATTGAGATTTATCCTTATTATTGTTATTATTATTATACTATAAAAAATTAAAGGAACCCTTTGTGATACAAAATAATTTTGTCACTCCCCTATCATCAATGTACACAAAGCCCGAGGCTTACTCTTCGACACCCTAATATTAGAAGAGGATTGAAAATACGATTGAAAAGATTTAAGCTTCTCGATAATTACGTTTACACTTTTCTTTTATTGAAAATTAACTAATTTTTTTTCGGAGCGATTAAAAAAAGTTTCCACTTTAAATTGACGTACCTACAATTAAAAATGTTTATTGAAAAAATTTTTTTTAAATTCGTTTCTCGCGATTGCGTTTGTTGCATTCGCTTTGTGCGAACATGAATGGGGGTATTAGTGGAAGATAAAAGAAGAGAGTATTTTAAATTGAGGATTAATGGAAACATAAGTGGGCTTTTGACTAGCATTTTAAACGATACTAAAACAATTTTGTTTTTCAAATTGTATTATGAGAGGAAACAAATTTACAACGTGTCTATGTTACATGAATATGTATAGTTGTATGTGTCCTTTCAACTGTCAATTGATGTATTTTCCTGCACTAGCTGACGGTAGATCACGTGCAAATTTTCCTCTTTGTACCCTGATTGAGCTTGCACGTGACGAGAATGAGAGCTTTATGGTTTTACGACTACCAACTATCAATTTAATCATGTATTCATATTTCGTTTTATCTCTGTAGAGTAGAACAAAATAAAAGTGTATAAATTCAAGTTTCGAATAATAAATTTCTTCTCTTAATTCAATTTGAGGAAATTTACAAACAAACACTAAACCGCATCCACAAATAATCCCCGACCTAAACAAGAAAATTGAAATTTGTCCAACTTGCTGACCACGGTAACGACCGAACGAGTGCAAAGTTGTCGTTTGTTTAAAACTATTTTGCAAGAGGCTTTTCTAACTTTTTAGAAAAAAAAAAGAATTTGCGCGGAATGAATACAATGAAAATTTGTTGTAATCATTTTGGCGTGCAGATATTGGTTTCGACAGAGTGGGTTCTTTCGTTATTGTGTAGAGATTTTCTATGAATTCTACGGTATTATGATGAAGCATTCAGTCGTTAACACATATACAATGGATTTATTTTGATGTTTTCATATAAATATGTTCTGCCGAACAAATAAAATGTATTCAATCACCTACGAAGTTTAGCTTTAAAAAAAATTTGATCAATCGCTTAAAAAAATAGTCATCTAACATTAATAACAAAATATTAATTAATAAAACTGGCTCATAACTGTATCGTATTTTTGTTTTAGTCTAGTCTCTCTAACAGAATTATATAACGCCCCACGTTGGGCGCCAAATTTATATAGTACACGGTGGCTTTTGGCTAATAATTATTACTCCTGGGAATGGACCTTTAAAAATTAAGTTCCTATTCTCCAAGTGCATTGGCGATCAATAGCATAATTTATATTTTATCAGATGCTGTTCTGAATAATAGTGGTAAAGTACTTAGTCGGTACCAATGACGTAAGTTTTAGAGCCACTATATTTTTCGTCGTCGTGGGTCTTTAATTTTGCATTTGATCGTGACATGCTGTCGTTTCTCACAATGTGACCTAGATGTGTCAACCAGCTTTCTCTTTTTTATGCTATCAAAAACCGTTGTAGTACCTCTTCATTTGTGAGCCTGTCTATCCGTGAGATATTTGAGATTCTACGAACTTCAAGTCTTTTTGACATTGCCTCAATAAGCGTCCATGCCTCTAAGACGCAAAAGAGGATCCTGGAGAATAGCATTGTAATAGTCGAATACGCAGAGGCATTTGCAAGGTTTTATTCGTTAGAATTGTTTCTTATCCACTGCTCTATTATTCATCTCCTTCATCTGATTTCGCAGTTTTTGTTTAGACAGAATTTAAGATATTTATAATCCCAGGCTGAAGTATGGATTACTAAAACCTGCAAACACAAACTAGGCAAAATCTAAAGACTGACTTGTCTAGGAATCCCTGGAGCAATGCATACTACGCTTACAGCAGCAATGAAAATAATGCTCCCACCCTTACATTTGGTAGTGAAATCTAAAGCATTAAGAGAGGCTTATAGATTAAAAACTATTTTTGTGATTTACACAGGCGGCTCTAAAAACCCAATAGACACATGAGCTAGAATCATCGGGGACGGCAACTTGAGGCAAGTGGTAAGCTTAAGTCTCGGGGAGCACGCAATCGTCTTCCAAGCAGAAATTTACTCTTGTCTAACATGTGCGCAAATACTGTTAGATCAAGGTTATCCCAACGAAAGAATCTTTGTAGCATCTGACAGCCAAGCAGCCATTAAAGCGTTGAACTTCTGTGATGTGGTGTCCGGACTAGTAATGGACTGCATACGTGGACTGGGGACTAGGGGGGAAACATTTTGTCAACCTGGCATGGGTGCCAGCTCATGCCGACATACCATGGAACGAGAAAGCGGACGGTATTGCTAAAGAGGGCATCAAAATAAGACCCATAGAACTTGAACCAGCCTTTGGCATTCCCTATGAAATGAAAAAGAGAATTAAAGTCACTTCTGGTGAAGGAGGGGAACTTCTGGACAGGGACATTCTAAAGTCATATTGAAGAAACCTTCTCAAAAAGAGCCCGATCTCTACTCAGAATGAGCAGAGATAAATTCCGACTGGCAACGGCAATAATAACGGGCCATTACCAGCTTAAAAATCACCTGTATAGGATGAGACTAGAAACAGACCCACTATGCAAAGAATGTGCAGAGGAAGAGGAAACTTTAATTCATCTTCTGCTAGTCGTCACAGTTCTCTCGAAAAGGAGAAGATCCTTCAAAGAGAAACCATAGAGAAAATTCTGGACTTTATAGAAAGCTCAGAAGTCAGATAGGGGAAGGCGTCCAAGGTGCACAATAGATTCGAGAGATCGCGATGCAAGGAACTACTGGGGGTCAGTCTCAGAACCGCAATAATAATAATGGATTTTTTTTAAGACAATTGACTATACACACTAACAGCTGCTGCTGAAATATGTTTCTAAGATGGTCAATAGCAACCACGTTTTAATGGTGGTGCTGTTATGTCTAGCAAAAGCACAATCTCTGATACATTTGAAGTTTTTGTTGGCAGGAGGCATTCGGCGTGTAGTCCAGTAGTTATTGGCTCTGTTATAATATGAGAAAGTTACTTGACACTACAGGGGCTAAGTGCGAATAGGTATTCATAGATTTGAAAGCAAAAGAAGCACATTAAAATCAGGGGGCCAGTACATTTATTGCAATTGCAAGAAATTTTGTTCTCATACCTTACAGAGAACAAGGTGCAGTTTATGTCAAAAGGAAATTCTCCAATGTTAGCTGCGAGGAGGTAGTTTTACTTTACGATAATACGTTGACATTGAACAGCAAGAACAACAAGAATAAATGATTTATTTTCTGGTGACGCTTTTCTGTTTGGTGATTCAGCTCGATATTGGAATCTTCAAGCTCCTCATTCCTGATTAAATTTAGGGCCGACTCTGGGACTGTTAATGTGGCATTTTTGCCCTCAGAGCGACTCAACTTTCAAAATTAAGTGCGCGATGAGTTCTTAGTCGATATTTAAAATCATGATAATGGTTACAGCCATCCATAATATTCATGAAGCTCCTTAACGTGTTGAAATGCCACCAGAAGAAATTCTGACAATAAAAATGACAGGTTCGGGAATTCGAGCTTCAGATCCCTTTCAGTACCTAAAAACTGATGTAATTCATTGTACAGTTTCAACTAGCTGAATCTTGGATCTACGTAAACCAAGCGCTGACGGCAATGGAATTTTCACACAACTAAAACGCGCGACAGATGAATATGGGAAACAATGGCTTTACATGTCCACTAAAACAAGAGCCTTTGAGACGCGCTATGCCATCCACTTATCTCCTTCGTGATTTCTACTGTAGATGTTTTTTTGAGGTGCTCCAACTTCATTGGTCCTTAGCACCTTAATGTTATGTTTATGTTACACTTTATTTATTAGTTGAGTTTTATGTAAGAAAAACCGTAGAATAGATGTTTCTACTTCTACTACTAGAATTTTTCTAAAAAAATTGGGGTGAAGTTAAAACTTAGCGTAGCGTTATGCTGGAATATAATGTTTTCCTTATTAAATTCTGTAAAGCGTTCTTAATGACGTTGTGATCTATTTAGGGTATTCTAATTATCTGCCTCGTAATTGCATTAAACCGTTTAATATTGTAAAATTTGCTTATTTAATCAATTTACGTTTATAATTAAAATTGCTAAAAAAGTTCTCATTTATATTTTTAAATTTGTATCTCTCGAAAAGTCTAAAAATGTATTGTATTTTCTATTTTACGACATTATCTGTTGGCACAATACAAGTTGAATGCATATCTGACATTCAAAGGGTTACAAGAAAAGCGGAAATCAGCAAAAAAATCTAACAAAGAGGAACGGCGCTCGTAGAATGGAGTAACGTAATAAGAGTAGCTGAGTGGTCTTTAGGGTGCATTCACTACCAATGCCGGCCAATTTTTCTACAATGCTCCGAATCATGTCTCTTTTATCGGACTTGACGTTGGAACTAATCCAGATATTTCTAACAATTTTTATTAAACTTAAAAAGGAAGAAGTAACTTCTCAAGTATTACACATAATTTACACTTTTTTATCAAAATAAAACTTTGCTTTCACAGTTCCACAATTTTCTTCTACAAAAATGCAGTTAATTAGATAGGAAATTTAAAAAAATAATATCAAACATCATTCAGGGCTTATTCCAGCGTCAAAATTTTCTTATTGACTTCATTTGTTTATCAAAGCGGCGCCGACCGAAAAGCTACACGAAGTCGTTCGTTTTGGCGCCCGCATTTGGACGGCTCTCACGTCTAAACTATTATTAAACAATATTAGAATTGGACCGTATTACACTTTTTTGTTGGAAATTTTCCGCTCTACAAAAAAGGTTATATGCACTTTTACCATATCTGGCTTACTTTTCAACATGCGGGCGGTATAACGTGGAAAAATACCAAAACTGCATTTCCTTCAACTCTACGAAATTGAAGAAGAAAACTTTTACGAAGAAAACTTAAACTATATACAAAGTAGCAGTTTTTTTTGGAAGGCGCCTTTTAGCGGTGTATCTCGCGGTTTAATTTATTAACGAGTTTATTATTAATTAAAATGTAAGATAATGTTGCAAAGTCTTCTAGTTGTGAGTCTCGAAATTTATGGTTCGTTTAAGCGGCAGTTTGGTTGTGCATTTCCCAACAAGGCAAACTTATAATTAACATATGTAAACTTTATACACAATTTCTATAACGGATGCCAACAGTGGAAAACTTTTTAATTGTTACAAATTGCCTAAGTTAAATAAGTTTGTAATTAAGTCATTCTAATTTTGCTGTGGTAGTTAACTGAAGGAAAACAAGATATTTCCTTTTTGTTGATTAAGTGCTTTATCGGAGATAAGATGGTGGTTTAAAACAATTTTTTTCGGGTTAATTTTTTTTCTTTTAATAAAAATGTTGTTTGCTACACGAGGGGCACTCCTTGAACTAAATAAGCATTTATTTCCCCCTTCGATACTTGGCTCTCTCGTATTGTGTACCGAAAGCAATTTTCACTTAGTTATACCTACTTTTGTTTCTATTTTCCACTTGAATTGTTTTTGAAGAGCTCTTGTTATGTTCTGTATTCACATTTTGCGATCGATTAAACATTCGCGAAAATTAAAATCGTAATTGTTTATTGAGAAGTAATATAATTGTTCTACTTTATGAGATTAAATTTTGATTTTATTAAAATCCGAAACGTTGTAAGGAAAAGTATGAATAAAATGGTCGTGTGCATTTATATAAATATCGCACCCAAAATGTAATCTAAAATTTAAAAAGTGTTACGAATATAAGGTAATATTTATTTTGTAATATATATCATTGTCGATATCGTAAAATACATATTTTCACATATGGTGGCATCTTTCTATTTAGATAAACATTCGGCCTTCATGAAAATATGATCGTCTTTTGGTCAGCGTCAGGAAATACAAGATTGTTATCAAATAACGTAGTGTCGTAGTTGGTCCACTTGGTTCGTTTTATTTACTTGTCATTTTACTTTATTTTAGTCATTTGTTGTCTGATAAAATAAAATCATCCAAAAAGGGGGATAAAGTTGGACGGTGGCTACAATTATTCTGAACGACGTGTCGAGACGGCCTCTCTCTTTCTTAATACTTCCCAATTTACTTTTCAATTTAACGTTCACTTTTTGAAATTCAAGATTTTGAGTGTTGAGCCTTTGTGCTTTTTACCGCAGTTGCGAAGTGATTTTGCAAGCTATTACAGCCCGCCAATAATTCGGTTTAGTAGCGCTATTGATGCAAAGCACGCGTTCGTCGTAGGACGCTCGACGCTGGCTAATATATACGCCGCTTTAAGCTCTTTCATCACGAATTTATGCGCCTCTGTTTATACCTGAAACATAGAGTAGAAACCAATCTCCAGATATTGTCTTAGGCTGCGAGGTCTCTCTAAATTATTTTGAGGAAAATAAAGTATTTAAGTCCATCCCATACATTCCTACAAAGGCAGCTTACACTTACTCCAGACGGTTCTTCGTACACCTCTGTCCTGTTTTAGGACTTCCCATAGAAGGCTATACAAGCCTATTCGGATGGATTTTTTGTATATACACAGTTTCGATAAACAGAACCTAGAATAGAGTGTCTCAGGGCCGCAAAATCTAGGAATTGGCTTAAAATATGTTGGAAATGTTTTTATTTTATTTTGCGAAGTCTTTACAAGTGGGGTCCTGTCCGACTCCTACAGTATGTAGGATTTTATGGAGGTGCCAATTAGCCTTTCCCAAGTGTAACCTTCAAAGATTTAAAAATATTTTAGCTTTTACTAGGCATAATTGGCCTTTGTGTGAGTGTTTATGTGTATCAGTGCTTTCTATGCTCATTTTGGAGCCAATATGCATGTAGTGTCTTGTGATGAAACTGTGTAAAATCGAAATAGTTATTTATGTGTCTAGAGCGTAAAATGAGAGTTTTTGATGTGAGGTCTAATTTTTAGCAGCGAAGCGAAGCTGAGCTGCTAAATGACGACCGAACATCAAAAACGCATTTTGCTCGAGATACATACAAAATTTTTCGTACGACGGCAATATAAAATTAGTAACTTTTGTATTTTGTAAGGTTATGTTTTACGTAAATTACGTTTCTAAAAATGGTTCCAGCAAATAACTGTTTTGAGTTTTGATCTTTCATATTATAATTATAAGTACAACTAATACTTTCACAATTTTGCATTTTGCTAAATAAGTAATTAATTTACGACTTCAATTGTCTAAATAATTATTCAAAGTTTGAATTTTGTCAAATGAGCGTGCGCCATCTAGTGGAATAAAATTGAAATTTGACAGAATCAAACAAAAAGTATATAACCGTGAAGTACCTTATTGGTTATATACCTGTCCATGTATAATTTTTACGATCATATACTTGTATGTAAAACAAACTCGATCAAAATGTCCGACTTTAGGCGTTACTTCACGAAGCGTAAAGAATGTTTTTAGAGTCGGTCGTACGAAAAAGTGTATTTAAGACCGCTGGGAAAGGTTTTAAGTTTGAGAGTTTCTCACATCCATTCTATCAACAATTTCGTTCTCTTCAGTTTCCAAACGACTGGGTATCCGCCCAGTCGATAGCCCTTCTTGATCTAAATTATTATTCTTCTCCATTTATTACCCTTTGTTCTGGTTCAGTCTGTTCAGTGATCAACCGTGACCATCATCTTTTCTTCATTAATTAGATGAACAGTGGGAGGAGTCACCTTTTGCTTGGTTGTGTTAGAGTTGGGAGAAAGTCTGGGTGAATCACCACCTCGTTAAGATGCCTTAGATGATCTTAGTATGGCCATTGAGTATATAATAACACTGTATGGCGATGGTATCTGAATAGTACTATACTTGTAGATTGAGCTATTGCTGTTAGTTTAATATTGTATCTTGTGTTTCGCTAATGTGGCCATATGATTGGCGGTCCATGGGAAAGATTTCTGCTCTGTTGTGTTGGAGATTTGTTAAACAAGTTGTAGAATTTATACGCTAATAACAACTGTAGTATGTCGTATTAGTTCAATAGGGGCTTCTGTACGCTTGGCCACCATCTTGGACGCCCTGGATAAAATTCCAGTGGAGAGCAAGTTAAGGAAGACCACTAGTGAAGGATGAGGCTTACACCACCGTATTCATGGCTAAGTAATAAGAAGTGGAACAGAAGAATCTGTTGTCCACTTTAAACAATTATTGAAGCAAATTAACTGCCAGTTCAATTCTCTCTCAACGTCTCCTACATCCTTTCTCCACTTAATAGATTCAAGAGTTAGTTCTGGAATTAAGAAGACGCGCGGGCTCCTTTGATCTTAGGATCTTGTTTTATTTTTTGGATCCAGTGGGGGAGACAATGACGCGTCCCTTTATTTAACTACTAACAGTACAGTGATAATTGTCGAGTAAATTGAATGAATCTTATAGATTCCATTATTTAGATTTGGGTAACTATTATTGAAATTAGGGTTGGCAAATTGTCTTAGCTTGAGTTATGTTTGTTCTCAGCTCTGGATAGGAAACTACGTCACCTGCAGAACTACCATTTGAAGCCCAAAATAAATTGGAAATAATTTGACGAAAAAAAGACAGTTCTGTTAGAAACCAAAAATTATTATTTTTTATTAAATAACAAATACAACTGAGTTTATTTAACATTAAAAAAAGCATTATAGTAATTATAATTATTAACAAATTCTACTTAACATCAATTACAGGGATATAAAGGAATCAAAATTTCCAATAACATAAATTCTAATCACTAATTAATAAGTAAAAGTTTCTCAAACTTTTTTCGTTTAAAACTACTTTTCTAACATTCCATAAGAACGTTTTTTAATAAACCCTAACCTAATAAGTTATTAACATTGGGAGCGTGATATTTCCATGGTACAGTTTGTATAATTGCACTAACCCGCACACAAAATCGTTTTAATTGCACGTCACTTTACATTTCAAATTTCAACACGAATTATTACCGTCGTTTAAGTTTTCGTCTTTAGATGAAGTCATTATTGATGAAGTTGAAGACGATGCCGTGGAAGTAACGAAATGAGATATATCGTTCCACCACGATAGGTTCATCCTTTCAGGAAGAACCGGAAGCGGTTTTCATATAACGTGCGTTGGAACTGGTGGCAACTCGTTTCGAACTTCCTCGTTTTTCATTATGAGACAAACTGGCCTTTTGATAGCTTCCGGACTCGGCGTCCTCCTCGGAAACGCTGGTGGGCAAATGTTACACGGACTATTTGCGGTTAAATTGCTAATTGGCCAATTGATGCTAGGTGAATATAACGGGCTACTGTTGTATAATAACGCGAGTTCTGCCGCAAGTTTCGATTCGTCCGGGTGCCTAAAGGGATACAAATATGGCAATGGTGGAAAAATCGAACGGGGTATCTTGAGGTGGTCGTGATCGCTACCTAATAGTGGTGGAAAGCCACCAGGAGCCGATACCGGTGGCAACATCGCTCGATGTAACGAATTTCCATCTAAAGTAGGCGAGACTAACGGCGATATCGAGTAGCCGAATTTCGGCTCTTTTTTTATCAACGGTTTTGGTTTCCTTCGTGGACGATACTTGTAGTCTGGATGCTCTTTCATGTGTAAGGCTCTGAAAAAGTAAAGGATTTCAATTAAAATCGACCGCTTTATTCGAGTCAAAATAAGGTCGAGAGAAATTTTTTTTAAATAAATTAATTTGGATTAACGATTAATAAGAATAGTTTAAGACTTAATTGTTTCAAATAGATAGAGTACAAGATTATCTGTGCCAATATATTCGGTAGAATACAAAAGATAATGTGTCCATTGTAAGGACACATTCAACGCCTCCCGTGATCCTATTCATGGGGAGATTGTCTCGAATCGCGCTCCGTCACCAATCCCGTCAGATACAATGAACCCTTTCACGCGCTACCACCCTTTGTTCTAACAGAGCAATTTGAGTATTTACTCTTACTCAAATATCTTCTCTGTGTTTCTACGTTTATCAAGTACAAAAGGAGACAAAAATTTATTTCAACAATTGAGATAGCTTTACGCAAATTGCATTTTCACTTTAACTTTTCAATTTGAACTTTTTTTTATTGAAAATCAATAGCGGCAATTAACTTTCTTAACTTATTGTTTTACGAAATTTTAAAGGAAAATTTCGATTGCTTATGCTCGCTCATTAATTTTTCATACCTATACCAATTTTGTCTTTGTGTGGCAAGCTGTTTCATAAGACACTTAAAAGCATTTTTTGTTGGACAACCAAAGTCCTAGCCAGCGATTAAATTTTTTTTCCAAAATGATGGCTTATGGACTTTAATTAAAGGGACTAAGCGAATAATCCTCTTCAGCCGAGAACATCCAGACTTGCAACTTTTTTTTATAGAACGAGAAACTTTCAAAAGCTACTTAGGTTAGTATGGAGGATGCTCTCTTATTTTGATCTCTTTTTTAAACCCTAAACTGGAAAGTTGGAAGCTGCCGTATGAGACGATGCTTTATCAGGATGAAACATAATCTAGTTTTTTTGGAATATTGAAAACTTGAGGCAAACATTTATTAGTGTTCCATCTTAGCTGTATCTGTTTCCTGTTCAAACGAACTGAAAAAATTTGCTGTCGGCCGTTATTGAGAAGATACAAAGGTTTCTGTATGTCAAATTCTTACAAACTGTGCTTATCGAAGCTCAGGAAGCTGATGTGGCGCAAAACGAAGTGCTTGTTTACTATCAGCTGAATTTGAACTTTCCTGAACCCCCAAAAAATTACTTGCGAACTTAGTATCTCCACCCGTCTTTCAGCTATTGTTCAGAGAGGAACCCAGCGCGACTTTGTTTACGTAGCACGCAGAATTTGGACATCCTGTAAAAACTTATGGTGAAGGGCACTGTCCAAGAGGAAAAGTTTCCAAGCGTGGCCTAGATTCAATATAAAGGCATCGACACTGTTGCTCTGCTCTCCAGCAGTAGAATTTTATAGCAAGGGAGAGTGGAAGAGGGGAAACTGATGAGTTGGCTGATGCAGTCTCTTGACGACTGGAGGAGATGTATCTTAGTCTATCTATAGTTTTCCTGTCTTGCATGGTAAACCGAGCTATGGTTTAGGGAGTTCTAGCCAAAATAGAAGCTCTGACTGGATCAATTAAATGAAGCTGCCAGGAGTGCTCTCCAGCCGAATATTGAAGACGCACAAAACAGGAAGAGGTGGAAGGTCTCAATACAGGGGACCACGTAAATTCCCATTAATGAGTTACAATTCTTAAGGCGTGAAGAATAGCAAACGAGAGGATTTCTTCGCCTTTTTACCTTCTGGGAGCCGCAAACTGTTCTCTTATCAGTTTGTTAAAGTACCAGAAAGTCGGAAGTCTTAGTCTGGGACAAAACAACCTGTACGACTGTACGTAGTTAGTTTTTCCAGTGCAATGTCTGTACACTATCATCCTATAGCGCCAGTTCAGTTAATAACAACTATTCTTACTTACACTAGGCCGACCCTACAGTGTCTTTTTAGCGTGATTAGGCTCGTTGACGTTATTAATGATCAGCTACTACGTTGCTACGAAAATGTAGCAGATTGTTAGAGAAAAAATTACTGGAGGCTTCTGGGGCTGACGACGGTCCTCTATTATTGAATTAATTGATGTCGATGTCTACAGTTACCATAGCATTGATTATGCTTTCTCGTGCAAAATAGAAAAGCTCTGTTTTCTTAACGATTTCCTAAATTTGACTATGTATTGCATCATTGAAATCCTTTTATAAATGAAAAATGTTTGTAAATAAAAATCATTTTGAACAAACTCAAAGATATGATTATGTACGATAAATAAGGTAGGTACATATAAAATTGTGTTCTGAAAGGTAGGTATACTAGATATAGCCCATGCACAAACAAATGTTTATTATATTTTAGAATTATCCCAAGATATTTTATATTTACACTTCGATAAGTTTAAAATTGAAGATCTATTTTATAAAATTTTATATCACAAAGCCAACAATGATAGTATCTCTAAAGGTAGATACACAAGCAAACGCTTTCAATTGACTAAAATATAATAAGATTATCTACAGTTATTTCGACTTCAGACTTCAGGAAATACAAATATTATCTCCTTTTATTTATATAAAGAAATACGCGCGTTAAAATCACCCTCTCTCTTTTGGAATACAAAAAAATTAAACGAAAATTTGTTAAAAGGGCCTTTGTTTGTTAATGTTTATTTAGGATAACGGCAAATTTATTGCAGATGCTCGAAATGAAGTCACCTTTTGTTAAAAATTTTTTTTTCCAAATTTTAACACTAAAGTCATTTATTGTGTGTTATCAAAAATGTCTTTATCATAATAAGTTACCACATTTTTATTGTAAGCTTAAGGTAAAGAAAGGGGGTCTGACGGTTGTCCTGCAAACACCGGATATTTGGATATGCCCTTTATCTTTCATTGTGTTTTGTTCATTTTTATATCAAAAAAGTTTTCTTTTTCTTTACACGATCTTGCATTTATTTAATTTTTTTGGGGTAGAAATGGTCGTCGATTCCCAAATTTTGTTCGATGTCCAACTCAGTAATATGCCCAAAGGGGCTTGAGTAAAACTAAAGGCTACAGTTTCACATTTCCACCCAAACCTGATGCTAAAGAATAATCTGTCAATAATTATTAACACACAACACAATAAAAATTCAAACTTAAGGGGGAGGGGTAACCCTAATGGAGAGTCAAATTGAGAGTCGCTCTAGTAGGAACCAGGAATAACTCCCTTCAAAGCTTTTTGGGATTAATTAGGACTCCCCGGCTTCGGTTATGCTTGTTCTAGGTCTGATATTTTCTCAGTGTGGCGTAAGAGACAAGAATATCGAGCAAGAATTTGCTGTATCTATTACTGATAGTTAAAGAGTATCGTTAAATCAAGAGTAATCACCTTTGCGCTCACAATGTTTCTCTCTGTGACAGTATACACAATCCCAACTAAAAAAACTTTGCTCCGAGCAACCCCCATTTGTTGAATGTAGTATATTGTACAAACGTTTTCAACTTAGCCAACTTTTGGAAGTATTTCTGATAAATCACCCGGGTTTGGTTTGCCTAAAATAGATGCTCTAGATTCTAGATCAATAGAATTAGAATAAACTATGGCAGACATGTAGACTGATTTTAAAAATTTCCCTCTCCTTCTATCGCTATTATTAGTGTGATACAGTAGATAATATTAAAGTTGAATGTTAGCAATAAATTATTATCAATCTGATTTATACAGGGTGTCTGAAAAGTACACTCACCAACCTCTTAAGTTGACCAACATAGATCGTTTGAGCCTCATTTATCTATCCAAAGAAGTTACAGGCCGTCAAAGTTGGGGAAGTGTAAGGTGGGCAAAATTCGAGGTTTTTATAGAATATGGGGAAATAAGAGATATGAAAAAATGGATGGCGCGATCTCGTTCTTTTTTTTGAAAGGAACTCAATGGCGTAAACCGGAATTCGTAATCTTTTTTTGTTTTAGGCTAGAAGCTAAAGTTCAGTTTTCAATGTTTCGCTATACAATAAATGTCAATGTCGAGGGGATTCTTAATATCTTCGTTAGTTTCCGGTTTATAATCCAAAGTTGAGGTTTTTGTAATAGAAACCAGAACAACCGAGTTCTCCACATTTAGCGAAAAATGGAAAAATCTAACTTTTGCTTCTAGCTCCAAAACAAAAGAAGATTCGCCATTCAGTTCCTCTCAAAAAAGGGATCGGGGATGCGCCATCCATTTTTTCATATCTTTTCTAGTTATCGGTTTCTCTATAAGACCCATCGAATTTTGCCTACCCTGTACATAAATTATCGTTTCTCTGAAAGTATTGAGCAATGGACATGACATAACTAACTATAAGGGGAATATTTGATGTGAAGAAAATCGCACAACTAGACCGCATTGGACACTGGACCAAACAACGAAAGATTTGGAAGTTATGTTGTGCTGTAGTAAAATATTTGTAGCATTTCCGTTACCTAAAAAAAAGCGATTTCCATTTTATGCAAAACTGGAAGTGGCTCATTAATTTACAACTGTTCGTAATTTAACATTTTTAGGCTCTGGCCTAAGTGTGGCCTTTAACTGACTCGACTATACACTCATTTGGCTCAGTACTACGCTATTTTTGTATTAAAAAGCCGTATCTACGACAAACGTCGCAAAACTTCGAATAATGAGAGGATCGGAATTGACGCAAAGCTCGCATATTTAGCACTACTTAAGGAACTCACAATAATTATACATTAAAATTGGGAACGATGCGTGGCTCTTCTTTAAACTCCTTTTAAAGATGAAATGTGGCCCGTTACTTAAAGAATTTATTTCACCAACAAACTTTAGAAGACGCACTTTAACCGACCTATTTTTAGGGTATTTTTTATATATTTTGTGATGTATTACGTTTTACGTCTTTTCGACTGCTACTGTTATTATAGCTTTAGGTGGGTTCCGAACCACCCCAACCAAGACATTTGGCGCATGGAAAAAATGTGGAGGTACCAGCTGAATTTGAACCAAAAACCGACGGACATGAGTCCGAACTCTCTTTAGCCACTCGACCACCCTGGTCACTATTTTAGAGTATTTAATTACGGTTCAGACACTACTTGAGACTTGAATCGCAGACCACATCCGTCGAGCTCTTCTTTGGGGTATTCGGTATTGGAAGATATTTCGGGAAGCTTACAGTTAAACCTAAAGAAAGAACAGCAACTACCGATGAAGACGCAGTCTCAAGATTGTGTGCCAAAAAGTATAAGTATAGCAAAAAAAGGTTCAGAAGCGTACCAATCAAGGCTTTTGTGGGAAACTTAGCGCTGTATCTTTACAGCATGTTACAGTAATCAGAGTATTAGGCCGAAAAGATGAGTAGAAAAAAGCTGTGCGTCAACGTAAATTACATATTAACGTGTTAGTACGTATTATATTGTGCTCAAACAAAGATTGTAAAATTGTATTTAAATTCGGCAATAATTCTGCGGTTTTCCCTCGAGAGAACGTAATTGTTATAGAACAAATAGTAAACATAAAATACAGCGTGGCATTTCCCACGCTTATTGTAGGGTTGATAATGTAACATAAAGCGCTCATCTCAATAAACAGAGATTTAAAGTGATTCACTACAAAGCAGGTCGTCTGTTTTACAAAAGATAACAGAATAGCGAGTAGAGAGAATGCACCTTGTGAGGGGTTGTTATAAGGAACGAAATGCGGATTAGTTCGCACATATTAATAAAGTCATAATGCTGCATTAGGGGCAACACTTTATATGGATTATTACATTACTAAACGCCGTTTCATACGAGACGTCGTTTATGGTTTAAATATTTATTGTTTGTGTATTTAAATCTGGATTATTTTTTCCCCTCCCAAATTGGGGTAGATAAATACCCCTATAATTTTTGAAATTGTTACATCGAAAGCGTCCCCAAATGAATACTAAATTTATTGACATTTTTGAAAGCTCAGCAGTATCACTTCGACAAGATCATTTCTATTAATTATTATTAGACTTTTTAAAATTGGAGAGGGTTAAAATCGCCGAGAAGAGATTCAGCGTTAATGAACTTGCCAGCGCTTCAAGAGGCCTATAGGAGCTAGGAAAAAATTTTTGAAATTTTTTTCTGTTTGAGCAAAAATTTTCTTTCGCCTCTAAAGGGCCCAGTTTAATTTTCTCGACTCTAACACAAAACGTATACCTATTATTGGAAAATCGAAAAACTATAATTAACTGAAAATTAACTAGAAATTCTCAACAAATAATGCATCACAATAAGGGATCAACCAATTTTTGTCTCATTTTCCTTTTAAATTGGCATTTTGGAAGAAAATATTAGCAAAAATTGAAGGTTTTCCACTTGCCACTAGTTAAACTTAAAAAAAAAACGTTAAATTACCTTAATCGTTTAGCTTCATCGATGAACGGCCGTTTCTCTGTCTCGCTGAGCAACTTCCATTCGGCTCCTAAACGTTTCGAAATTTCGGAATTGTGCATTTTCGGATTCTCCTGTGCCATTTTTCTCCTCTGACCTCTTGACCAAACCATAAAAGCGTTCATTGGCCTCTTAATGTGATCTTGCGATTGTTGTTGGGCATTATGAATAGATTTGGGCGAAGACATTGTACTCGTTATTGTTTTCAACTCACACTCATTATTTCGCACGAAATTTAAAAAAAATTGTGAATCGTTTTGTTTACAATTAAACAACTATCTCGTGGTTGTTGTTGAGGTGAACTGGCTTTAAGTTGGAAAATTCAAGTGTACTTCCCGGAGTTTGTTGGTTTAGGGTGGCGGGACTTCATATAGAAGGCGGGAGATGCGCGAGATGTTACGGATCTGCACAAATCTGTATCGTAACATTTGTACATTAAATGAGTTTATTTAGGGGTTTCATTTTAGGGGTTGAATTGCATTAGCAAACCCGTGCTTTAATTTAAACAGTTAAATTTAGTTATTTGGCTTGCCAATTGTCTTCGGAGGTGCTAATTTAGGTGCCTTTGTTCCAATCCCAATACTTAGTTTTGTTTAAAAAAGTTTTAGCGAAAGGGGTGGATTAAATAAAATTTGTTATTCGTTTTTTGGGATATGTCTTTAGTGTGTATTCTTTTGTGGTGCCCTGGATTAGCTTAGGATAAATTCCTGGACACTTGTTGCTGGCGCCATGCGCCCCCACGTTCAAACCAATTGTTTAAACTCCGCCTATTCTTGTTTCATTGGTTCTTGTATCTTCTAATCAAGGGTTGATGTCTTGTGATATCTTGAAGAAAAAAGACTATCTTTCTTAGGAAACGATTTTTAATGCCCGTATACTTATACTAATAAAAAAGATGGCCCAATAAAAACATTATGTCTTTAATAAAGAACAAAATTAA
Source organism: Malthinus flaveolus (assembly GCA_950108345.1). Taxonomy (NCBI): domain Eukaryota; kingdom Metazoa; phylum Arthropoda; class Insecta; order Coleoptera; family Cantharidae; genus Malthinus; species Malthinus flaveolus. The sequence goes on from OX467285.1 coordinate 4,672,119, forward strand.
CGCAGAATTTTTTATAATTTTCGCATTGATTTTGATCACAGAAATTTTGCTGAGTCGCCTCTGGACTTCTGAAATCTGAAGTAGCCGGTGTGATCATTGAATAAATTATTCATCGCTCATCACTCATTACTATTAATCATACCTGATACTTATTGACTGTGAACTGATAATTCATTTCCAATGACTAATTTGAAATTACCCCCTTTTCAATTTACAAATGGGCACGTTTTGCAAGCTTCACCTATTTGAGCAATCCAGATCCAATTTTTCATAAGGCGACGGATTCAAATTATTTATTTTCCCATCAATTACTGGATTCACATTTGAAATTGTTTAGGTTACATCATTGACTTAATAAGTACCTAGCCGAACCCAGCCAAAAAATACCAAACGGGATGAAAAAGTTTGAACTAGAAATTGCTATTGCATTTGTCCTCTCTACCAATAATTCATTTTAAATGGCCAATTAAAAAAATTCCGGTTTATTTTGTTCTTTCAATAAATTTCAGAAATTCAGAAACATTTTTGCTTCTTTTCATCACACTGAATTAATGAGTACGGGATGTATTAAATAATGGGACGGGAAACGGGGAAACGTTGGATGTAGAAATTCTGCTGAGTCGTCTCTGCTGGGCGTCTGAAATCTGAAATAGTCGGTAGTCCCTAAATTATTGCTTCATTGCTATTGTAGTTGTTGTGTCTGAACCGACAATAATTCATTTTAAGGGAAGAGATCTTCCCATTTGTAGATGGGGATATTTCATAAGTTCCTATTACCTATTTGGTTCATTCTGATTTTCTTATGTAAGGTGGACTCGAACGCCTTAAACCATTCTTTTTTCTGTATTTCTGTATTAATATATCTTATATCCCTTCGGGATAATACATATATGAAATAGCACAAAAATGGCACTTTTAAAAGTTTTTTTTATATGTAGCCCGTCGCGTACTGCCTATACACTATACATATACAGGGTTTAAATTTAAAAACTTCTCACCTCCAATATCTTCAAGCTTCACCTTAGTAAAAAAAATTAAAATTACGCGAGATCTGTCAATTTTAATTACTGAATGGTGGAGTGGAGTAGACTTAGTCCCTTAAATCTTAAATGGGAAGGGGGTTTGAGTGGCATCTTTTCTGATTGCTTAGTAGTTTTCATGATATTATATTCTAAAAGGTAAAAATGCTTTCTAGAAGGTAAAAAATGAAAAGGTGCTTTTCGGGTCCCCTTTCTATTTAAGATTAAATTAGCTAATCTTAGCCCACTTTGGGGGTTGTTCTAGAGAGAATAAAAGTGTCACCCTCAGTATTAGATATTAGAGGTAGGAAGTTTTCAAATACACACCCTGTATAGATAGTAACCTAAAACAGAAATTCTTTGCCAAAAATTATTTTTCTTATTTTTGGGTTTGCGAATTTTCACGGCTGTATCTCAGCATAAAAATAGTGGGAACTACCTAATATACTCTTTATTTTTGGATTATTTTTAAGATCGCCACTTTGAATATGACAGAGCTCCTTATTATACCATACCTGTAAGATGATACTAATAAAAATGTTTTTCTATATCGGTACTTTAATCCACTCCTTAACGTACTGTTTTGGTCTCAAAACAGTGCGTTAAGAAGCTCTCTTAACGTACTGTTTCTGGGGGATTTTCTTCTGCTAAGTTCGCGTCAAGTTGAACTGACGTTTAACAATGTCAAATATCATTTATTAAAATGTTTATTTTTAGAGCTGATTAGAATTAAAATGTAATAAAGAATAATGGTTTTACATATTTCATTCATTTTTATTTGTTAAAATTTAAATTATACAGACAGGAGTAGGTGCATTATTTAAATTTAAAAAAATCAACTTGCGACATCTATGAATCATTGAACTAAATGATGTGACATCTCAGTCAGTGCCACCACAATTATTATAAAAAGAAAATCTCCATGATGTTAATTATTTAAATATTTTAACAAATTAATTTTATTAAAATGCGAAATAGAAAAAATAGTATAAATTACGCGTTTCATAAGCCTTGTTAAGTACTCGTCCATTTTAAAACTCGCCGCAAGCGGCTCGTTTTCTAAACTTGGACTCGTAGTACGTTAACTCGGTGCCTTATGAAACTTGTACTTTAATATACTATTCTGAACAAAGAAATGATAAAAGAGGTTTGGTAATAATGATTTTGAGTTTTTTGTACTTTAAATCCACAATTCTCATAGTATATTTCAGATTTTGTGTATATGGTGTTTGGTTTTAACTCAAAAATTAAGCTCTCGACATTTGGGCACTATTTCAAGAAATAATTTTCGGAAATTTATACAAATCGGCGTCGATGAGAGAACCATCAACTCTGTAATTTTTTTTCCGACTAGCGTCATTCAGCTATTTTCGCTAAGTTGAGTTCCTACCCTATAATAAAGTCCTTATGGGTCAGTTTTTTTGATAAAATAGTGGAAGTGTTGTCTTGTCTGCTTTTAATTTTTAAAGCGTAAACTTTCTTCATCCACACATACTTTGATCACTGAAAGAGAAGTTCTTTAATATACGTACAGTAGTACAAGTACGTACAATATACGTGTAGTTTATTCTACAGGGCGGATAATAATAGTGGAGCTAAAACTGATCTGGGTGGCAATTCGAAATGACCCATCCAAATATCTACCTCCAATTCGACTCCTCCGCCTCAAATTTTTTATTTATAAAATATAGAAAAAAAAACCTTATGACTTATGACGCAAATTGGTGGTAAACATTATTCTTCTTGAAGAGTGTTTTTTAATGTACGAACATCTTGAGCTCCAAACTTTGTGCTAAAGCCACTTCGCTCTCCTTGGAAGGTGATGTGTGTGCTTGTTCCATTTCCCAATTATCTAATTTCTTAACGGTCTGACGGAAAAATCACAGGAGACTAAATATTTTTTACATAAAATTAGCTTATGAATGAGACTACCTGTGTTCAAAAAAGTACATTTTTACTGCAAGAGTTTTAAAAAGCAGTTTAAAATTTTGTAAAGTGAGGTTACGTAGCGCTTTTACGGTACATCCTGTATATTAAAAAGAAATTTTACAATATAAACCATTTTCAAATCAGAAAGTTTGGTATTTTCCACAAGACTCGGTATAATTCCAACAATCAACCGTTTTGAACTCACCCTGTATAGTATTAACTATAGTTTTTGTCACAGTTTAAATTTTTTTTTGCGGAAATTAACGAATTAAGTTTGGGATAAGATTAATAGGTAAATTTTGAAATAAAATTAGAAGGAACCTGGGTGATTTGCTAAGTAAATATGTAGGGGCTGGTTAGGGTGAGTGGTATGAGCATAAATGCTACCCACCGCATCCTTATAAAGATTCACACATTCACATCAGTCGCATCTATTGAGGATCCAATATACCATTTGAAAGGATTTAGTCAAACTGCGAACGTCGCTTTTACACACTGCACACAAATCCTAAATACGCGAATTTATTGACAGAATGAATAAATCGAGTACGCCGCCGCTTCTTCGGTAAACATTGCATTTTACTTCGTACTCGTATTATTTTCTTGGGGTATTTTCTTTGTGAAAGTGCTAGAATTTTCTTTGAGGGAATTAAGGCCGTTATAACTATTATTACGGGCGCGTTAAATGAGTTGTTGTAATAATTTGATCTTTAGAAGCGAATCGACTATCTTAAAGTTTTAATGAATAAGATAACAATTATAACAGGCTGGTACGTGCATTGTGTCATTAAAAAAGGGGCGAGTTCGAGGACAAAAAGAAGCAAAGAGTCCAAATCCGCTTTCAAGGAACATAAAAGTCACAATTCCAAATGGGATTTGTAAAGTTTACGATATTATTCTTGCGCCATTCTCACTTATAGAATGCTTTATCAAGATTTTGCCAAGTTTGTGCTTTCAAAAGAAACCATTCAAGTGGTATTGGAAAAAATTGAGGCGACCTCAGAAAAGAAATATGGTTATATTTTTCATATAAATTTGATATTTTATACGAATATGTACGTTCGATTTTATTTCTAAATTTTTATTTCAAATTAATGTTAAATTATTTAAATTAATCTAAATTTAAAAAAAAAGTTATTAATTAACGCGAATTAAAGTGGGGGTGGTACCGAAACGCGGGTGGTGGAACGTCTGAGTCTGCTGAAAGGAAGGGACATGTTATCGTTATCGTCGTACTGCTCCCTAGACCTCTTACAACTGCTCTGCTCAAATTGTTCAGAGGTATACGTAGTGTCTTGGTATCTACAAACAGACCGACAAATTGGCAGATATTTTTTTCTCGAAACTGTTACTTTGAGGACAAAAGTCTCAAAACCGATATAGTGTTCAAGAAAAAAGGGTTTCATTATTTTCTTCTGATGGAAAACGCTAGAGCTTTCCTTACTTTCTGTGGGAGAGAAAACTAATAGCGTTAATATACACGATGGTCAGATAGGCACTCGGTCTTCGATAGCTCTTGATTTTATGACAAGAAGGCTCTGCACAATTCAAGTATTTCTAGTCGAGTTTAACGCAGGGCAGGACTGCAAGTGAAAACAATGGATAAATAGCTATCTACCCCAGTACCTTTCACCTTCTTTTACCACCACACAATTTTCTTTATAGGTAGGTAGGTGCTTTATTTTCAGATATTTTTGGTTCGAGGTTCTAAGTCGACACGCCAGATTTATTACTGCATACGAAGACTGGACACTTTTCTGAACATCTCTGAGATAAACAGTAAATTACGGAACACTTCATTTACTCCTTAATGTTTGATGTGATTAGATTGAATGTGGAGGCCATAGACTTCTTCCATCTTCAGGGCTTTGCATAACCAATCCAACATCACTGTTAGTATTTGAATTCCAACCTCCATACCAAAGTTTGCAGCATTTCTTGCTATAGGTCGTAGCAATAACGATTTAAATAACGTCGACTATACTATTAATTTCCTACTCTTACGTGTAACACAAACGCCCTATTACAGTCGCATATATACTGAGTGGTCTGCTTAATAATAATAATTAAAAAAATTACGTAAAGCGTAAAATTACAGAAAATGTAGCATAAACTTCTCAAGAGAATAGAACGCATCGCTCACGAGCAAACATTTAACTCTTTTTCCGAACACACTGACACTTAATTTTGTTACACTTTCTGGTAGTACGTTGGACAACTTTTTTCCTCAATAATCAATTTTTTGTTGAGTGGTATAAGAGCGATGAAAAGGAATCCCCAAGGCATTTTTATTCCATGTTTCATAATTATGATGAGATGACTGCGTGCCTCACTGACGTAGGTTTTCATGCATGTGTCTCAGGCAACACAAGATGAATATAATTAAGCAGAGTGAGAACTTCTCTTGCTTTAAGGTTACATAGCACTCGCCTGTAACACAAAAACCCTCTACATATTCTTTAAAACCCCTTAGGCAAAATATGATGTTTGAGAGCTGCTTGCATAATTGATCAATGTGGTGTGTCCAGTTAAGCCTACTATCCAGGTATACGCCAAGAAACCTAACACTTTGAGACTCTTTCTACTGATTTGATTGTTTTTTTTTCTGATCCAGGCTCAAACCTACTAATTTTTTGTCTTCCTTAGAGTTTTTTCGGTTTCACTATCCACCAGATCGAACGTCTTTGCTTTCACTAAAAATGAGGTGTCTTCTGCGTATATCCAGGCTCCATATGTTTGTATGTTTTGGAGAATATCTTTGATATACACGATAAAAATCACCGTCCTGAGCACTGACCCCTGCGGTACACCATGCAATACAGCAGTGGCCCCCAATAATTAGTCATTTCATTTTACATACTTTGTTCTGCCTTCCAAGTATGAAGACAAAAGCTTGTGAGCTGCACCTCGTAAACCTTAATATTGTAATTTATCTAACGGAATTCTGTGATCAACGGCATCTAAAGCCTTGCTAAGATCGCAACACACTATCGAAGTCTTTTCCAAGCAGTCGTGAACTCGAAAATTAGCTGCTCGATGTCGTTTATTGCCGTAGTGTTTGACTAATTTGGCCTACAACCTTGCTGTTGTAAACAGAACAACGCTTTCCGTTAAAATATCTCATCGGTCTATCCTTAATCAATGTTTTGAGAATCTTAGGCACTGATGCATGGAACAGCGGTATTGGGCGGTAATTCTCACATAAGCTTTGACCCCTCTTCTTGTGAATTGGTACTAGCTTGACAATTTTGAGTTCGTAGGAAAAAGATCAATACATTTCTTAAAAATTATCGCCAAATTAATTATTAGCAACGCTGTCAAACAGTTCAACTTTTTCGGTTCAGTTTCATGGATTTGTAGATTATACTTTTAAGTCTGGCCATAGCTCTTTTACTCTTGTTGATTGCTATAGTATATGCTAGTTTGATTCTTGATAATACTGCTCACTTGTTATATTTGCATGTTGTTGATTTTCGAAATAACAGTATCTCCCCACTCTACGCTCTTTTCCGAAGCAAATAAATTTGGTTTTCGATTTATTTGTTTCTAAATTGTTGGCAATAGGGTATATTATGTTCAATAAGAGCTCAGGAGTCAGGAGGAGCTGGAATACAAGGTATCGATATCGGTGCATACGCTTCGGCAGTTACCATACAGTAAATGATCCTCCGAAATGCCTACCACACGGTAGTAGGCGAAGCGTCAGGTTCCTCACCAATAACCTTTCGACCATGGCTCATTAACCTAAAACCCTCTTATATTAATGTTACTAAGTTATTTATTTTTTTTATAGTCTTATAGTCTGGTTTTCACTGACGCCAAAATAATGTCCAAAATACTTTCGGTTATATGTTTGCCAAGAAGTTATCGATGTTGGCGAAGGCATTGCGAAGGTAACAGGTAACAGTTGAATCGTAGTGATGTGCTGAGATGAGTACTTATTTCTTGAATACGACTAAATTTGAAATTTTAGGGCAATGATTGATGTTGATAATAACAAAACCTTCTGTGATCCCTAAAAGAATATCGTGGCTTTGTATTTGTAATCTGCGAAAGTGAACAGACTTTCAAGTAGAAATAAAACAACAACTGTCTCTTTGCACTTATGAAATTTATGAAATAATGACAACCCGACTTGGGGGATGCAGAAAAAATCGATATTGAAAAAAGTTTCTATCATGATAACAGAGAATCATCCCATCATTCCCTATGGTTTTTAAATTTCGTAAGCCGAATTTTGAAACGACATTAAATTTTTTCTTTGCGCACTGGGCGCAAAAAAGTATCTTAATTAGGAAAAATTACATCTCACGTGTAATTTAAAGCAAAATTTAACTAAACAATGATTCCTAATTGTATAGAAGGAGTAATTTTCTTAAAAATTTCATCTCGATCCACATTATAAAGACAATTCAAATTAGGGTGTTTGTTCTGGCATCTAACAATATAAATAAAGACTCACTGTGTACTAAAAAAAATTGTATTAAATAAAAACGTAAGTACTAAAAATGAAGTTATTGTTAAGAATACGAAATGAGACCCATCGCACTCGAAAAGTGCCTACTACTTGAGAAAAATTAAAATTAACGATTTTAAAATGTAACAACAGAAATAACTTCAAATTTATGATAAATAATCACAAATCAAAATTCCACTCGTGTTAGTTCAATTGAATGGCTCTAAATTGGCGAAAGTCGGGGTTGCACTGTTTGTCACAGCCTACTGTATTGTACGAGATACAAAAATAAATTGACATCGAAAAACCGTCAATTGTCTCACCAATCAGTCACTATTGTATGTTGAATGTCTATTTAATCGCAAAGACCGGTAAAGGGTGGTTCGAGTGTAATGTGTGTACACGTATAACGTATAGGCCATTCGTACTATACATACGCATCGTTCGATGAGGGTGAAACCCTTCAAGTATCCCTTTTTAAATCTTATTCAATATATTAATCAAATGTTTTTTTTGCTAATTTTAATAAACTGTACAAGTGTCTTTCGTAACAGCGACTTTCATTATTTTCCAGTTTCTCTTAAGATGCTACCCCAGGGACGAAAAGTGTAAAGATACTCGATTGATCACGCCATTTTTGAATAATTAACTATAACAGATTGTAATAAAAACAGGAGGTAAAAAAAAATCACGCCAGGGTCACACCTGCGTTTTGTTGGTGCGACTTAATCGCGTACTGAGTCGACCCAAAGACGCGCATTGGATGTGGTCTTATTTATTAGATTACGAACATTAGGGCCTGATCCACGCTATTATAGTGCCGCTCTTGATACGCTCTCAGTCCGATATAATCTCCAGACGTCCACACTATAGTGCCGTTCTCGATACGCTTTCGATACTTGTGTATTTGTGTGTTGTTTAGCACATAACCGAACGATAACGGAGTGAAGAAATAACGCTCCGATGCCACTTCGATAAAATAATTATTCAATTATAATAATTCTTTTAGATGTATCGGTATCGGAGCGAGAGTGATAGCGTGAATACGTTAATTGTTCCTATACTGCACGAATATTTGATCGAACCGAGAGCCTATCGAAAGTGGAACTATAGCGTGGATCGAGCAGCTACCAAGAATCACTGGTGTGGCCTTAGCCTAATACCTACTAAATTTGTACTTTAAAAATTCTAGCCGACGCTGCTTTCTTAGACAGTAAGAGTAGCTATCAACAACTGAAGACTTTGAGTATAACTTCTAGCGCACCATTGAGTTCTCTGACTCGATGCTGCAGTATTATTTATTATTGTAGTCAAATAGAATGATTTGAATGTAGGTATATGTTGCCACAATTGCAAGTTGTTTCATTCGCTTTCATCCAAACTTACGTTTTATCTAAAGTAATTTTAACAAACCGTTCTTTGTAAATTCATAATACCCAAAAGTATCAATACAAAAACATTTAATATTTATTTCGGTATAAAAATAAAATGAATCGCTAGAGGTTATTTATTATTAACACCACAATGTTGACCCTAGACATACGGCCGCGCATTTTATTGGGATTTCTAATGTTTGTTGTATTCTTCCTTTTCAATAACGTCACTGTTGTGTTTAGTCAAAATATTGCTCGAGGCAGTTTACCATTGTCTCTTTTATATAACTTTTCTAGTTTATTGCACAAATCCCATTCTTTGCAAAATACACATTGTTGAGTTACTGATAGCAATGAAAATTTGGAAAAAATAAAAATATGAGATACAAGAAATGATTTTAATCGCTTGTGCCGAATGAAGAAATTTGTAGTTGAAGAGGAATAAAGAGGAAAGTAGTAAGTTGTTTCATGAAAATCTCCAAATGAAACTACGTAATATTTCCGAGCTAATAGAAAAAGCCGTGGGTATTGCAATCAAATTGAGGATACGCTCGATCAGTTAAATAAGAGGTCAAATTGACTCGGACAAGAATTGACAGACCTGAACAACTGCTTAACAGTGTTTAATTGATAATAGTGGAGCGGACTGAGAGAGTAAAGTCGCCCAGTTCGGGTAGTAAAATTTATTAAGGAACCTCAAAGGTCAAAGGCACTAGAATCTCTGCTTGCGATATTTTCCTGTGGTACTGACAAAAGTTATGAGCCTTCGGACCTGAAATATAATGTTGAGCGTGTTTAAAGTGGGAACTTTACACATTTTGTTGCACCATTTCTGCAAAACAAACTAATATATACCTATACTGCCAAAGCTAATGGTGGTTTTTTAGATTTTATAATTAGTTTTCGATTTTCCATTAGTCACTCTATTAATTGAAACCAAAACAGTCCTGTGCGTGAAGAAATGATGGAGAAAAATAATTTTTTTGAAAGACGTAACTTGTAATAAAGAAGACCCATATTTCAGGTTCGAGGGCTCATAACTCATAACTTTTGTCAGTACTACGGGAAAATATCGTAAGAAGATATTCAAGTGCTTTTGAGATTCCTTAATAAGATCCCTTATCATTCTACTCCTGAAAAAAGAACATTCACGATTCACGCGTCTGCCCGCTACACCATAATGAGAAATACACTTACGTCAAGCTTAAATGATGCACAGTCAGGGTCCGTGAAGCCCATCTGCTCACATTATTAGTGATAACGAAATGCATATCTTTCCTGGTGAACATGCTGGACTGATCACCAACGCGTTGTTAGGTAAGCTTGTAATACCAATACAGAAGTCGATTTACGGCGACCAAAAACGGGATTTTACATTAGTACAACATGATTACTCTGTTCTGTATAAATATATGTATGTTGGAATAATTAACTATAAAGTACATCACAAATAGACAAGTAGCCACGAAAAATGCGCAAAAGGCCCATCGTTAGTGAATCACATGTTAGCCATTTTCTAAGAACCTGAGAACAATAAGAAAATCCATACAGTCAGGGCCTTTCAGAGAAAATTCGAGGCCCGGGGCAACTAATATTTTAGATTTAGAGGTTCTTCAAAATTTAAAATAAAATTATGAACTAACACTCTTAACTTACTCGTCTTAATTTCTGTCTTTGCCGTCCCCTTTATTTTTGTCTAGCATATTGAGTTGCCAAGTTGAGGTCCCTAATATCGCTAGGCCCGCTAGCTCCTCTTTTGCGCTCCCTTTCATGATAGGCTCTGCATTCAGTTAATTCGGAATCGCTGAAGTTGTCTAGCATGTACTGTAATATGTGTATAGTGTATTCTCCTCAACAACGAAACGTCATTTCGACTTTCCCACGTTCTCCCGAAATTGCCAAAAACGTTTATGGCCACACAAAAATTCCAGCACCCTCTGTGTATGGGAATTGTAGAAAAGACCTCGTTTCTGGGGACAGGAGAAGGTTCAAAATAAGTTCTAGTGTTCTAGGTCCAATCCAATATTTCTATATAATTTTTAAAACGGTTTAGTGCCCGTCGTTGAGAGACCTTATGTTTGAGAACAACGAATGTGCGAACCGGTACCGGATGACGGCCACAGGTTTGCCGGAGTTTTAAGTTCTTACGTATTTTTTTGTAGGGCTCTTTTCTCGGCAAGGCTTAACAATAAATAATTATCTAATGCTTATAAAGTCAAATTCATCCGACACAAACAACAAAATAGTAACTTTTATAAGAATAGTAAAAACAACAATTTTAGAAGTCGTATCTATTTGTAAGGGAAGCAGAATTCAGGTTCATTATTAATGTAACTGCAACTTCCTTTTACAGGGAGAAAACGTGGAAACTAAGAGACCAAAAGTGGGTTAACGGAAAATTTTGGCTTTAAAAATAGATTTTCCGTATAGTACAATACTCGCGTCAGCGAATGGGATGACTTACGAAACATCAAAAGGAAAATTAACCAATATCTTTGAAAATAATTCGTGGTAATCGAGGGGTTTCTCTTTTTCAAATCTCAATCCGAAAACATTATAGTTTTTAGTGCCCAATTTTTCTTTGTGCAATGTATCCATATCCATACTCTTAATTTTTCTACTGCATTTAAGCAAATTGTTTAGTTCACTATAATTTAACGCCAGTTTTAATCAATCGAACGATTGAATCATTTTTTAAGTTTTTTGATAAATTTTTCATTGCCGTATGGTCTCTTTGGGATGAAATACGAACTACGCAAATAAATACGTTGCAGAATTCTCAATGCGTGCTGCAATAGGGTAGATCAATAATTCTTCGACTACCGAATAATAGAGAGCGCTTTGAGTCAACATTAGTGAATTTTAATACAGGACCGTAGCTAATAATTTTTATAATATTAATATTAATTATTAAAAAATATAAAGCGCCGCAGGCAAAAATTTTGGATTGTTCAAGGTCAACCGGCTCATTATAAGTGAGTGGATACGCTATTTTTTGCAAATTTTTCCATAACTTGTTTATTAAAACAAGGACTTTACCCTGTTTGCACTGGCGAATTAAATTAAAAGTATTTTTACTATTTTTCGTCGGGCGCATCCACAATTTTTTAGTTAAACCCCAGAGAAACCGACCCCAAAGCAACCGGCCTTACACATCCTGCGGGTTCAAGCTCTTGTTCGGCTTGATTATAGCGCCAGGTTTTGTTATTTGAGCCACAATTTTCAAGACACCCAACGGGGTTTGGCTTATAGTTGGTATTTTCATCGTTCAAGTGCTTAATGGTACCCAAAAAATTTTTGTAGTTCGTGCCAAATAGAAACATGAATGAGGCGAGACTATCATCTGGCAAGTAGTGTCCTATCGTAGATCGGCATACAGTTCATGAGCGTATCGGAACAGAATACATATTGATTGGCATTCATGTTTCTATTTAACACGAAGTATAATTAATAGCTGTCGTCGAGGCCAGACAGACATCAACAGCGTTTGTGGAAATTTGAAGAAGTCCCCTGAACGTGGGATTTGGATTTTTGACAAATGCAAGATGAGTCCATCTTTATTTCACATTGGCTGCTCGAGAATGCTTGAACGAAAATTAGACGAGAGAATGAATAATTTAGAGAATAGTTCTTTCTCTGAATGTAAACTCAAATTTGGAATCTGGAGATCTACTTGTAGAGTGGGAGGGAGTAAGTTCTTAAACCAGTTGTAGTAACAAACAATCATCTGATTACATTTTTTTGTTTTCGGCCGGCCACAATAGTACATATTAGCGTAAGATGCGCATGTATCTATTTATGCTAGTCAATAGAAGATCAGTATTTCAGTCAGCCACCCGCCGGCTTAAATTTTAATTTGTTAGTTAAATTTTTGAGACGTTTTCGATCAGAAAGTATTGGAATACTCAAACAATAGTATGCAGTGGTAGTATTTTTTCGTTTGGTAATTTTCGCAGACAGTGAAATCCTTCATTTGTACAAAAGACTGGAGTGGTTTTCAAGAAGGAGTAAACTACATTTGGTCGTTTTGATTTAAGCCTCGAATTATAAAGAAATGGATGATAATTTAATTAATTCCGAGCGTGGATGAATTGAAAAGTATATAAAAAAACGGAATAACTCGACACCCAATTAAAATTTTACCTCACGAGTTACGACACGAACGAAATACAATCGCATCAAGTACAAAGCACACAATTAAAACAAAAAGCAATATGAACAAAAAGCAGTGCTTGCCAGGATCCCTAGTTAATCATTAAAATGGCGTCTACTGTTTTCCCATGTGTTTTTATTGTGTTGTAAATTAAAACAGCGAACACAATGGGCTTCCGTGCGGGGTCGCGTCTCGCGAACGTGTGCAAGCCAGCGATTGCTGGCTGAATACGACGAACCAATACCCATGAGAGGATACTTTTGAAAGTTTTATTTACAGTTTAGCATTAACTTTAGTGATTCATTCGTTTGTAAATGTGTTACTCTTCTTTATTTACATATATTTTCAATTTTATAATATATTGTTCGATAGTTCATTTTGTAATATTAAAATTGAAATAAACATTGCATCGGTAAAATTGATGTCACTGTACTTGACAATGCTACATTTATTTGTTTTTTTCCTTTATTTTCACTCTAAATCTCGAAATATATAATTTGTGCATCATCCTTTGCGATATATTGATAGCGTTTTACTCGAAAGAAACTAAATTTTCTCTCATTCAGAAGCGAAATGAAAAATTAATCATCAATGCTTTTACTACAACTCAAAAATATAGAATAAACAGAAAAAATTTATACATAGTATTAATAATTATAAATTAATTATTTTACCCTGACCGTATAAACACATAATTGGTTGGTATACTCCATCAATTTTATCCAACAACAACGTATGCGCTTTTAAATAGTAATCGTCAAAAAATGGAAATAAAGATAATGAATTTTCATTTATAGTCCCGTTTCTCAACCGATAGACTCCCTGCAAAAATATATTGTTAAAATCCAATTTATACACCATTACTAAATACAGCCCAGAAAAAAAGTATAAAACATTTAAAAATTTGCAAAAAATTGAACAAAAGCAAGAAGAAGAACAACAACAACAACAAGACTGCAAGTCTTTCATATGGGCCCTTTGCATTTCTACTGATTCCGGCTAAGTAGACTGACTTAAGGCCCGTCCAGACGCAAGGATTTGTGCAAAGTTTTGTTGCACGGTTTTGTTCGGTGTCTTACGGGTAGCTTAGGGGCAAACAAACCTTATTAGACTTTATTACTTTTGCTTCTTGCTACCCTCTTAACCTTTCTAATCCTTTGGCAATTTTCAAGAATTCTTTATTGTTCCTGCGTAGGTCAGTAATGACTTTTCACGAAGGTCTAGTCTATACAATACTGCTTTTACTATATTATTGTACTGTATACCTACCCTTTGCTATATAAGCCACCGAACAAAACTGCGCAATGTTTGCGCAAACATTGTGCGAACAAAACCGTGCAACAAGACTTCGCACAAATCTTTGCGTCTGGACGGCCCTTTAGTGTCGCAAAAACTGAGCATCTGCAAAAAATGTATTGTGAAGACCCGTCAATATATCCCTATAGCCGTCCTGATATGTTTCCTACTCTCTCTTTTGCTCTACGAGTCAGTTCTTTCAATTCCTTGCATATCATAGTTTGTTGTAAGTACACCGAAAGGATTTGCAGATTTTGCCAATATTCCATAACTAATTTAGAAGACATTATATTAAAACTTCTCAAGATGGAAATTCCCCTACATCTTTGGAATAGCTTTACTGCTTTACACTCGATATCCCTTATATTTTATTATAAACTGTTTATTTCTTATCGTTACACTAATATACGAGTTTTAGCTTAGTACGATATTTACCTTTTTGACAGGACACCGGAATTTAGGTGTTATGTGGACTAAGTACTGATTAACTGGCGGTGCATTTGTATTTATCAAGAAGCATGCATTGGAAATAATTATATCTGGGTACGGTTCACAACTATCCAAGGCTTCTTGGGAATTACAACGATCAACCATAAGCTTAATCTGTGGTATAGTAATGTAATGAATTAGTATAATATTAGTTTACAATAAAAATAATGTTTTTGTAGTGTAGTACTGTCTTTTACTTTTCCATTTACCGCAATAAGTATAGTAGTAACCACGAGAGGTGTTTTATGAATCATCGCTAAAATGACTTAAAAATGACGTATTAAAATATTCTGTTGCATTCCCGCAAATAAAAACAAACTTTTAAACAGGATAGCGCACTTCAAGTTACGAAGTTGTTTGGAACGAGTCATAAGACATGTCATAAGACACCTCTTCTGGTTTTGACTATACCAAGGACATGAGTTAGTATAGAGTATATTTACTATAGCGTATATATACAGGGTGACGCGGATCTAAATGAACATACTTCAACACAAGACAAAGAATACCTTGGGGGTTCTTAATCACCCATCTTTGATAGTTCAATTGTCGATAGTTAATAAGATACAGGGTCTTTTATGAACATCAGCAATTTTTTGTTCTTGTCATATTTTTTAATGCACTCCGTATAAAATTTTCATATTGGGTCAACATCTGTAACCTATCTGTCGCTTAAAATTTCAGTATCAGAAAATTTTAAATTCCAGGCCCGTATTAAAAAAAGTTGACATTTTCAATTTTTACATTTTTAACACCTTGTAGATAAATTTTTTCAAAATATTATTTTTTTATTGGAAAGAGCATAAAGAATTGACCCTAACGGCATAATTTTCAAAGTTCCTGCACCCATCACTTGATTAGAATAAATGGTTGTTTTGTAAAAAATTTCAAAATGGTGCATATTTGGAAATTAGAAATTAAGAAAATAACAATAAAAAAGCAAAAACTGCTTCCGAAGTAAAAAAATAAATGTGCTAAACGTTTAATAGTTTTAACGAGACTAAATTTTAGGGAACAAAACAACAACAAATAACAAAGTAATAATCGACAATTGAACTATCAAAAATGGGTGATTAAGAACCCCCAAGGTATTCTTTGTCTTGTGTTGAAGTATGTTCATTTAGATCCGCGTCACCCTGTATAGGTATTAAGACTCTAGCTAGAACTTCTATTGACACGAAGCGTCATTGTAAGCCAAAAATAGGTATACACATTTACACTTATTATACTTAAGCTACGGATTGTTAGGATAGTCCGACTGTAGACGAAACTACGCTCGAGATTCGGCAACAAATGTCATCAGACATGCTGTCAGATAGAAACTTACAGCTAACAAAATCCAACATCAGCTCTGGAGAGACGTGGCAGGTGGCGCGTCAGTTCTCATGATACAAACGGATTCTATTGTTATCGTCTGTACCCTTGAACTGTTTCTTGTTGTGATTGGATGAATGTTTTTCAGTACACATTTTTAATATTAGTTCACATAATTTCCGGAACTCATGTTTATTTCTGAGTGCTGTAGGCATACATCTTTCAAAGCCTCGCCGACCTGCGTAAATAACCAATATTCGTACAGCGCCGTAACCAAGGTTACACACCAACCTAAACACACGGATTGGGCATCTCTTTTAACCGCTTTCTCATTTCCCCTTCTGCGCATCTAGGGTCGGTGAGGTTTTGAAAGATGTATACTGTAAACTAGCCTGGAACTGCGAGACAACTCTAAGAAGTCTTGTAGAAGCCGCTTCCAATGTCCAACGCACATTTACAGTATTGCAAGCGACTTCTGCAAGACTTCCTAGAGTTTTCTTTCACTTACAACAATCCTGTTTACATTATCTAAGTTTCTATCTGACAGTTTGTCTGACTCAGTTCGGCAGTCTAGGAAAAACTGCCGAGTTCGGTGAAGTCTAGGAAGTCTTGCAGAAGTCGCTTCCAATGCTCAACTCACATTTACAGTATTGCAAGCGACTCATTCAAGGCTTCCTAGAGTACTCTCGCACTTACAGTCCAGTTTACATTATCGAAGTTTCTATCTTAAAGTCTATTTGAATGAATTTGGTAGTCTTTCTTATACTGCCGAATTCGGCGAAGTCGGTGTAAACTGGACAGTAAGTGCGAGAAAGCTCCAGGAAGTCTTTCAGAATCCCCTTTCCTCTTGCAATACTGTAAATGTGCATTGGAAGCGCCTTTCCTTCCTTCGTAGAGCTTTCTCGCACTTACAGTCAAGTTTTACATTAGCTAAGTTTCTGTTTGACAGTATGTTTGACTGAATTCGGCAGTCTAACTGAACCGTAAGTGCAAAAAAACTATATGAAGTCTTGCAGAAGTCTACACATCATTAATATCTGTGGCTTTTTTTATAATTTTTCCTTACGAATTATGACTTTTAAAGTCGATTTTAAAAGTTTTGAAATACCTTCTTGTATTGTCAAATTATTAATTATTGTCTTCACAAAGTGTTATTAAAAAATTTCAAATTTGTACTCACTTTGACATTTGAAGAAGTATCTTTTGTAACCACAAAATCCAAGGATTGTGTAAAAAGTGACTTGTCGTGGTTAAATACAATATTTCTTGCAATAATAGTGACATTATTGTAACCAGGGCATTTCCCCAAACTTCGATCTATGCGAAGAGTTTTTCTTTTTTAACTATTGAAAAAAAATATATTATTAAAAACACTACAAGGTAAATAATTTTGTTCTAAGCTAATTTAAATGAAACTTACTAGTGGTGTAGATACTGAGACCCCAACAAATACGCTTAATGTTAAAATTACTACTTGATGTAGACGTGGAAGCTGCATTTTGTTAAAATGAAATGTAATCTTGAAATTTATATTTTGTGTATTATTTCCGGTTGGCAGCATTATTATATATACATTACTGTAGGTAGATAAGTTAATAATATTATAATAAATGTACTATTACATACCTACTTATTGAGGTGAATAATACAATAACCTTCGATAAACTGATATCTCTACCATAAACAAAAATGAAATTGAGTTCATAGTACTAGTCAAAACTAGTCCCATGTTTCAAATTAAATATTAAATTAATCGACTACAATAATAGGAACTGTCCAGCTTGAAACCCTAAGGGACCCCACTTATAACAAAATTCTTAAAATCATATTCTTCAGAAAACAATTACCTACTTTCAAGATAGCATTATTCAAATTAATATACGTAATATTATTAGGAAAGAAGGCGAAAGTTAAGAGGAAGAGGAGGAGGGGTAGGATAGTGTCAACCAAGAAAACTGTTACCTTCAGCCACTACGCCAATTGCCTCTGGACAAAAAAATCACATTTGCACCTATTTGGTGGAAGTCAAGCGCTGGCGAGAACTATTACCTTCTCTTCGAGGCCTCCTAAAAACGCCCTAAATAGGGAATTTTGCAAAATACGTTGGACAACATTCTTTAAAAAGATATATATAACACCCCCCCCCCCCCCCCCCGGGGTCTAAAGTGGTGAATTGAGGTGATAGTAGGTATAGTAGGTTAGCGAATAAATTAGATAGGAAGAAGAGAATATATAGGATAGACATTGGATATTATAGTAGCTATGGCCAACCAAAGGTACATCTGCATTCATAATTCCTATGCATTTTATCAGAAAATTATAATACTGGATGAGTCGAGAGGAACGCGCCAAACTCTAGGAGCGCATTTTATTCTCTTAAGTTTTTCTTGTCGCTTTTTATGCATTTTGACTATATACAATATCCACTGTCTACACTTTTACTTTATATCTCACTTTCTAACGAGCCTCACAAACAAAGGTCTAATGGTGCGACGTTTGGAGACCTTGGCGGTCAGTTAATATATTATAATTTGCCAGGGTCTGAGCCTACAACTTTTGGGTTTGGTGCGTTTTTCGCGACTCACTCTATACAGAAAACACCACCACCGTTATCTGTTTCGCAGAATCGTCTTTCGTAAATATGAACATTAATTTGATAAAAATATGAGGTATGGGAATCAGATTTCTCCTATAAAATATAGAACAAGTTGTTTAAGGAGATCTTTCCGCTACAATGTTTTAGCGTCAGGAGAAACTAAAACTGCAGAATTTTACATCAATCATCAAGACACTGAAAACGCTGGCTCTAGAATAATTATTTATGGCGTAGTTACTTATCACTTATCACATTATTTTGACAATCGCAGTCTGTGACGATGTGGACCTTCTAGTATTTCTGTAAAACTTGGCTCATTCGTTATCGATGTAGTTGCAATTTTCAATCAGCACTTTCCAAATTCACCAACCCTTTGTATTGTGTTCCTATAGAGTGCCATCTTAAGAAACTTTATTTTCTTTTACTATCATTAGTAGACACTAAAGCAGCAGTGTATCGTTACTTCTTCTCAGGTTAAAGTTGAATGAAAGACTGGTTCTTCTGGAGTTTTACTGATGGACTACAAACCCAAATAGAAGATCTTGTTTTAAAATTGAACAACTCTATACTAACTGCATCAGTCTACTTGGTTAACTACTGGTCAAGAATTGAAACCATCAACCATAAGAATATTCAAATTCGTCCAGGAAGTTGCAACGAGAAGTGTCAGACAGACTAACAGATAGAAACTTGCTTTGTAAAATGCTAGAAAAGTCTAGGACAGGGCAAGTATCGATACTTATTCGAAGTATCGATATCAAGAGTCAAAGGTATCTAGGTATCAAAAGTCTTGAGGTATTGAAAGTATTGAGGTATTGAGAGTATTGAAGATATCAAAAGTATCAAGGTAATCTAACGTAGGTATTGAGGTATTGAAAGTATCGCAATATCGAAAGTATCGAAGATTGTGAAGGAAATCGTAAGGTGCATTTAGACAGAGAGTTTTTCACACGGTTTTGCTTGCGTTCCGGCGCCCGCGCCGGATTGCCACATCAAATTTGGACCAAAAAACTTAGAACAAAAAACGTTCCAAACCGACACCACTCTCCGTGTGGTTAGGAGCAGTTTTTGCGGCCACTGAAACGCCTATAAATTTTAGAACTTACTGCACAACACAAAATAAACTGATAGACCCATGACACATCAAACCCGACAGGTTGGAGCTGCTATATATTTGAAGCTTTTAAAAGTTTAAGACTTCAAACCCGCAATCCACAGACGTACAGGCTGAGAACGCATTCTAGGATTGGCGAGCAAAATCAAACATTCCGTTTTGTTAAACTCGAGACTCTTGACCTGGAATCCAGGCGTGCAAGTTGTCAAACAAAATCAAACTTGGCGCATACGCAAAACCGTGTGAAAAACTCTCAATACCTCTTTGATAACTTGATACCTTCAATTCTTTCAAACTATCGATAATTCGATACTTACTTATCTCGATATTTTGCATGCCTCAATACTTTAAATTCTTAGATACCTCGATAGTTTTGATACTTTCGATACCTCGATACTATCGATCTTTCGATACTTTCAATACCTTGATCTTTTCGATACCTCGATACTTTCTATACCTCGATACTTTCGATACCTCGATACTTTCTATGCCTCAATACTTTCGAAACCTCGATACTTTCAATATCTCGGTACTTTCGATACCTCGATACTTTCGACACTTCGAATACCTACTTGATAACTGATTTACGGGATCGCCCAGTAGGTACTAGAAAACTCTGTAGGGAGTCTTCTTCCAATAAATTCGCTTCCAATGCACATTTACAGTATTGCTAGCGACTTCTGCAAGACTTTCTAGAGTTTTCTTGCACTTAAGTACAGTCCCGTTTACACAAGCCAGCTCCTAGCAGTCTCTCTGAAATTTCTCCTAGAAGTTTTTCTCGCATGTGGAAACGAGGCCTTAGGCAATTTGTACCTGCATAGAGAAATTTCTTTACTCTCTCGGATTTTATAAGGAAATCTTCAATTTACTTTACGTTAAAGAAACAAAAAACGGTAAATGTCTTTGGTCGTTTGTTAATTTTTTAATTATTTACACTAGGGATGGAAATTTATAATCCAATTAAAATATCAAATAAAAATGCTGAAAAGCAACTTGCAGAATTTCTTTGGAAGTCACTCAAGTATAAAACATAAGGGATTAAGGAAGTTAAATTTATATGTTACAAGAAGTATATCCTATAAACCTCTTACAGCATCAGCGGCGTCTGTCATTAGAAGTTCAAGTGGCAATTAGCTTTTATAACAAGTGAGGTTCGCGTTTCAATTACTATTTATTTTGTTAAAGGTAGGTACATGGTACATATACCTACATGTTTTTACTTTACTTTTAATCGTATACCTTAATTACACACAGATTCTTAAGCTTTGAAACTTAGATAAGATTAACAAACCACGTGGAAGAATAATTAACACCGCGGGTGTAATTAAAAACTTTCAATAAAATGCCTTTTCTCCACACCTCTCTTACGCAAATTTCCCTCTACTTATAACATCAACACCACGAACGAAAATAATGAACGCGCAAATGGATGGATAAATCTTCAATAAACATCACGAAATTATAAAACAAGCTGAGAATGAATATCAACAACAACAACCCTCTATTAAAAATTCAAAGCACCACACACTTTGCTTATAAAAATAGGGGCATTAAAATTTCGATGGAAGATAAACAATAAAAGAGAAGAGGTGTAAGTCGAAATGGCCTTTCTGAAATAATATAAAGCGTATCGTATTTGTTCAGGTGTTGATTAAAAAAATTTTTTCCATTGTCAATTTAACAAAACGTAATACCAGAGACTCTCAATAGGCGTTTAAAATAAAAGCGGTTGCAGTCGTCTCCATTTTATTGGAGAACAGGTAACGGTTGATTAAAATAATCGAGTGGTAGTTTGAGATTGTATCTTTTATCTTGATACAAAAATATTCGACTCCGCCATATTGCAGGCGTGTGATACTTTTTTTTTTCAAGTGTGCCCTGAATAAACTCCGCCTACCTTGGGATAATTTATGAAATTAAGGTAGAAGGGGATTATGTTATTGGAGCAACTGGTAATTAATCAATTAATTTTGGCTATATTTGATTCTAAATTTAGGAAACGAATACTTTTTAGGTAAGTTTGGACAACAAGGCACTGACGCTTAAATTTGGGGAAAATTTTTAATTTATTCTTACCTACCTAGAACGTTGGCCATTAAATTTTACAACACTAGAAGTTTCGGGACAAAATTCCTAAGATACAAAAAATTTGACAATCTTGAATAATTTGCGGTTCCGTTCTCGTGTCGTCGGGAATCTTTTAATGCTACAATTTACCATGTTATTTTTAGGGACATAGATGAATTTTCAAACTCCGTTACAGTTACAGCCAAATAGCATTAATGAGCAGACAAAAATCCTCTGCTGTTTTTGCGTTTCAGTTGAAACATCTTGGTGAGCATTTGGGTCTTAGTAAGCTAATAGGGCTCGCAATCTAGCCCCCTGGTTAACTGGCCCTAGCTACCTCCATCACTCTTTTTACTGAACACTTTGCCTTTATTGAAACTTGACGAAGTCAACTGTACGTTATCATGCAATCTGCAATCTCTCCTTTCTTCTGCTGGGAGGAGACAACATTTTTAAATAGTCAGGACCTTTTTAACGTGTACAGGGCAGTATGTAGGTAAAGACAACTAATTGGTTTCTTAGGGCTAAAGGCTTTTTGCTAAATTGCAATTTTCATCTCGCGTTTTGGGATTCTGGGGTAGGTGCATGGACTGTACATTGTACAACTTCTAGTCAGCATTTCGTAATCACTCTTTTGCGGTCTCTTAGACCATCTCTTCTCACAAGTGACCTGCGCTCTATTATTATTATATCTTCTTATTTCTTATTGATAAAGTAAGAAGATTGTGTGAGTGTCGACCCTTACTGTGGACGTATAGCTAATGGTACAAAAAGCTAGCTTTATGAGGAAAATAGGTATGATGAAAGCAGCGCTTTTCCTCTCAATTTACTCTTCTGCTTCACAAGCTCGTGTTTTGAAGTAAACAGTCTTTTTTAGAAAATAGGGTCTAATTAATAAGATTTTTACAAAATATATTTATGGGGTTAACAATGGTGCTTTTTTTGGTTCTCATACAACGTATCAAAAGCATTACAATCGATATAAAATTTATGGTATGAACAAATCGAAACACAAAAAAAATTCTTTTTCATCGAAATAACTAAATCATATCAAGTACGCGACAATCATACAACTGGAAATAATATTTTTTTGTATAAGCATAATAAATCACTATAGTGTAAGTACGAAGTAATAGGGTGACGTGCTATTAGCGGGTACTTGTAGGGCTCATTCGCATTCGTTGGGGTATTCACAGTAGCAACTAGCGTGGAATTAAGCAATATGTTTGCTGCTATTAGAGCTTTAGGCCCGACCATGCGTGCTGACTTCAAGAAGGGTGGTTTAATATCAAGCTAATCACATCTGCATTACATCTCTAGAGCATTTAAATGTTTTTTAACCGAATAAAAAAAGAGCCATCGTAATTTAACCAATTAATTAAAAATAATCGCTTAGGAAAAAAAATTTTTTTCTCCTTTTTTTCGCAAATTGTTAAATAGTACGTAAACAATCGATCAAGTTGAGTTGATTAAACAGAAAAAAAATTTGTAAAAGTTAATGGTATATTTATTCGCTATTGCTAAGATACAACAACCGGACATCCTGTATCGTTAGCATATAGTCAATTCGAGCCAATATACCCCATTCTTCAATACATCAAATGGTAGCAAGCGTTTCGAACGAGGTTCCTAACTAAAAACCATTGTTGTCATCTTATATTTTATCGGCAGTCGACAATACTGTATAGAATTTAAATTTCCATGCGAATAGCTCTTTTCTATAATGTAAATTCTTTTTTTCCAAATATACACTGTAAATATATCCACCTTTTATAATAGTGGACAGGCTTTGTTGGACTAAAATTTAAACTTCTTTTAGGGTAAGTTGCTTGTGAACCGATTTAGTGCTTTACATTCACAAAATTATAAAAAATGTATAAATTTATTTCAATTTTAAACTTTTTATTTACGTCTCTTGTTCCGAATACTTTTTTAAAATGTTTCTGTTTTTAAAACCACCCCTTCTTCCAAGAGGATGCAATTTATAGATTGGGTGGAATAGCTCTTTATAAATTCTTCAGATCTTTTTACTGTGTGAAGTAACAAACCGCACAAATAAGGAAAGTTAATAATGTTCTATCAATTTGCCTCTCCGTTTTTGGCATATTTCCAAGGGTTGAGGCTCTTTGAATCAATTTTGGGCATTTTTGGAAAGTGTGTGTCTGTGGATACTCTACTTCGTTTACAGGTCATGGACTACCTGGTTGCAATTATGCGGCAGTGTTTGGTGGAAATATTCTGATCTGGGTTAAGGAAGCCCACCACAAACGCTTACCTATCAAGTTTTCAAGGGCGGTCAGCTTGATTGGTGGCAGGGATTTGCACTAGCTCTAATTGCACATGGAGGTTAATCACGTGACTCTTGAGCACTTGTTCGTTCAGTATGTTAAGTTGAAAGAAACCTTAGCCCTATATCGATATCGATAAGAGCTTAAGAGGCGTGCTATTTCTTTCGTTTTTATAAAATCCATTTTTCCAATTATCTAGGGTTCTGCTGAAAGTGTGGTGCACTTATATCGACAGATGCGTACACACGTGTGTCATACTTGTGAGGACTAGATTGGATTTGATGAAGTCTTAGTATTATCCGTCCGGACTATGGGGGGTCATTTTGTAAAATACGCGAGTCTATGGGCTCTGGTGCAAAAAGATCCAGTAGGTACCTGAACTTTCAAGCAGCACCAGTGCTGTGTCAAAATCTAATATATGCGCCAATTGGTGCTGATTGCAGATTACAGTGATAGGGTATGGGTCCAATCTCTAGGAGATGCTGTGATTGTAAGTCTATATCAACCTGATCTTCTTATGTTACACGTACTTTGCCTGACACCTTAGTGGGGCCTCAACTTTACATCATGTTCAGTCGATGATAATGTCTCGACTCCCTCCCCATTAACAATTAAATTTCAATTCTCCTTGAGCGCATCTATTTGATGGTTTGTGGAAGTAAGCCATCCCGTCTAGGCATCAGAACTCAACGCTTTTCTTAGCGATGCAGCATTACACAAGCTGATTTCGGTACAATCAGGCTTGACTATGAAAATAAGAAAGTTCTTTCCTGTAAATTGACACTCTGATGATATAATTGAGGTTAAAGGAGTTTGTTAAGAAATGAAAATGGCCCAAATATTCGTGAATGGATCTGTTCTGTTTAGTGCAAAATCAAAACCGTATATAGGATGACAAAGCCAGTTGTTGTTCTAGGTGGAAAAAGATGTTGCTTCATTGTTAAAAATATAGGGAAAAGCCTTTAGTTCCAATTTTTTTCTAAAAAGTCAAAATCAGTTCAGTCACGTACAAACTATTATCAAAGTAAACGTCAGCTGCTTTCTTAACCTTTTTTGTAATTTGAAATGTCATAATTCCAAAATTTCAAGTCATAACATCAAAAAATGCTTTCGAAGAAATTCTTTTATATACAATTATAGTATGGATTTGTATTGGTTAAAATTATAACAATTATACTATTTATTTTTTTAGATGCTATAACGAATGAAACAATAATTTGCGATTTAAAAATATGAGTGCAAGCTCGGTTTATAACAACTTTCTGGGATTAATAGTGATATTAGCCTCAACAGTAACCAAAGTTCCTCAAATATACAAAATATACCAAAACAAAAGTGGAAAAGGTCTTAGCTTCTTTAGTGTCAACTTAGATTTGATTTCTATAACAATTTTCATATTTTACAATTATTTGAAAAATTACCCCTTTAGTGTATGGGGCGAATCACTATTTGGAGCACTACAAACGGCTATAATTGGAACCGAAATCCTTTATTACGAATCTTCGCCCCTAAACGCCCTACTTTACTCTTCGGGGTATTGCTTGGTGTGTTTTATACTTTACCATGACGCCTTATCGGTCACCGAAATTTCGGCTTTACAAAGCATGAACGTCGTTATATCATTATCGTCTAAAATGATTCAAATTTTTACCAACTTTCATAACGGACACACGGGTCAATTATCGGCTATCACGCCATTTTTAGCTCTCATAGGTTCTTTAATTAGAATTTATACTTCCATAAAAGAAACTAACGATCGGTTGATCGTCTCTTCTTGTATTGCTTCATCTATAGCTACATTTATAATTGCCGCACAGGTGGTTTATTATTGGGATGACGACCAATCTTATCTTGATAAAAATAGAGTATTAGCGATTATGTAAATTTAGTTTTAGAAATTTATGTAAACTGATTGAAATTTGAAATATTAAAAAAATTTAAGCATTGATTTACATTATTCAGAGGGGGATTTAAAGTCGGCAGAGGCGCTAGTGTATAAATTTTAAAATTTTTAAAGGTTTCTGTATTATCAAAAATTTTTTGTTTTGTCACATTGAACGTCAGAATTTTCATAAGCGTACGCCAGAGCTTTTTCTCCACCTACGCAACTCAACATTATTGCTTTGACAAGACAAATACGAGTAGGTACAATCGAAAGTGGAACATATGACAATTTCAGTGGTTAGCTACGAAAGTAGTACTTCTGTGAGGTGGACAAAAAAGTAAAAGTAACATGTGTAGGATAGTCATGGAGTTATATCCCGAGATCTACAAATTTTACCGGCTAAACTGCTGGTAGCTTGTTTTTGTAAATTTTTGCTTAGAAAACGTTCGAGACTTAATAATTTATATATTAAGAACCCGAGACCGTAGGCCGAGGGGTTTTTGGTAAATTATTAAGTCTGGAACATTTGCTCAAAAGCTCAAAAGCAAAAATTTGAAGAAACCAATCTACCGGCAGTTTGAGTGGTAAAATTCGTAGGTCGAGGGATATATTTATTATGTTAAGAGCAAGACTCCCAGAAGTTAGTACTGTACTTGTCTGTAAAGTATTCTTCACGGAATATCAACTTTTCAAAGTCTGTTCGAAATGGGTTTATAAATTAATAGAAGGACACTACATCTCATATCAAATAAACAGGAGCACGTCATTAAATGTGATGCTCTAGGGCTCTAGGCTCTAGGCCTTTAAAAAGAAGCCAAGAATTGAATTATCCGTCTAGGAGAATTAAAACTTTCTGGAAAGTTGTTGTATTGTGATGTACCTATCTAGTGGACGGATGAAAAACGAGTCATCCGACTAGAGATTAGCTCCAAGAGTTTCTTAGGCGACCTTGTCAATTCTCTGCGTAAGATCGATCTCCTTAGGGACATAAGTTGCTTCCATGTAGCGAAAATATTGATAGCTCACCTCAGGCTTACTTTTTCCCTACTTTCTAAACCGTTTACAACTATAGTGAGGCAGGATAATCACCTGGTGGATTTATAAGTTAACTGGAAGTCACTACGTCAAAATGATAACCAGAACCAGTAAATATTAAAGGCTCTCTGGGTCTTATAGGTCTTATAGGAGGCAATTTCGAATTATTCATCCCATCTCTCTATTAATTGCTCTGTTATTGGAATTGATCCAAAAACTTACGAGACTGCGCCTCTTGGTATTATATCGTAAGAGCTGTTAAACTTGAATCTTGGCCCTCTCGCAATTAAGACTCTAAGCAAAACTTTGAGCCGATTTAGAAACGGTCTGATGAATTTTTCTTTTTAACTTTTTAGTTTCAGACAACTAATAAGAATCGCACTGCCACTGCTTATAATAAAAGGGCAGGGATAACTTCATCGAAGGATACGTAAATTACGTCAAACTCGAAATAATCATCGAAGTATTGAAAAAGTTTTACTTTTTAAATAATTGCTCCAATTTAATGTGCTTTATATTGTTCATTTGCAACTTGTTAAAAGTGTTTTGATGGCGATGATAATATTTTTCTCGAAAAAAACTTTTTTTGATACTACAATATATAATTGAGTTAAGTCAGCGCTCATTAAAATTATAAATATATAATGAACCAAGTGCTTGAATGTTAAATTATAAAAGAAGATAATGATCAAATACAAAAAGCACACTCGGAAACTTAAAATAAACCTAATTTTATTGTAATTCCTTTTATGTTAAGCTCAATTCTCATTTTAACAAGTTAATATTACGTTATTTATATATAATCAAACGTCAGGTATTAAAAGAGACACCTGAATGACGTTAAATCGACAACACCTAGTAATTTATTTTTGTTTCAATAGGAAGATAAGAATAAGTTGGGCCGTTAATAAAATAAATTTTTTTTTCCAACAGTAGTAACACGTAACGCCTCCCTATTCATTCAGAAATCCAAACTAACCCAACACTCATCGGATTTAATTGAATTTAATGTTTGGATTAAAATTTTGCTCTTTTACGTTGTATTATTATGTAAGAAAATTTATTAGTACAAACGCTCTATATTTGATTTCTCTTTTGAATTCTTTTTCGATTGTTAGTTTATCGAGTTATCGCCCCCTTATATTATGTTGTGTGTCTAAACAAAACTTTGATTTGTATGGGGTGTTTAAATTTTCATTCTAGTTTACTTAATACTTATTTCATTATATTTTCGATGAAAAATGGAAATTATTTTTCGTGATACAGACAAAAGCGTTTTTACCACCCCATATTTTCTATTGTATCGGAGTCAGGTCTTCGGAAGTATCTACAATGGATCAATGAGCTCTAACCTCTCATACAGATATTTTACTATTAGCAATCTTAGTGTCCTGTAATGTAATGTAACCCCGAACTTCGTCGCAGAATTAACCTGCCAGCGACTTGGTTCGAAGTCGATGCCGGGCCGGGTTTGAGAAAAAAAATCAAAAACAAAAATCACAGTGAGTGAAAAAGAAAATGTTTCATTCCAAACAAAATAAAATAAAATATAAAAATCACTTCTTTGAAAAAAGCACAGGAAGAAAACTCTTTTCGAAAAAAAACGCAGGGAAAAACTCTTCTCTTCTCTCGAAGTTACGAACGGGGTACTCGGAATCAGCAGGAACTACGGAAGCTTGGATCCCAAAGCGCCTCACCAAAAGCCACCGCGGAAAACTACCACAGGTGATTACCCCAATCAGATGCGGAAGCTAGATTCCACAGCGGCTCCAACAGAACCACTACGGAAAACTACTACACAAAATCGAAGTTCTTGTGAAAGCTTTTACCCTACGACGGCTCAAATAAAACCACAACAGGGTAGCTACCACAAACTGAGGGTTGTAGGGGAATAGGCGTCACTGAGGCAATGAAAGATCCGTATCGACTAGCAAGGGATGTGTACATTTAGCTATTCGAAACTGGACTGCGATAGCACTCTAGCATCAGGGGTGTCTTTGGGCGTCCCCAAATTTTTCTTTGTTTTCCAGTACTATAGCAGCACTTCCTGATTAAAGAGAAAACCAGGATAAGGATACATTATAATAGCAAGCTGAGAACTATGGCAAATCTCTTATTAAGAGCACAAAAAAATTGGATAAACCAATTCCAAAAATAGCTTCCAAAATTTTGCACCAAATAGCAGCGGCAAAAATCCTGATGTATCTGCTAACCATTAGGATGTTTATTTATTTATTTTTCACTTTATTAGAACACAAACACATGAAAAAATTAGAGAAATAATAGACGCACAATTCAGAGGAAACAACTAATTTGGTATGGACATATGAGACGTATGAACACAGACAGACTACCTCAAAAAGTGTGAAATACAAACTAGAACAAAAGAGGAAGGCCAAGAAGAAGTTTGAATATGGAGGTAGTCGAGAGTCGAGGCAATGGAAAATAGGGAGATGAAAGATGAAAATATGTTCTTAAACACTATGAGTGGATTTTGGGCTGTGGAAAACGACAAGGCGAGCTGGAGAAGAAAATTGTTGAAAAGAACGAACAGATCTCTTAGTCAAAAAGAAACCTAGACACTCTTCAGAACAGAAAGAGAAAGATCAGCAAATGAGACAGCAAGCAGATATGAATCTATAAAGAACGTACAACGTACCCAACTTTGCAACGTGCCTACCAAATACTGATAATTTACTGTAGTTCAATTAATAGTACAGTCAAATAATTAAAAGAAAAAGCTCTAAAACGGTGATAAACAATGCGCCGTTGTAAAACAAGTCTCTATACTAATTCCAGCGACTGAACTGTCAACTAGTGACTGCAGGAAATACTACGAAGTTAACTACTACTACTGCGAAAATGCATTAGCAGAGACATCACAGGAAGCAACATGTCTTTGGAACCAACCAAGGAGTCAAGGGAATACTCAAACTCTTTGATTTACTCAAACATACTGATCTGCTCCCACATTAACTACGCGGGCTGAAGAAACACAATAGGTCCAAGGTCCAAGCGAAACAAATTTCGTAGATAAACTCCGTTCTCATTCTTTTAAGTTTTGAAGTAGAAAATTCTACGATCCGTCGCCTAATAAAATGCCACAAAAATATTCCTCTATCTCACTACTTACAGAGTAAAAGCTTACTGAATTCACTAAAAGGTTCTCCCGATCTAAGTGGAAATGTAGATTTCGAAGTTGAAGGCTAGTAGAGCTTCTATAGTAAAAACAAATGGAGAAAATGTTTTAAATGTAAGACGTATTCCTAAAGAGAAGTATATATAAATTATAAATATAAATGGGGCGAACGAAAGTTGTAATCCTCTATCTTCGCGGACTGTAAGGTCCATAGTCTGCTGCTAAAGAGCTTTAAGTTTCTTAAACTAGATCCTGTTCTCAGGTCCGTAAAAGGGTCTGTAAAGGGTAGACCCAAATGTCTACAAGTGCTCTCTACATACACTTCACTTCCTTCTCATGGGCTTGGTATGTATTTCCTGCACACTTTTTCGTTAAAAATTCAATACAGGTGTAGTGACAGTACCTTCGGACGACACCCAAAGTTTGCACACGACTGCTAGTCAAGTAGCTTCAATGCTTCTGGCTTAGACCTCCCAATATAGCGCTGAGGTTAGAGTATTTTAAAATTGTTTGTGCTAAGGCTTCTTCATTACGCTCCATGCCACTGTGGCAAGTTATATTAATTCTTTTGATAATTTCTGCAAGAGTACCTCCATAGGAAAGAAGCCAGTTTACAATGTTCATACAATATAGAAGTTCACGCTAAGTCTTTTCCAATACCGGCGATTCAGGAACGGTAGTTTCATTAACACGTAGTGCATAATTTACACGTTGAAGTTTGATTCTTTCCACAATTCTTTCTCTATAAGCCCTCTCGAGTATTTCCTACCGAGTGAATTTGAATAAAGTAATTTTTAAATAATTTCAAATTAAACGAAAGTACAAACTCATTGTGAATCGTATAGGTACACATATAAAAGGTCTTTTAAAAACGAAATCTATTAAATGAAATGGTGTTTCTTTCTTTAGAAGAATATAAGAAGCTCGGTAGCAACAACAGAAACAATAAACCGCACACTGAGATCAATTCTAGATCAATTGAATGTTAAATAACCGACTTTAGATGACTTTACATCGCCTATTGTTTGAAATAATTGTTGCCTCTGGAGTAGTTGCCGAAAACTCCGGGTGGTAAAAAGCCACTTTACACGAGCCAAATTATTAATAAATTCGAGCACATTTATACAACGTCTCACTTCAAATTATTTTTTTAAGTGAATTATTTTATTATTGCTGTATTAAATTTTTTCGAAATTTAATATCTCGTAAGTATTAAGATTATACCCTACTATCAATTTGTTGCTTTTAAATAAGTACCGAATTTTCTATTCAAAATTGTACACAGCTGGTATCCAATAATGACTTTGCGATTGTGAGATATCAACGTGTGAGTCAAGTGACTTTGCATTTTTTTAATTTGGTTCCAAAAAATAATAAGTTCTTTTTGAATTATTTTGTTTATAAGTTTCGCTTGTGTAGGTAAAATTAAAGAAAAGGACACACAAAAGATTAAATCGAATTGAAATATTACGGATATCGAAACAATAGAGGCTAGCAGTAAAAATTCGGAGATTATTAGAGCTGCAAATTTTAAATTGATTTACTAGTTTTACTGGATTTTTTCGAGTGTCGTAATATGAGGTGCTAAACACTTTCGCGGCCAGGGCGGTCACTAGTGACCGCTGCTATGATGTTCCGTACAGGCCACGGCGGTCACTCTACGATATAGGGTAGTAGAGTAGTAGTAGATGTAGGGTAGGATTTGAAGATTTTTTTCAAATTGTAGCTTGGCCGCGAAAGTGCTGGTGCTGGCGAAAAAGCTGGTTTGGTACATCCAGGGGCCAGCCCTTAAAACGGCAGCTGCTTAGCTAGATTGGGTGCGGGGAAGGGGAAAAGTACTGACGTATAAAACTGGAAGAGTTTCTACACGTATGCGGTATATGGTCAATTTAACTATACCCGCCATACCGGTACAGTGGAACGCTCACCGGAGCCATAAGGGATCCTTGGATCAAATTGGCTGCTGCAGTCTCTGCACCAGAGGAGCTGTGGACTAGTCTATCTGCAGTTGTACTTTAGTAGTAACGGGAAGACGCGAGGTCTGGTAGGAAGTTCTCGAACTTCTGTAGAATGCATGCTCTAAATGTTAGGTACGTGGGCACCACCAGTCCGTGTCTAGGCTCTCCGCAATCTACCTAATCCCTGTTGCAGACACAACCCCGCTGTTGGGGAGTGTAAGGTGATCCACGAGTGCGCCATCATGGTAGCTTGGCCCCGCTGTTGGCGTGCGATAGAGGTACACCGAGCGCTCTCCCTCATGGTAACTGGTCTGTAATAGGTCGTAACGGATGATCCGGAGGCGATTAAGTGGCTGCTGGTGGAAGGGGAGTAGCTGCCCCCGAACCTGTGACCAGTCTGGTTAAAACTGGTACTGCGGGCAGACGTTTAAAGACTTCTGATGAGGTTGGTTTCGCAGGGGCCAATGGTTTCCTGGAGGGTAAGAGTAACCAATCAACCTGCCATCTATAACCCCTGATATAGCGAAGAGTTGGGTGCGGGGGAAGGGCAGGAGGATCATGAATCCAAATGTTTAACATCTGGCCGCGAAAGTGTTAAGAGACGTGCTGCCAGTTGCAGATGCTTCTTGTGTTTTTCGAAGTGATTTGTGCAATTCTAGCTCAAAAATCCTTTTAGAGCCTTCTGAAGGCTTTCACAGCTATTGTTAATGCATGTGAGGGCCTTGATAGCATGATATCCCTTAACAGTTTAATTTTTTTTAAACCATCGATGGCGATTCAATTTGATGGATCGCCCTTCACATCACCACTTCGAAATTTCAAATTGCACCTTTGCCTTGTGAACCACTAGCACTCTAGACTAGTGTCTTGGTCGGGTGCTTCCCCACCTAAAGCTGCAACGACCATAGCAATTCCACTCCGAGTTTTTCAGGAAATTGCATCAACTTTGGTTTTTTTTAATGAATCTCTTCGTTTTCAGTTAGTATGAAGGTGAAAGTGCGAATGTATTTGTTTTAACGACTGCTGTAAACCCATAAGCTGTGTTCTGTGTTTAGGAAGGAGTTGTGGAGTGAAATGTATTTAAATAAATCGGTACCTATAACATAAAGTGTAATAATTAAATTATTGTTCTTATTTTTAATTATAATTCCGCAAGTCAGGCTGAAACAATTATAATTATGTCGCACACAACTCTGTATAATGTATTGTTTGTGAAAATACAATACAACGTTCCACAAAGCAAGCAGGTAAAGCATTGCTCTATAAGCGAATATAAGCGAACAATTGACGCAAGTCTAAAACTTTTAACGATGTATTGCATTAATAACTTGTTTGAGCACCTAACGATCGATATGTAACAATGTGACAAACTGCAATTTCAATGCAGCACGCTAAAATAATTAGAAAGCAACAAATAACCGAAAGTTTCTCAAAATAATAACAAATAGTTAAATTTCAATTACTTAATTAAAAACTGAAAAAAAATACGCAACATTGACAACAAAAGTCCATTATTTGTAATAGGAAATGCTGTATTCAATTTAAGCTGTTATAGTTGACTCAAATTCAAGTTAACTTGACCCTTGATAAAAAAAATCGAATCCTTATCCAGAATCTTGAGCTAAATCACAAAGTCTGTCGTTGAAAAGGCTTCAGGACACGATTTCAAAAGAATAACTGATTGTCAACGAATAAAGAATTCTCTGTCCACAACAACAAGGTAGTGGGTCTTATATTGGATAAGATATAAATCTGAACAGTCTTATTTTAATACACCGACTTTTTGATATAGGGGATAAATCTTTTTATAAAAAGACTAAATCCATTTCTTGTAGCTAGATCGCTTTCAGATGAGATTGACCAGTGAATAAAAGCTCCATTTGTAATGAACTAGAGCTTTACAAAGCTATACAAAATCGTATTTAAGTGCAACAAGACTTTTTTTTTCATTTCAATGTTTTGTGTCTGATTGAAAGATATTTGTTCGAGAGCTTTAATTAAAATACGACTTTGACACTCCTTAAACGTCTTTATTTGTCAAAGGAATACTTTAAAAAAATATTTTAATATCAAACGACTCGCACTTCCATAATTACTTTTTCCTACATACAACTTATTATTTTAACAGATTTGGTGTATTTCTACATATTTGTACCAACCTCTAACTCTATAAAGGGGCGACTTAATATTTTTAATTGAAATACGATTAGTTTGGATGACCATTTTCAGATATTTTCTGGTTCAGTTTCCGAACAAATTGATGAGACATTGTTAGAACTGTGCAATTGTGTCAGGGACGTATTTAGGGTAGGTCAGGTAGAACTAGCTGTAACAAACGCAGAGAATTAACCAAAACTGTGCAAGCCAATAAATTAAAGATCATAAGAAGTTATTAAGCAACCTACTGATGACCATCTGACAGGAGAGGACGCCTGTTATAATTGACTTTTGCGTTATGATAATTAATTGTAAGGAATAAACATAAAGAAACCCAGATCAATTCCTTACAGGTACCTCTCTTATTAGAAAAGAAGAAACCATCACTCCTCATCAGTACAAGCCTCTTTTCAGGTTACTGCGGATGCGCCTAGCAAAGAAAACAAAAAATAACAGGAAGACTTTCCTTCAGTACTTTTTCGCGTTAATTGGATCTAGGAACCTACTGCTCTTCCCCTGTTCCAATAATCAATATACCAGGGTATAGCGAGCAGGGTGATAGGATTAATCACTCTCGAGTACAACCGTGAGCCATTGCGAATCCAATCTTACCAGAAGGTAATCTTCTGCCCGCAGTACCAATATCAGAGTAAGCATGCTTAAGGCCACTCTTTCACGCAGCTGAACGAGGAGACGATATCATCAAGAGGACGTGAGAAGAGTGGAGTCATGTTAACTTGCTCACCTTACCGTCATTAGTGACTACCACCAGCAGACCACAAAATCGCATTTGGGTCATCCGTGACGAGCTGAAACGGACCGGGTTTACCATGTCAGTGCGCCAAGAGAGAAGGGCTACTCGCCTCTAGCCACCATCCGGCCACATCGACAACGGGGCCTGCGTCTGCAAAAGAGGTTACTGCAGATAGACTAGTCCACAGTTCATCCGGTGCAGAGACTGCATCAGTCAATTGATCAGATGATCAGGTATGATTCCACCGAGAGACCAACGCACCTAGACTGCGGGAAACGACCATGAAACGCATACGTTTAGACCTCTCTACTTGCGGTTTAATAGTTCGGCGCTTATCCGTTAGCTGCACCCCATCAAATGCAGGATAAGGCAGAGCATCCCCGTTTTAAGGGCATGGCCCTAGAAGTACGAGACTACAGAAAGAATATTAAAGCTTGACAAAGTCACAAATGGGTTAAGGGAAAGCTTCAAGAAAATTAAAACAACCGTGATGCTTTAATCAGCCTACCAAACATATGGCGAAAAATTCCGAGAACACTATTAAGCGTAATTCATAAACAATGACAGTGGGAGAGGTAAATAATCTGAGAATGTCTTGAAACACCTTATAAAGTGTGTTATACTATATTATACATAAAATGAATGTTTGTGCGAGTTTGTTGAGTAAATAAATAAATAAACTGAATGTGATCATTAAAAAGTTGAAGCGCAGGTAAATCAAGGAGGAATTAGCGCAAAGAGGCACCGGAGTTAATTTTAATCACTGAGTAGATACTCAAACAAGTTAGTGTAGAATGCTGTAAATCCATATCTCTGTCTCACTATGGAAGTTATCACTTTCTCAAGCAGTGACAAGAAGTGGCACACGCTGTGGTGATAAAAAATGATAAACTCAAGACTTCAAATTATTCAAGTCAATCAGCTTACTATACCCATACTGCCCACAGTGTGTTAGAGGCTTTTCTACAAAAGACTTATTGCACGGGAACGAAAAACTTATCCTCGATCATCAAGAACAGGCGTTCAATTAAATCTGGGGACTTAAGCCAAGTTTTTCTTATAGTGTGATATGAAGGAATGTGCAATAAGTTCAAGTTTGAGCAGTATGCCACACTACTACTACCGAATCTCAAAACTGAGAACAGGCACTTCTCTATAAAAAGGAAAACGTTGTGTACACTGATATTTGCCCCATTATTTCTGAAATACAACACTGCAGCGCCTTAGGTCCTTTGGGACCTGCCAATAGGATGAATTACAATGCCATTTACAAAGTCAAGAAGTATCTTGAGAAATGGCGTATGAAGAGAAGGGCTTGTGCTTTAGTCCAATTATGGTTTCCAGTTACTTCAAATGAATTTAAGTTTAATCTTGTATTTAAACTTGTCCAGCATTCGAGTGGTCTTTCTGCGCCTTTTTGATATCTAATCTTATGACTTTAATCGGGCTAGCCCTCTGTATGCGATAGTTCCATCCATTCCTCCCTTTTATACCTATTCTTATACTATCTACTAATGTCGGGTACCTATACTGGCTCCTCATGTCTTCATGTCTGGTTCATGTTTATGTCACGACTATAGGCTCAGCGTTTGTATTTCTTTTGGCTTGTGGCTGGAAGTCACATTTGGTGAGGTTACAGTTACTCACGAGAGTTCTCCAACTCCAACATACGAACGGCATTACTTGTTCCATCGCTGTTCCTTCCGTTCCTTCGCGTTCCGGCGTTTATTCGGCAATTGAATATGAGGTCAATGATAAAAAAGGTGGTTATTAGATTCGTTGTTCCTCTGAAGAATTTGCATAGTCGTGCAGGTGTGTGTGGGGTGGAAAAAGGAATCCAAATCCACTTTTTAAAGAATTAATTTAAGGACAACCGTTTGCAAAGTCCCTGGTCAAGATGAGAACGTGTAGAACCAAGTATTACGATGTTATATTAATTTATTAGTGACTATTGCAGCATGGGTTTAAGATAAACAAATTAACGCTAGATGCTGAACTTATAAATTGCACAGTTAATTAATTTTTTCAGCCCTCTGTACCGCTACTTCTCTACTATTTACCGACCCTCGAACTTAGGTAGGTGAAACTAATTATTAATTACGTAATTAATTAATTTTTAATTAATACCCAATTTATTATTTGAATAACTTTTCTTAAATCGATTAAAAATAACCAGACGTAAAACCAATAAAACAAGGAAAAATCCCGAGCCATTGCCTCGTTCGATTTAAGTTTGAAAATGTTTATATTTTTATGCCATTTCAAACTTCTCAAACATAATTTTTGTGAATAATAAAGAATGAAATTGATGTTTAAGGAAGAAAATAAAAGAAAAATCACAATAAGCGCTTTTTTTATTAGCATAAAAACGATTGACTTTTGTAAGGACGCCGCCGCCGTTTGCCTTTTAGTCCTTTTAGACATTGGCGGACTAACATAAAAAGCTACCAACTTAAGGCTTCTAACGCTACACATGTGCTTTTCATGCAAATATATTTTATTTCAAAAGCGCACAAAGCTCTTTAAAGTCGGCAAAATAAAATATCCGTACCTATTATAGGGTATGCAATTTATTACAGCTGCTTTAGGCCAAATTGGAAATTTTAAAGTTTCTTCCTATAATATTTTAGAATCCTTTATTTGCTTAAAGGATTGGAATTAGGCGACCGTTTTATTCACTTCTGTGGCTGCTGTGGCTTCGCACTTCTTTCCATCGCCCCAAGTCTGAAAGAGTCGTATGGCTGGAAATAGAGCACAAATAAATCGTTATATCGAATTTTCAATTTTGAGGCGAATGATGCAAAATTCCAAGTTTTAACGTCTTCTAGAAGTGGACAAATCAGTGAATGGGTGAGCTATTAGATGTGTTAAGTCGGGCTCGATAAATTTAAACACTATACTTAGAGTTTTTCCAAAATCAATTAATAATGGAGTGATTCAGTTTTTAATAACAATATTTTGATAAAAAAGTGTTCACTTGTCTTTATACAAATAATCAGCAATCGATATTAAAACACTTTCTCTTAAATTTGTTACGCTGTCAGTCGAAATGATTAATAGACAATTTAATAGTTCATTATTCCTTTATAATCAAAAAGTGTTAGTTTTGTGTAATACGAAAATAAACATTTCTCTTTCATATCGCGCTTATTTTGTGTCATGAATTTTATCATAACTCATTCGATTATGAAATTATACGGTGTGTAATTATAGTGGCATTATGTGGTGTTTGTTCAGATATTTCTTTAACATAACTCAAATTTACAATTTATTGTAATAACTAATTATTGATGGAATTAGCATTGTTTGCTTATTAACATGTGAAGCTTTACAGCACCTGTATAAGACCAGCTTAGGCTCCATAACTAAGGCTTAAATGGCACTTCAACCAGCGTTAGCTAAAAGTTATTTAAGTGGCGCTTAACCAACTTTTATCGTTTATTAGTCACACCCTGAGATTTAAGCGTCGCTTAAGGGCGTCTGCTGTGTTCAGTGTTTCAAACGTCGCGTCACGAAAACTGAGCATTAGCATAGCACCCATGTCTATAAAATTCATTTGCCACGTACATGGAGTCGGTGAGGAGGGCTTTGGTAGTGTGGCCTCTTATTAAACCAATTGAAGTCTGCAGCCTGCTTGCAACGTTTTAACCTTTTTTGGTCAGAGTTTCTTGATGAAGCGAAGAGCACGTCTGAATTTTTATGTTTTCTGTTACTTTTCATGACTTATTTATATGTTAGTTATAAGTAGATGGCTGGGGGCCTAATACACTGACACAATCCACAATGGCAAGCTTATGATAGAGGTATTCCTGGAATTAAGCACATAGTAGGTACTTCTAATTCGTAGATGTGAGTTCACTAGGAACGATTTATTCTGGAACAGGTAGAAATATCAAAGAGATTCTCTTGGAAGGCCGATCAATGGATCGATAGCCTACAAAAAACAAGCTTTGATCTTGATGATACTACATACAACTCCCTAGATCTTCGGCAGAAGAGCAATACATTGGATGGAACTTGAAAAAGCTCAAAGAAGCTTTGTCTTCCAAAATCTGCTTGAACAAATCTTAGAATTGCCGTGATGCATTTCCGATTTGCTATTTGCGTTAGGCTCGATAGGTAGATCTTCTCATTTGCTTATTCTAATTGCGCGTTTCAAATATAGTTAAAACTCGTTCCTTTAGAGCTTAGAAGCCTAGTCTAAGCCACAAATCATTGCTCTCTGAAACTCATAGCTCACAGGCTTGCTGTCACTTTATTGTCTCCATTTAACTTTTCGATATTGAGAAAAAATGACTTACCTTTGTTGTCGGCAATTAATGCTAAAATTTTTTCAAGAGCTACTACAGTAGGTAGATACATTATAGACTGGGTAGAAACAACGTCAAAGCTGCGTTGACCATTGAGACTGGAAACTTAGATCTGTACTACAGAAAATACGAGATGCTATACGAGCTGATGTGAGAGCAGCACTCGAGCGCCTATTATATTGAGTAGCTCTTCAATCTTTCTTGTTGAAATGACTTTGCCGCCGCTGGACTACTGTTATACGTAGTACTATCGTAGTAAGTTTAACAATGATACAACAGTCCTTTATTATCCATTGCTGGTAAAGTCGTTTCTACGAGAATTTTTGAAGAACTACACGTGTCTTCAAAAGCATTACGGTCTCAAGCTTGAAACTTGCACATAAAAAGCTCTAGATCCTCAAGCCATCTCAGTGAGTTATTTTTTTGGCTCGTTCCGTTCGGTGCGGTGTCCCCAGAGAGATCGAATGAAAGGCAAAATAAATTTTCGGTAATTCGATTTTTAACATCGGCATTACGTTTATTTGTTATAACTATTTTACATGCGGTCTTAACAAGACTACTAACATGGTCTAGATGTAATGTTTAATGGATATATGTTTATAAATATGCTTCAAATTGGGCATCTTCTACACAACTTAGGAACAAAATAAATTATTCGTATCATTAGGTAGCATACAAATAAATTAAACATTTTCGATATATTTATTTTTTGCACATTTGAAGTGTAAACTCAAGGACGACTTTTCGATACACGTTCGAAGCTAACTTTTCAAAATGAGATCGTCAACTTTTTCCGCCACTTTCCTTTTTATTTCGCTCCGAATTCGTATACTCAAAAAGTCGTCCTTCGATACACGTTATAAAAATTCTCGCAATCGAGTATTGAGTAATTAATCACATAAATTAGGAGACCGTCCTATACATTAAACGTAACAATAATTATTTACATTTTTACAACTTATATCTGAATTAACGGTCGCAATGAAATTAAATACAGGGTGAAAAACATATTTACAAAATTTATATACAGAAGAAATTTTATACTTTAATGAGTTTGGGGACAATAAAATAATATACGTACAACTATATTTTACAAAATAACATTCAACGAACATTCACAACCTATCTAATCTATCAGGTCAAAATATTACGGTTAAAGGTCGGCGAAATTCACCAGCAGAACCTTGCGCCGAATACTGTCCCGGGTACTGAGCCATCGGTATTAAGCCAGCAGGCATAGTTCCGTTCTGTTGCATAACACTAGCTGGATAGTACCCGGGCAAGCCGCCAGGTGAAGCACCCGCCGACGACGTCGTCGTCGAGCTCGACGACGAAGCTCCATCTTGACGTTCGGATAAGTTTGGTTTGTGATCGGGCGAATCTGAGGACGACTTTGGGGATGCTATGCTCGTTGGTATCGTGGGCGACGCTTCCGAATACATTTTACTTATATCCAAAGGATAATGCCTAGTCGATTCGGGATTGTATTTGCCATCCATGTACATTTTAGACGACTCGAAATACGCTTTTGTTAACGCGGAAGTCGAATCCAAATAGCCTCGTTCGAGATAACTTTTAGACGTCGAATCCATGTACTTTGGATCGGAATACATGGACATGGCTAAACTAGACGGTGGCATATACGCCGAACGATACTTATCCGCTTCCATGGAATATTTCATTGCGTCCATGGAACTCACGACCTGCAATTTAAAAAAGAAATCCGTTAGTCGTCGTAAATATTTCTAGTCTCGCGAGAAGGCAAAAAACATTTGTGGCCCATTTACCGATTAAGGTGAGCTAAAATTTAAAATAAATGGCTACTACAGAAGTCAGTCGTAAGATATAAACCTTAATTTTCATTGCTCGAAACGAGTATTATTCGAAATAAACCAAACAGTTTATAATCGAACAAGTTTACATCTGGAAGTTATTAATTGATATTCATAGACTCAGCATTCCTGTATCCACATGATAGCCAACAAATCAATGCTTGTTTTTGTTACAAAAGAACTAGTTAGGTCCCAAACCAGTCACAAACACACACCGCTAATCCTGATTTAATAATCTTTGTACTGGCTTCGGTGACAAGCTCGCGGTTCCCAATCACTTCGAAGCAACTACGGATTCTTGACACCCTCGCGTTTGCTTCATTTGAATAACAATTACGAGATAAATTGTTCTATAGGATATTTACATATTATGATTTGACTTGGATTGTGCATTTTTAGTTTGTGTGGTTTGAATTATATGAGTTTGTCAACCGTTCGTTCGTGGTGTATTATGTTTTTTGTGGTAGTATAAAAATAAATATGAAGAAATCACAAAAAGATTTTTTAATTTGTTAAAATTCAAAAATTAATTAACGTTTTCATATTTTTTCAAATCATGTTGATCGTTCATATTAATTTTAAGGTTACCATTAAAATTGGTTTTTAATTTACTGCCAAGGCAAGTTTTTAAGAAATTATAAGGTTGGAGAACCTGCCACCTGGTTACTTTAAACTACGACTTCCACAGAAAACGGAGATTGGCATAACAAATTTTGTTGACAGGCAATTCAATGGATCAGAAATAAGACGTAGCCCTTCATCATCTTGTCTTGAAAACAGAGCAGGCTCCAGATAGGGCAGAAAGACTCCTGAATGGAGTACAAACTTGAACGGAAAACAAAAAAACTATGGGAATAAGAAAACACGGCACAGTTTCACGAGCCCATCAACAAGGCCACAGCATTAAAACGGCAAGATCTGAATTTCGATACCATCTAAAGAGTATAAGACGTAATTAACGGTCTCATTGGTCATAAAAACGAAGTGAACTTTTCATCTTGCCAAGATATTTAGCCAAAGGCGGCTAAATAGATTCCAGAAATTGGGCGATGTCAACATTTACAAATTACCGAGTTTCGCAAGCTCAATAGCTAAGTGAAGAATGGGAGGCGTATTAGTAGCTCATGTCATGGCCTAAACGAGAAGTGAAATGCCCACCTTGGGCAATGTTTCATCTTTTGAAAAGAAACGACTCATGAGAAAGAGAAAATGGACGGTCGATGAGCGGCAAGTTGATGAAGTGAAGCAAGTCTATGAAGGGCAAGCAATACGAGTACCCCTTCAGAAGATTTAATTTCGTATCCTGACTTGTAGTGAGTTATAAGGTGGACCTGTCAATCCGATGAGAATTTTAAAAAATTGTAT
Organism: Malthinus flaveolus; assembly: GCA_950108345.1. Classification (NCBI taxonomy): domain Eukaryota; kingdom Metazoa; phylum Arthropoda; class Insecta; order Coleoptera; family Cantharidae; genus Malthinus; species Malthinus flaveolus. The sequence goes on from OX467285.1 coordinate 4,714,648, forward strand.
ATCGTGCACAAGATGTCTCTCCGTTTAAAAACCTATACACTGGAAGAAAGGACCGAGAGTAGCTTCAAAGAAGTCCCAGACAAGGTGCAACGGTGAGTTAAACTCGAAATCTTTGCGGGCTCAAAATAAAGTAAACTATGTATTGCGAAAAAATATATAAATTTTGAGATGGTAGTGACACGGGGCTAATATTTCTTCGAGCATTTCCACTCGCCACCCCCAACCAATTATAAAATATAAACTTTCGTATTAGATTCTCTTTTTAAATAATTTTTGGTCCCTCTCTGCGACTATTTACGTCATTGAAAAGGATTTAAACAATGGCACCATTTATCATGTTTGGTATTCCAAAGAATTCACATACGGAGTGTTTATAAAATATGCACAAGAAATAAAATGATTACGCGTAACGCAGACGTTTGTTTAAATCGTTAAAGCACATTGTGTGGTATGATATATTGTCACTTTTGTCCTGCAAGGTGCTGCTATCCACGGATACAAAAGCATAACATATTACACCGGTTCTTTGTATCTAGACAAGGGATTTTCAACCATCCTTACTCCTTTTATACCTTTTTTCATAATTAGTCATTGTATCACAATTAAGAAAAAGCCCCGGGTTTAATTGGTAGCAATTTAAAAAAAAACACCTTTAGTGTTATCTCCAAAGAGTATGAACTTAAAGCGCACATTGTTGTGATGAGCACAAATGAGGAAAAAGTTTGCTGACCCCCCGTTTGAAACCATTTAATCGATATAATCCAAGTTGGCGGGATCAAAAACGTAATTTAGCACCTGGTAGGTTACATATCGTCCATGTCTAATGGCCAGTTTCACGACTGATCACCGCCGCATGACTTTGCATAATTTAGCTCAAAAAACTGGTGCAAAATTTCTCACACTTCGTTAGTTACAACAAACATAAATTGCTTTTTTTTACCTGTGCCGGTGATGTCAATCCCGCGCTCATCGATTGTTGAGCCGCTGCAGCGGCTGCAATCGAGGCCGCGCTCAGAGAGCCATAAGCTGCAGTCGGATTATAGTAAGAAGCCATGGATTGACCCATACTACTAGCAGCCATACCTAGAAAACAAACGTCGATTTAAACAAATTGCAATTTACTTTCAAAAATCTACACTCATCAATTTTTAATTCGCATTCATACAAAAGTACACATCACTTACGGCAATTTCTGTCTTCACCGTTGCCTTAATATTATAAATCACTACGTACACCAATCTTTGGCTGTCAAATCGATTTGTTAAATGAGATATGATTGACATATAAATACATACTATTTTATACGAACTGTATTGACGAATTAAGCTGCAAAACCTCTTATTGTTAAGTACATCTTGAGGAGCGGAATGCTTCTAAGCAGTTACATTAATAGCCTACGCTCTTGACAGTAATTCTGCCATTTAGCAGGGACGTGAAAATTGTCTATACCAAACATTCAAGGCTAACAATTTCGAGTTCTATAAGATGAGGTTATTGGAATTAGAAATTAACGTCGTTAAGATTTGTTTTTCTAATAATAAAATTTTTTTTACGATTACCCAAATACGTCCATTGATACGAACAGATTAATCGATTTACGGATAGTGGAAAAAATGGCATCCAACATCTGTCGACTAAAAACGATTAATAGAAAGTTTTAAATTGACGTTTAGTTACACCACGTCTGTTTGGTGAATTAATTAATTTTCTTGTCAGCTTTATAAAATTTTGAGAATCCTTAAATTATGAGTGTTTGTTTGGATTATAATCCTTCGGAAAGGATGGCTTACAATGGCACGAGAACGAATTAAGTTCTTTAGATACATAAATCGAGGGAACCTCGCTTCTAAAAAGACATCCTGCAGTCCTAGAGGAAACTTCTTCAGTTTCCTCTTCAGAGCATGAGGTTGTCAGGTTCTTTATGTGGCCGTTAGTGGAAGAAAAACCGTTTAATGTGGAAAGCTTAGAAAAGATTCATAGTTATCTAGGATACTTAAGAGGAAACGAGCTTCTTAAAGAAATAAAGAGAATACAATGTGGTCAGTGAATACCTATCAAAGATCAAAGTTGTAGGACTTCTGGTTTAGATGGACAGCACTCTGCCTTCCCAACATCTCAAGTTTCTCCTAAATAAATGACGTTTTTGGGTGAGACTGGAAAAAAGTTATCACTGCTAGAATTGGAACTTTAGTGGACCAGTCATTCAGTGTTTTGCATACACCCGACTTTTTCAATATCTCCAAAGAAATTTAATAGTTTTAAAACAAAAGATCCAGGAGGGGGTCATACATTTAAATCTAGAGATCTAAAAGGCCGTGTAACTGCTCGACTTACCACGTCTTGCACATTTCGTATGTCGTTATTTTGAGTATTCCCAAACAGCAAATGAGAAATGGGGAAATGGAGGGATCTATACCGCCGTGTATTAGGCAAAACTTAAGTCTTACGTTCAGTGAAACTTTCTCGAGTAATGGATGTAATGTGTTCATTAAAAAGTGGAAGTATGGGACTAGTTAATTTATTCGACAAACCTACAGACCTTAGCTCCAAAATTGTCTATCAATCTATAAATTTAAGTTGAAACGCTGTTGATGCTTGGCTTTGACCATAGTGTGGAGATTTTGGCTGTTCCAATTATTAAGTATAATGGAGGATAAGCAGCTAATGGAGGACGCCTCAAGTCAACGAGGGCACGAAGGTGACAAAGCTAAAAAGAGACGGGTTGCAATTCTCCTAACACTAGTTCTAGAATTTGCTCGTCCTTGTCAGATGTTTAGACGGATTTGGATTTCTCCAATCGAACTTTGATCAGTGGTCGGGAGCTGTCGGTTTTGTAAATATTTGACAAGTAGAAATGTGTGAGCAGTGAGCATAGAGGCAACGAACTTTTACCATTACCATCAGCACGACCATACGACCATTACGCCACTCATTATTTATCTACAACAATTGCAAATACACCATGAAGGTATATGAAGGTAGTGGCCTACTGTGAATAGCTTCGCTATTATATACAAAACAAAAGCATCCATCAAGAATGGAGAGCCGCAGGGACAAATTCTAGGCTCTATTGCGTGTTTAGTTGTTTACAAACAATACGGGAGTGTAAGTGATTTGTTTTCGTCTAACTACTCCGCTTGAAGAAGACAAAATCCAATTAGCAAATACGATATCTACAATTTTTGCCAGGATGCGGCTATACAATGTGCACGGCGCGCTTATAAAAATTTCAACCGTTCGGTTTTGGAACAAATTTTTAAAGTATATTCTTTGCGTGTTTTGCTCATAATAAATTATTGTAAGCACGCCACTGACACAAAAGTATAATGAATTGGTTTTGCTATGGATGCCAAATAAAACATTGTATTAACAAAAGTTACTGCATTTATATCATTGATTCAAGTTTACTAAATTATACACGCAATTCGTTTTAAACACGAATGGTTAAACATAATGGGGTAAAACATTTTCACGGTACTTTTTTAAAAACATTTTCGTTTTTTTTCTAGTCAAAAGTAAACATTAAATTTTTCTTTTAGTCTCCGGTTTGTTGGTCCTTATACAGTGGTACAAAGTCGAATAGCAAAGCGTATGCCTTTAAATTGGGATCGTAACGGGAATCGAACCAGGCGCGTCTGAAACGCCACTTTTTGGCAAAGTTGCCATAAACAAAATCGTGATTCTTCCTATTGTTGCGTTAAATAAAGTTGTAAAGCGCCTCCTCGTGCTTCTTTCTTATGGAAATTATAAAGTTAAATTAATAAATTACGAAAAGATGAAATTTTGGCGCATATGAAGAGTAAGGACATAACACGCAGCTATATTTTATCAAATAACATGTAAAACTAGAGATATCTCGGACTCCTATAGAGTTATCGATCCATAAAATAAGTAAAGATGTACTTTATATCTTTTTACATAACATATAGCTATGTTAATTTGTTAAGAGCTTTGTTTATATTTCATAAAATTTTAACAACATTATGCCTCACGAGTAATTTACATAAATTTAAGACTCCTTTACCAAATAAATTCATTAGTAATGCTAATCTTTTTAAAAGTACACTTTAACACGGAACAAATAATTTTTATTCTAATTCGCCTTTTGTAAGAGAAAAATTTTAATGCGGCGCAATTAAATTATAATTAAGTAAAACAATAAACTATAAAGCGTGTAGGTAATACACAAATTATTCATATACGTTTTGTATGGAATTGGTCAAAAAATAGCGAATGTGTCAAAGCAGGTGTTTAATTCGCCAACAAGAAGTGATTGGTTGACCCCCCAGGAGGTGCCACAGGGGGCACTTAAAGTAGGAATTTCGAATCTTTAACCTTTAATAAATGAGCGGCTCTATTAATTTTACTTCTTACCTCTTTCTTCTCCTGGATTCGCTATATTTTGTTAAATGTGAGTTATTTTCAAAACAGGATGTCCCATGTTACTAATAAGGATTACACAAAATATTGTATACGAGACTAAAAATCATCTACCAAATGTCAACCCCCATATAAGGTAACGATACAAGACGCACAACTTGTTTCTTATTTTATTACACTTTTTTTTAACTGCGGTATTTTACCGTAAATTGTCCGCTCATTTTTGATAGTGGTTTTGTATTTGTTGGAATTTAAAGCATGCGTGTAAAAAGCGGGGGTCCTATCATATCTTCACGGGATCCTAGTGCTAACCGCGACTACCCAGGATCTCACACCTCTCTGACCAGGTGTTATACGCTTCACTGAACTTGATCCAGAAATAAACCTTGTCAAAAAAGAATTAAGTTCTCTTCTTTTATATAAATCTAACGCTTTCGTTTTTTTGCCACTTTAAAATGTTTTTGAAAGGCTTCGCATTTGGATTAAGTTAGAAAGATGTGAAGACTTATTTAATTAAACGACCAGTATGAACGGTTGTAGGAGGTTATGGATTGTCTAAAAAATATGCACAAAACTGAAGGTTCCCCATTGAGAAGTTTTTACGGTACACAAGTGGCACTTCAAATTATGCAATCTTTTGTTAATTTCTCCGACCGTACTCAGCTGTATTAGAGCACTTGTAATCGAACCATATTTATGAAAGAGATTTGAGAATGATAAATTAGGGATCTAATTGCGAAGACGAAGTCACTTAAACTGTGATCCTAAAATGATATACTTGAATTATTACTGCGTGACATTCTATACAGGTACTGCATATTCCTGAGACCACCCTGTATAACTCAAACTTCGGTTGGTCGGTCAAATCACGGGGTCAAACCGACCGAAAACACCAGAGCTCGATTATTTGAAGAGATTGGATAAAACTTTATTAACAAAAAATATTCATCAAGGTCCTACCTATAACTTTTATTATAATAATTTTTCATTTCCTTCAATTGTTTTGTCTAAAATTGGCAATTTATTTGACGGTTTAGTACAGTACGAAGAGGTTGATTCAAGAAATGTCATACCTCGCTTATTTAACAAAATTTTGAAAAAATTGTATTTACCAAAATTATTGAGAATTGCCCTACCTATACTTTTACTTAAACGATTGTCCATTGTCCGTTTGCTTAAAATGTTTTTTTGTAAAATTAAAAACTTTAATTTCTAAACAAATAGGGATGGCCCTGTACCTACCGAAACACCCGCAACTCGGTTATTGAGCGACTTTCGACAAAATTTTGTTAACAAACAATATCTAAAAGGCCCCTACCTTGAACTATTATTTGAATAATTTTTTCATTTCATTCAGTTTTTTCTCGAAAATTGACAGTTTTAGTGTAATGTTGCAAGAACCAACTCCGTGATGCTGTTAAAAATTCCACAACTCAGTTCTCAGTTATTAATTTAACTTTTTTAAAAAAGAAAATGCTCTATACAGCATGCAGCCCTATTATAACTAAAGTTATAACAGTAAATTGTTGAAAGTGACAAATGAAAACTTAATTTTATCGCTCCCTTGTGGATAGATGTAACTTCGAACGGAGATGTAATGGAAAATTATTTGAAAAATCCCTTAATTTTGGACAAGGAATTATCCATTACAGTTTCTTCCAGTATTTATGAATCGCCCTGTATAATTGTGAAGAACTAAAATAACGGTTGTTCGAAATATATGGATGTCCACTGTATAAGAAAGACATGTCAAACGTCAAAATCTTAGAGAAAACTAAAGATCCCTTGCGCAGGTGGTAGCCAAAATGACAAAAGAAGAATTACTATAATAAGCAGGCGCTGGAAAGGCATCACAATATCACATGAAAAGAATTTGAGACAAAGAAGGCAGAAGTTAAATTTAAAAATGGTCCTTCCTTCAAATTGAATATTTCCCAATAGTTTGGAATTCCAAGTTTATGCTCTATCTTTCTCTAATTATTTAACAAGAAAATTTCCAGGGTTTTGAGTGCAAGTAATTTAAGATGTGTATGAGATACTCATCGGGCGTCTCAAGCCTCCAAAAGTAGCTTTTTACCCTGAAATTGAAAATGATTCATCGACTCATTGACCTGGTTTGTTGCTTTGAAAAACGAAACAACAAACTTATACTATTCAAGGGAAAGTGCCTAGATCTTGTAATTGAAAGAAAAGATTTAGAATATAAATATTTGCAAAAAAATCGCTTTTATGAATTATTTAGACAACGCCAATTTCATGTGAAGTCGAAATGTTTTGAATATCTTAGTCGATTTATAAATCTACGAAAATTTACCTTTGAAATCATTTTGTGCGAAAATTTTTGGAAGTAGCAAGCACACGACTTTACGTGAATTGTAAACAAAATTGGGTGAAATTGGAACTGTGCGAGGGAGCCGTTAAAAACTTATTGGAGAAGAGGTAGCAGGAAAAATGCCGACGGATAAGTAATACACGAGACGCTGAAATTTTCAACGACCTGAAATTGCTCATTTGGATTCGCACGCTCTCACGAGAAGAAAAATGAGACTGATGCATCACTAAAAAAATCCTTTTCCAATTCTTCTCCTTTCGACGAGAGAAGACGACTTTAATTTTCCTTTGTTTTCTTTCCTAAAAATCTCTGGCAGCTCAACAATACAATAACAATGACTTAAATCTGATCGAAGAATGTTACTGACGTCGTGTTGTCTTAACTACGACGTGAAAAAATTAGAAGAAATGAGTTGCTTGACCATTTAAGTGTTGCATATACGATTTGTAAGAATGATGCAAGTTCATCATTTATTATTATACAAAACATCGTCGAACAATAAATTAAAAAATTAATTCTCGGTCACGTCCGTAACAAAAATATTAAATTGAAAATAAACATTATAACAACAAAAAAAGGGGGCAAACTGAATCTATTTTAGATTAAATATTTATAAAATTTTTCAGCTCGATCCACTTTCCCAACTGCACTTCCAACGAGGAATAAATCCGTTTGCTACCTGGAATATTATAAGAAAACAGACAAAATCGAGATTCAATAGTATTGATTGAAAAGCACAAAGCTCGAATTGTATTCTTTCCATTATTGTATTCTTATTCAAAATAAAGAATTGCGGAACCCAACTGTCAAAGACTCGACAATGCATTAGAGCACCTGGTGAATGTTGAAAATAATTGCGATAAGTGCATACTTTTTCTAATTAAAAATTAAAGAGGATTTGAAGAAGAGAGGGGTGCCCTTTTTGCGAGTGTCGTAAATTAATATCGGCGATGTTAACTAAATTCCTTAACACGTCTAATGAATACGGACAGATTAACATAAATTAATATTGTATAACATAATGTAGACATTAATATTCATTTGCTTTTATTTTTATTTCTCACATGGCCTACTACAAGTGACTGTTATATACCTGGTGAGAATAGTCTCGTTCATGAGAACCCAAGAGCGGTTTCGAATTAACTGTTTAGGTTATATTTAGGAAATTTAGAGAATTTATCATCTCGATGAGGTTATTAATTTTTCTTTATTTAAAATGACCAACTAACATTCCATTCCTTTGACTTATAAACCGCTTTATGTTGTTAACATTTTAATTTATTGACGTTATTAATTAATTGGACAATTATTACCGAGAAAAGGTATGAACTTTTCTGCGCGGGGCGCAAAATAAAAATGCCAACGATTTTAGTCAACAAATTGGATTTTTGTGGGCGTTTCGTGAAGTTTTAGAAAAAATGCTTCTGTAGCGCCCTGTATGCGTTGCGGCAATGGTTTCGCGAAGTTGGGCGCAACGCAACCACTATATTCGTTTTGACACCACGTCGTTTTTTAAATTGGCGGACCTCCCCGTAAAATATCTATTTTGGTTTGGTAAAACGCAATCAAATATTGAGAAGGTGAAGGATAAAAAATTGGCATTTGTTTGAGTATAACGGCTTATTTACTTTTCATTTTAGACGATCATCAATATTGCAAACAACAGAAAATAAATGTTAGAAACCTGTCAATTAAAATAACATTGAGAAATTTGATTGTATGCGATTGATTAATATTTTTTGCGCTCATTCAAAACTAGCCTTTCAGTCTCATTAATTGTTAATTGTGAATGGCAACAAAATGCTCACCTGCTCTAAGCGCATCCATGGGCACGGATGGATAAGGAATCGAGTACGGATAGCCTTCTTTTCGTAAAGTTTTAGGTTTACGCCTCGGCCTATACTTGTAATCTGGATGTTCCTTCATATGAAGCGCTCTTAGACGTTTCGCTTCGTCGATAAAAGGTCTTTTTTCGTTTTCTGTTAGTAATTTCCATTCGGAACCTGTAAAATATTAACAATGAACAAAAATTCGACACGTCTCAAATTTAACACCTGGGCTTTTTATAAAAAATGAAAATTCGCTTTGTCGTTAACAATAGTGTTATTTGAGGCACGTTCCAAAACACGTTGAAAAAAAACAATATTTTCCTATAGATTTGAAGTTAAAACTGTCCTTTTATTTGCAACAAACAGCCTGAATGAGACAAAAGCAGCAGCGATGTCTCCTTAGTTGGCTTTGTTCGGCTTTATTGTTGGGAGAATAGATACTTCAAGTTACATTATTTCAAAGAGATTGTCTGTGATTGCTTTATCTTATTTGAACCACAATAAATGTTGGCTGGATTTAATCGAATACACAAAATAATATCAATTTTAGTAAAAACTTTTCTTACGTAAGTTGGTAAGTTGTAGGTACTTCCACTTTGACATATTAATTAACAGATAGGTGCCTATATTGAGAATTTTTCTTTACCAAAACAAAAAATAAAAGGCTATTCATATTAGAAAGTGAGAAAATTTTCAGATATTAGTACTGATGGTATTACCTATACCAATGAAACTATAATGGGGATTTCGAGAATTACAAGATATATAGAAAGTCAGTTTAATTAGACAAAAGTTGCTTCATTAGGGGTCAATTTCGGCATGCTTTTGTTTTCCCAGAAAATAGCATAGGTAAATAGATAGCAGGCCCTACTTATACAGGAGGAAAATGGAAATTTCGCCAAGTTTGATTTATTTCATCAAAATCGCTTTGGTAGTTTTTCCTTTGAAGCATTACAGCAGTGATACACGCTCATACAGACTGCCTTAAACCTGTTCTTGACATTTTTGGATTCAGGGGAACTCAAATGGTCGAGAACATATTAATTTAGAAAATTAATTTTAAAAAATTAAATTCGTAAAACACAAATTGTGAAAGTCAGCACTATCTATACTTGAGCACCTGCTCTTTTCAAACGGATTACAATATGTAGAGTCATGAAGTCAATTCGGAATACCTATACATATACATAGAAACTAGAAACAGCCTATACCTCTGTAACTCTGTTTCCATCCCGTCACCCGGTATATTCTTGGTGGCTCTGCACTGGCAGACTGTATACTGTATAGGTATTAGTATACAATATGCCTAAAGGGTATGGAATATACTATACAGCTCAGTAAATATCCACTTTTTACAAAAAAGTTTCAAATAAAAGTTGTTTATCAAGTAGTTTTTTACCACCTTACAGCCATAAACTCTAGTTTTTGTGCAAAACACAAGCATGGCGAATATTTTCGTGAAAAATGAAAAAAACTGTTTGCAACATTTATTTTATTGTTCAGAATAAATTTACAACAAATGTTTAAACTGTGAACCTGTAAATTCACTGCTTGGCAATGTTAAATTCGAGTTTTAAACCCGTTAACAGCATTCGCAACCATTTCAGGTGTAATGGACTTTGTTGTAAATTTATTCTGAACAATAAAATAAATGATGTAAACATTGTTTTTTGTTTTTCATGAAAGTTTTCTTATGTGAGGGTAAAGTTTTACATGGCCGGGAAGAGAAAAAAAGCCTCAATCTAATGACTAGAATAACGACATAATATATTGCCGATTAAAAATTGTCAAGTGTTATTCGCTGTGCTTTTGTTTTTAACAAAAAATCAAGTTTATGGCTTTAATGGGGTAGATAACTACTTGATAAACAACTTTTATTTGAAACCTTTTTGCAAAAAGTGGATATTTAATATTTACTGAGCTGTATAGTATATTAGGTATATATTCCGTACCTTTTGGACACACTGTATATAGAACAGTCTAATGAGTTGTATAAAAAGTGAAAAACGAATGCAAAAGTTAGCCGAGATAAGATAAACCTTATTGTGGAAAGTTAGCATAGTCCTCAGGCAATAGTTAGCACACACGCTGCACGCTGGGGCGACAAAAGGTATAATATAAAAGCTCCCTTATAAATTAAACAAACGAGCCTCAAATTAAAAAAATATATATCTATAATTAAGAGCTCTAGAAAAATAATTCTCTCGGCAAACACTATTCATTTGAAAAAGCTCTCAACTTGTAGTAGTAGGTATAAGTGCTTTCAGTAGTATAAAGGCTAAAGGCCCTCTCATTTCGAGAAAGTTAAGTTTGACCTAAAGATTAATTAAAAGAGCCTCCTTAAAAATTAATTTGGCGCGATTAGCGAAGCGTAAATAACTAAATTCAAAATTAACTTGAGGAATAAAATTGTTTAGTAACAAAATTTAAATTACTCGGTCTGATAAAAATAAAGAAGTATTGTAGGAAAAGGCATTAAATTATCTTACATTCAAAATGGATATCTCTAAGTGAACAATGAGGACCCATCATAGCTTGTAATTAATTCTTATCTCGCTTCAAAAGATACAAAAGCTGCAGTAGCGCTTTACAAAGTTCGAGACACAAAATGACAAAACACAGAACAAAAACCAGTGTAATGTAATACAGCTTTGCTATTGGGTGAGCCAATAGCTCGCTTCATTGTTTATCCAATAAGAGAACAGGTGCTCATATTTATAACAATGTAATACATTTATAAACTTTTGTGTAACTTAAATCAATATTTAAATTTCAGTACTTTTTACCCCATTTTCACGTGAATATTTAACTCGCGTCCGATTTTCTTCTTGTATAGCTAAGTGGAAATAGGTTTATATTACCTACACTATACCCACCTAGTATTATGTATTATACCTACTTATGCTAAGCTACTAAAAATAGTTTTTAATGTAATTTCTATTCATTTCAAAGCGTGCCTAAATAAAAAAATTAATAAACTCATTTTGAATTCAAAAATAAATTTAAATTAACGTAGTTTGCGCCTCGTATGCGAGACAGCGCGCGTATATGAACAACAATTCAGATTCTACTTGGCCACCACAACTGGCACAGGTGTGTTTGATTTTGTCACTAATCGTAATAAATTGACCTACGTGGATTAAAAATTTAATATTTTTCCCTAATAATTAGTGAGTGTTTAGTGTTTAGGAGTGAGTGAAATCTGGTGGTAAGTTAAATAATTTCTAATTTATACAGTGTGTCGTGTGTCCAAAAGGTACAAAAAAAGTACGTAAAGGTATATAAGTAAATTAATATCAAATCACTTTAGAGAAAAATGTTTCGAATAAAACTTTTTTGGTACTTAGTTTTCCACTATAAAACTGAATTAAAATAATGGCTCTTAAATATACATATAGTGGTTCTTACAACCAGTGAAGATTAATGAAAATTTTTCTATTAGTGTCCGACCTAAGACTAAGCACGTGTACAAAATTTTAAATAAATATCTATGCATTTGTGGAAATGACGATAAAAATTAAAAATCAAAAATTGACCCTATAACTTCTTAACGGCTATATACTGAGGTTAGGTTTATTCGTCTTATTTTAACTTTTAACCCAAGGAATTTATGACTAAACTTTGTCCCATTGTTAATGAGACACCCTGTACAGGGTGATTTTGAATCAACGTTAAATCAAACAATTTCGGGAATGATAGAAGTCAATGCACTAATTTTTTGTTATACGTTATGGGGGTTGCCGACGCTTCGTAACACCGTAATCTTCTCTGGAAATTTAGGGGTGAAATGAAGTTTTCCGCAAGTATTTAAGAAACCGTCCTACCGATTTGGATGAAAATTTGACAACGAGTCAATCTAATTATTGCACATTAAACGCTAAAAGGCAATTTGATGCCTTGCTCATGGACGGCTCATTTAGAGGAAGGTATTTATTAGGCAAAAATTTTAATTTGACAAATTTTCGCGCCGATAACGGTAACTTAATGATAATTTAACAAGTCGTTTAGACTATTGTTATTGTTAAACGATTTTCAATTGTTTTATCATAGCCATAGCGACGTATTTATTTATTTCATATAGGTAAATGATTTTATTTTATTCTAGCAGTTTTGACGGATTATTATTAAAATTAGATAAGGGAAATTATATACCGTTAAAATCAGAAAAAAATAAGAAATTTAATCGCACACCTACGGTTATCATTTAAAAAGAGTTTGGGTTTTAACATAACTCCCAAAAATTTTTCGATGAGGGCTTGTCTTGAATTAATATCTATAAATAACCTATTTTCAATTTTCCTGTTTTTAATAACTAACGAACCACAGCGTTGATTGAAAACTTTAACGATTTTGAGTTTTACTCGAATAAATTGGAAACTTGGCAACAATGTTCAATTTTCTTAACGGATTCTGAACCTTCATGTATAATAATTCTGCCCAACTTTGCTAAGTTAACTAACTCTGTCTCTCTTATAATAGCAAAGTTACCCATATAACGTATTAGTGAAATTTTTTTCACTCTTATATCTCTGTAAATAAAGGTGATCTCTGTAATAGTAGCCAACGCGCAATTTTCCAATTTTAAAGAGCCTGTATACATATATGTAATATGTAATGACATTGTCGTGTGTTAATTTGCTTCCATTGTAATAGTTATTACAGAGTTGTGTGATTTGGCAATTAACCATCATAGCGAGTTATGGGCTGAGGCGATTAAAACCGTCCCTTAGGAAGTAATAGAAAAAAGGGTTATTTTATTATTAAAAATATTGAGAACCTCAAAATGTTTATCAAGTTTTAAAAACTACAAATTGAAGACCTAGTATCATTATCAACGCCAAATGCAATGAGGCTCGTGGACTCGTCTGAAGAGAATGCAAGAAAAGCCAAGTTAGGGAGGGGTAGTGTATACTCGCGGAAGGAAAAGCGTCTAAAGCGACGCAATTCTGCAAGGATTAGACGGAAAGCAGATCGCACAAGTTATTATAATAGGTAGTACCTATTTATAGTTCTGAATCCAAATTAATATTTAATAAAGGAAGGTAATAGATGTATTCAAGAGGCAAGTCTATAGTAAGGGGCAAGAACTGTCGAAAAATAAGTTTTGAATGACAACTTTTATATAAAATTTAGTAGATAAATCAAAATCGTTTAATTTAAAAAATAATAATAAACTGGTTTGCTTTTGAAAAGAGAAAAAAATTACAAATTTCAATCTAATTGTGATAACAATAATAGTAAATTTTGGTGAATACAAAAAGGTCGCGTCCCTTTTAAATTATAATGATTTAAGTTACGAATATGATGGAGTGAATTTAATAAAGTAGATATGAATTTTAAAACTTTATAAAAATGTTGTTTTTTGCATATGAAAAGGGGTTTGTATCGCCATTCTGTAAACGTCATAATTTTAAATAGAATTCCTCCCTAAATGGGATATCATAACACATTGTATTCTGTGTTTATGTACCCAAAGCGGCCATATGCATTATTCATATTTTGATTCAGATCATCGAGTAGAGAAAGCCTGATCGACAAGTGACAGTTTACAGCTGCTGTTTCACAGCGCTTTGCTCATTCAAGTGTTTTGATATGCACCTTCTAGGTATACAAGACTCCATCTTTAATGGTCAGTTTAAACCAGTATTTCGGTTATACTACTACAACAGACACATCGAAGCCGTTTCGTAAATAGCGCAAGAGTTAATGACAAAAAAATGAACTCAACTCACCCAGTCTTTTTGATATCTCAGAGTTGTGCATTTTAGGATTTTCTTGAGCAATTTTTCTTCTTTGCAAACGCGACCAAACCATAAACGCGTTCATAGGCCTTTTTATATGATCGTCTTGGTGTTTTTTTGAAACTTGCGGAGCCGATAGGCCTTGAGGTACTCCTAAAGCCGCTCCACCGAGAGATGCCATTCTCGACAATCCCTCGGCGGCACTAAAGCCACTTTCGCACATTGGCGCTCCAGTTCTGTAAACAAAAAATATTTTTTTATTAGTTAAGATTGTATTTTATTTTTTCTAACCTATTATTGAAAGGATCGTTCCAGTAGCAACTAGCGCCGGATGATCTAAGACAAGTAGAAACAAAACAAAGTTTAATAAACAATTTTAAACACATTGACCCACGAATTTGTATAAACAATTTATGTGCATATATTATAACGTCGTTTACTATTAGGCCAAGGTGTGAAGCGAATTTGCGATAATAATGAAGTCACGATGCTTCGTTATAAGGGCCAAATTTTAATTGATTGTGATTTGATACTGAGTAGAAATTGTCGGAATCCAAATTTTTTAATGTTCCTCTATATTAGTTATTATACAGGCGCGATAACAGACCTCATAACTATAATCTATAATCTCCCATCCTTGGGGCGCGACTAATATGAGTGTGTGGCTCTACCATCAGGTCGATTGGTGGTTTTTAGGTGATACGAAGTCCGAGAACCTTTATAATGCGCTATGCGCCAGAAATGTCTCTTTGAACGTTAATTGAATTTACGTATAAATTCAAAATTGCTCTAATGGTGTGCTGCTCGATTATAGCAAAGCATTTGACTAACATATTACTCTTAGCAAAGTTCAAGCATTACTTATTGGACTGAGAGAGCTCAAGTGGAACTATGGAATATTTAAATCCGCCGATGGTCTCACTTTACTACAAGGCATTCCTCAGCCCCATTCTTTTTGTTCTGTACACTGTTGATCTTCCACACGCCATCGACCATTCAGGTATTACATGATACATCAATATGTCGACCCGATAAGGCATGACGTTCAGCTCTAGTTCGATAGTACCATTGCACACACCCTTTAAGCCTAGCAAACGCTGGCTTTTCGTTTCAGCAGCATACTAAGGCCGGGTTGCAGAAAGCCTAAAAAAGAAGAAAGAAGAAAGTTTTCTGCAACCCGACCTAAGGTTCCGAACTGGGCGAACTGATGAGACCTCTCTACCCGTTTAAGCGCATCTATATCTTCCAGCACTAAGTGAGAACTTTTGAATGCTCTGATTGTCTGATTGTGAGTGTGGTGAACTACTGTATATCTTTATAGTTCTCATATCTACTTAATCAAAGATCAAAGGATACCAATAGAAAATTTGACAATACGACTGTTTGGGATAATAATTTCAGTTACGTCAGTTTCTATCATAAAACGTCATCCTTTCGTTCACTGCAGCTTCGACATAACCACACTTAATATGTATAGTGTATAGGGCGTTCCGAGCTCTTCCGATTTAGCTTCTTGATTCTACCTATTGTAATGTCTCCTAATCAGTTTCTAAAAGGACCATAAATCCAATTTACAAAGTCGCCTTATCCATTTGTTTGCGGATTTACCTCTTTTAAATAATAAAATGCTTTCAGCAAAATTTTTTAGAAACTTGTAATTGTGTACACCGCTTAATGTTCGCTCATTCAAAATGTATTTGACGCGTCAGATATAATATTACTGATTGGCATTGAATAATATGTAATTATACGTAGTATTGTTCGCAATAGGCAAATAATATTATTATTATTATTTCTACGACTGCCGAATTGGAGTACCGAGACGCTTCTTTGTCCAAAAGTGGCAAATTTTAAATAATTCAAAAATACTAACAAGAGAAGAATTAATAATAGACGTAGACATTAATGTTTACGAACTGTACGTAAACTTATTCATGTTTTGGCACAGGTCTTTGTACAGATCTTGATGAATATGGATTTGACCCGCTTCATATCTTTTATTCATGATGTTGATCATTTAATTTACTAACAATAATTCAAGAGCACTTTAAAAATTATAGTCGAACCTTCGCTCGCGAAATTTTTAACTTCAAATTAAATTTGTAATTTACAACTGTAGGGAAACGTTTAATTTCACGGTGCGTATAATAAAATCTTAAATAATGGCAAGAAATAAACAATAGTTGAAATAGTAATTTGCAAAACTTATTATTTAAATGTCATATAATTCAGACAACTAATAGACCCATCACACTCGTCTTGGAAATTAAAGTTAACGCGACGCGAGTGTCTTTGTATTCTATAAACAGTTAAACACCTTTCCCGTCGGCTTCAATAGGTCATCGGGTAAAATTTTATGTTTATTCTTAAGGCTCTAAGTTTCAATTTTGTTAATTAAAATTAACCAGCATTGCAGCATTAAACTAATCGATCCTGATGCCCGTTGTAATTTGTAATATTCAATCAAACGCATCAATCGGCGTTGGTTAATTAGTTTCTTGTTATTCTTAAAATTCTGACACATTATTAATTTGTTCATTTGTTCAGTTTGTGGTAAGTAGATAAATTTCGAATTAGAATAGAAAATGTAGGTACTTAGTGGGTATTATAGGGCAATAAGTATTGGAAATGGATTTGCTTGAAATTTTCACCTATATAACCTGTTGACTTCAATTCACTCAAAACTTATTCTGAATTCATTAATAAAGTATATTAGTGTTTAATACGTAATCGGTTTCATTTGTTAAATGTTGTGATTATAACTGACCACGGGACTGCAATTGAAAGAAAACGATGAACGGTCGAGTCGCGCCGTTTTAGAAATCGCCTTTATATATAGTCGATCACGTGGCATGAATAGAGTAAGATCCCGTGTCATGCTTCATATAAAATTAAAATTGTCTAAAAAAATATTACATTATAAAATGTTTGATATACCTAATGAACTTCTTATTGTGTATAGTAGGGTTCACGATATTCCGAAACGATTTCTTGACTAATACGGTTTGAGACGGCGGATCTCGATTCCGGCCATGCCCAATGCTCGCGAACATTTTTCAATTTAACACTGAGGAGAGCTCCATTATATATAAGCTCCCAGTTAGGTATACGAATCCATTTATGCGAGAAGGCTTTAGAAATGTTAAGATTTGCCCAAGTCTATAAATAGGTAGTAGTTACGAAGGAGAACTAATCTTTTAGACACCTGACTCTATTGCTAATTGCTGTTTTACTCTGCTAAATCGGTTCACGCTGCGTACAGAAAAATCTGCACTGAGACTCACCCCATGGGGTAATTATTCTGATTAGGTACAAACAAAGTCGACGTTGTGATGGGTAACATTAAGTTCATTTTATACAAGCTGATGATTGATAGTTAGTTTAAGTTTATTACTTCATATACGAGTGTTCAAACTTATAAATTGATCGGAAGAACAATAACTTGACCTACAGCTGTAAATCGTGCCAGAAAACAAAATTTGATGCGTTGTAAAGGTCCTCATTCGCATCGCTATAATTTTTCCAAACTTTACTGGGTTATAAATTGTATAGGCAGTGTCAGAATGCCTGATGGACAATAGTCTTTACCTTTATTCAAGTTTAACATGAATTTTTCGAACATTGTTGGGTGCTTATTTACCTATTACAACTATTATTTACATATCGGGCTAATCGGCTAATGATAGGTAGATGGTATATCCGTATTAGCACTCAGCACTAATTAATGAAATAGCTGTAAGGCTTTTTTGAATATTATAGTATATCTTCAAATCATCATACTTTTCTTCAAATTTTGAATCATCAAATTTTATTGTAAACCCCAGTACCGTAGGTACTATCAAGCTCTGTGCCCAGCACTAAGAAGCTTCTAACCACATAAATATATAGACACATATTAGGTATAATATACCTACATTAGTCTTTCTACTTTTGAAAACCTCGAGGGTCTAAGTCCGTACCCAATAATAGGTACCAAAAATATCAGATCAAAAATAATTGGAACTTCGTATATACTAACAGGTAGTACTATAAAGAAAATTGGAGTATAAGAGTACTAATATTGCGTAACCTATGTGTATCATATATGTGTAACTTAGTATAATAGGTATAGAGGTTTCGTTTGAAATGCTGTTGGTGACTTAAGTCACTCCCAGAGAGGTTCAATAGAAGAATAGAATAGAAGTAGATTATTCATTATTGTACCTCTCTACTGGTGGTAAAGTCACAACACCATTCCAAAACAAAATTTGTATAGGTAAATTATACTTGAAAGCTCTCTTTGCGGACAGCTCACACATTTCTTTACCTAAGCGCCAAAGCGGACAAAAATCTCCCATAAATTTTGAAAGTTTAGTGCTTTATGTGGTTTTTGTTACTGAAAAAATATTTAAGATTTCTGGCGCTAGATAGCGACTATAACGAAGCACTTTGGAACAGTGCCGGATTACCCACTAGGCTACTGAGGCTATAGCCTAGGGGCGCCAAGTCAAAAAGGGGCGCCAGTTGCTTGGAAAATGCGTAAGATAGCTTTTTCACTCAGGTTCGTCGTTTAGATGTAAACTAGTATATCAATTAAAATTGATACTTAATCGGAAACTGGGCCAAGTCTAGGACTCTGGGTCAAAAGGAGTCGGGGAATTCTCCAACAATATTTTGTGTTTTTCTAAAATAATATAGTAATTTAATTTTCCAACTTTGTTTTTGTTAAACATCTTTTTTTGGAGACACTATCAATAGCTACTAAAATTCCTAAACTTCATTTTAAGCCGTTTGCCCTTGAACAATAGAAAATTTTCGCCCGCGGCGCTATTTTGCCCCATTTCTCCCTCAAACAGGAAAAAGAGCGATGCAAATAAAGACACATTTGGTTAAATTTTCTATTTGTTCTCAAAAGTAGTATGTGGTAGAATTTTGTACATACCCTGTATAACTAAAAAATAAAAGTTATAAATGTTTTTCCTAGCATAGCTGGGCACCTCCAACAGCCGGACAAAAAGTCGGTTCCATGAATGTCAGCTTATGGGAGCTTACACTTACGAATGTACTCGTACAAACTTTATATGTCTTAAAATTAAGCTATCACTCGACGAATATAGCTTGGCCCCTGAGATGCTCCGAGTTGAACGGAGTGCGTGGCTGTACGACTTTTAACTCCCGTTAGTGCAAGGAGTTTCGTCTACCCACACGCATACAATTCTCAGGGGCCAGGCTACAATCGTCAAGTAGTACCTACATATTTTTCAAACTTTAAATTTTTTTCCATCCAAGTATAAAGTATATTAGCATCAGCTACACCAAGTGCAAAATTATGTTTATGTATTACTACTTAGGTACTACCTAATACTTAAAGGTAAAAGCCAATTAATTTGAAAAATTAATATTTGAACTCGCTTAATTTTTATTGCAAATTGTTCATAATTTTAAATGGATTTATTAAATGACGGCAATTATTATCTTTTATTACTTTGCGCACCACACCTATGACCATCATATGCCTATAGATTATAATCAAGCTGCAAGAATTATATTAAATTTAAATTTATAGTAAAATAACTTCTACTTATAATGGTTTTGAATAATTAAAATTCTAATCACTTTCAACAACTTTTAATTATGAAATTGTTTACTCTCGCTAATTTGCTTTAATTAAATTGCCACGCCGATCCTCGTAAAAGAACCACCAGATTAGACGATTCTGGTGACTGGTGGCACACAAGACTATAATAAATATAATAGTAACTCACATTGTCATTGTGCTTTTAGAATTAAAGAAATTATTGCATTCGAGGGTGATGGGTTTTCGAAAAAAGCTCTTGAATAAGCACTGTTATAATTAAAATAGTATACAGGGTGTCTCATATTGATTGAACGATAGGTTGCTTCACTACCTTGTTCTATAAAGAGATGTCTGCAAATTAATGCATTCTACAAGATGATTGCACATTTAGTTTAACATTCTATGGCCTGATCGCTCTCCACAGGTTTCAAATCTCTCAATTTTTGCGTATGGAGTTATCGAAGAGTTTAGCTTATTCGAAACCTATTCAAGGCGTGGATTATTTGAAAAACAGGATTATTAATGCTACCGACAGAAGCTGGGACTTTTGAAAGAGTACAAAACTCATTTAGATATATTAAACACATACCTATACCTATACGCTGAAAAAATATTGTTAGTTATTCCTTTCAATAAATTTAGCTAGGCATGTAATATGGACTTTTAAACTTATTTTTGATCGTATAACATACCTATAACATCACAGTAGTGAAGTATCGTGCAATCAATGCGAGACATCCTGTATAAAGAGTTTCGTAAACGTTCGTCATAACTTATATTGAGTTTCTCACCCGACTTCGCCATATTTTGATTTGGTCTGTGTGGTCGCACATTTCAATATTTTACAAATTTATTAAAATTGTCACAAAAGAAGAAATTAAAAGATAAGTGCAGCACGTGGTATGTAAAATTATCCCTTTTAATACCAGCTCTTTAAAAAATTGCAATTGGAGCAGGTATTTTGAAAAATATCGCATAAGATCCGTTCTCTAGCCACGTGGTTTTAGGAACTAATTTAAAAGTTTTCAAAAAATTGGGGCAATTAGAAATCAACAGGACACTCTTCAATGCGTATTTTTTCGAAATTACAAAAATTATTAATTGACATCTCTTCATGTTTTACCTAACAGTAATAATTCGACTTATATAGGTAAATTATCAAATTCTAATGCCGCTATGCGCGCTTCATATATTTTTCTACCTATAATTTAATTCGAAATGTAGGTAACATTCAATTAATTAAGTACTACGGGCTTTTTAAAATGAGAATCGAGAACCTGCTTTAGAGTATAGGTAGATATAGTCGAGTCATCCTGACAGCTATATGTGATTTGGAGATATGTAGACAAGAAGAAGGCTGTCTGTCAGTTGTTTTAAAATGATACATAGATACATACTGTTAATGCATTTACTTTTAACTAAAAACGGTAGTTGAAATTACGGAGAGAAATAATACTTCCTTAGTCGCATCAGCGGGCGCCTTTAATATACTGAAATTTTAAAATACTCGACTTTTCAAGTTTCAAGTAGTAAGTATTTATAGGTAGTTCGCTTATTCACTTATTCAAAAATCGCTCGGGAGCCTTTTGAAACATTTATTATCTTTGAAAAATTTATTACCGCAGGTAAAGGACTGCAGATGAGTGATAGGCACTTATTACCTATACTTATTGTATTTGCTTGACCTGATGGGCACAGAGAGACGTCTTACTTTGGATTTGAATAGAATGCGGTGACTTGAAGGCTAAAACACACGGCTGTGTTAACCACATGCAGCTTTTTTTGTTTATTATAAGGATTAAGAAAATTTGCTTATTGTAATACTTCTTTAGACTTCACTGCCTATTTAGCAAATTCTCGATAAGGGCTACTTTAAACATTTTCCCACTTTTGTTCACATTTCTGAACATTTGGTATTGGATTTTTTTGACCTGACCGGGAGAGACTGGTTTGCGGAATATAAAAATTTTTAACGGTCATTTTTCCAATGACCGTTAATCAAGGGTTGAGTAAAACCAAATGGCAAGTATAAACCGCGTGCTCGGCTACTCGGTGCTCAAAACCTCATCACATTTCTCGATTTATCACTAATATCAACTTGCATGGAGATTAAAATATTCTAACCTCATGGAACATGGAATTTTTGGAGCAAGATGAATTCGATCGGAAAAAAATATTTTTCGTGGAAAACAAAATGATTTTCACCTTGTTCCTTAATTCTTAATTCGCTCGCATTTCGTCAAATAATGCCATGTTATTTACACCTTGTGGGAGCTCTGTCTAAAGACGCGTGTTTTTGGATTCCGACGATTTCGAAAAAATCAAAAAAACATCCCTACCTTATAAAATGGCCAGTAGCGGCCTGCCTATGTAGATCCAGATCAATCTTGAGGCTGTGAAGAAACCGTTAACAAAAAAGTCAAAAACAAACACAAAACACAGTCACAATACTAACAAAATTGCCTATTGAATAAATAATGACAACAATCGCGTATACGTGTTCGCCACTGTAAAGCACAAGACTCTTTGGTGTTTGGATCGCATTCTAAAACTCCTTTCAACAAGCATGCGCTTATCGTTAATTTTGGCAGCGACCAATAGAAATACAGGGTGGAGTTGGATATATTATCAACACAGGTTATGGTTAGACTCTTTCAGTGGATCCGCCTCTTCATTGTCATGTTAATTTTTGTCTCTCATTCTTTTATATACAGGTGTTTTTGAATTGTATGGCATACTATTTTATTTTTCTTCGGATAAGGAATGGAAGAAATGGAAAATGTTTTTTTAATATTTAAATTAAGGGGGTAATTAGTGAATATTGCTTCGAATTAGATTAGTGGAACAAATTAATAAGATTAGGCTCAGTATTGATAAGACGTTGATTTTTTTCAAATATGAACTCGTCGATGTAATTGTTTAGGGGATGAAAAGCGTGCCCTATAACTGTTACATTACCCCCCGGCCACTATACTATTATAATCATAATGCACATTACAGGGTAATTATTAAATTTGAATTCATAGTATGCTAATATCGACACTCCCCACATTTATAGTGGAGTGCAACAAATACAGCAAAGGGGCGCAATGTAAAGTCGTTATTTATAGTAGAATAAAAAGATTATTGCAGTTTTATTATTCATATTGGTATTGTTTAGTATTTGCTTTAATGTTGGCATAGATAGATGTTTATAATATGAAAAGAAATTTATTTTCGTTTTACAACTTTGGGTATAATGGGTATTGTGGTGACTGATGGTACAACAAAATACTTGACGATATGCCAATGGAATATGGAATACTGTGTCTACTATCTAATAAAAGAAGAAAGATTTGGGATCGATTCTAAAAATTTTCACTAAAATAAGCGGGTCATGATGTTGTCGCTGAGTTTTTATATAATATATTTGACTCTAGAAAATTGACGGGTTAGCCCTGGACCAAAAGTGCCTACGAGCTAACCTAATCTAATCCACACGCTAAGGTCTAACCTTATATTCAGATCGTGGAGTTAACTCTGACTCCGAGTTTATCTCGTTTATACAACTGGACCTTAGTGTACTACCTATACGTACACATACTAATTACTGTGGGTCCCATTCTGGAATCTGTTCAAAAATATTCTTTTTCTTCGTAATTATTAAGTAAATTCATAAATTGAATGTTATACCGGGTGGCCCGTAAATCAAATCATGATCGTCCCTACCTCATATATCTTTTTACATCTTGATAGAGACTAAGGACGAGTTGTACATTAGCAGCAAAGAAAGCTCAACGGTAAACCTGCCGATGAACTTGCCAGGTAGGTTTATTGGCAACAGCTCCCGTTCGGGCCTGCGAGGCTTGCTCGTATATATATAGCTACAATTACATTGATATCCCAAAATCGCCGACGACTTCCCCAAAATTGCACATTTCACTTTTGGATCAAAGAGGGCCTTTTAACGTTGTTAATGAGTAAACTAAGTTTATGAATATGATGGAACGATAAGGCAGATTGGGCTTAGTTTGAGTTTGAGCTACAACTTGAGGGCACAACTTGCCCTTAGTATTTATATACTTAAGACTATTATATATTTGCGGATTAGAGGAAAGTTATCATGAGCCTAAGCTTTAGGCATCATCATCCAGGAACCAGGACCACCACACTAAAAAGGTTTCCGGGTCGACTCCCTCGGGTAGCATAAGTATAAGAGTGGTAATAGGAAAATTTAAATCGTAGGTACCTACCTAATATTCGTTTCATCAATAGTTCCTGTTCTGCGAGCCATATACAGTGTGTCCACGGATGGACCTAACTATACTTGTAAACTTCCTTATTTTTCATTTTTATATAAAAAGTCATTCTTTATAAAGAGTTTTGCTTTTTCTGAAAAGTCCTTTGCCATAGTCAAATTGTCGATGCAACGTACAGGGTGTTTACAAAATAAGGAAACGTCAATGAAGATAAAAGTAAAGTACTAGTCATACAAAAAGAAATTAAAAATGTTAGAGGAAAAAGTTGTTTCTAATGTTAATAGAAGCCTAGATATGAAATTTGAACATTGTATCTCAAAGTTTGTATTTTTGACTTCTTTAAAATAAAAGCAATAAGTACTCATGTGCTCAATAAAATTTACCAAAGTGCATAATTTATTGAAAAATAAACACAAACAATAATAACATCGCAGCTCTGCTGCATAAATATTACCATTGATATTACTCAACATGAGATCCGCCTACTTCTACACAAATACAAAGTTTGAGATACAATGTTCAAATTTCATATCTGGGCTTCTATTAACATTAGAAACAACTTTTTCCTCTAACATTTTTTATTTCTTCTCGTATAAATAGTATTTTACTCTTATCATTATTAACGTTTCCCTATTTTCTAAACACCCTGTACTTTGCATCAAAATTTTAACTATGGCGAAAGACTTTTCAGAAGAAGGAAAATTCTTTATAAATAATGAATTTTTATCTAAAAATGAAATATAAAAAAGTTTACAAGTATAGTTAGGTCTATCCGTGGACACACTGTATATAATCGAATAACATAACACACAGAATATATTTTTTCTGTCTGTTATTGGTTAGTTGAATGTCTATCTATCTATCTATGATCTCTCATCTCTGGAATATTTGGTATCAAACTATCCATAGGCTCAATTAAAAAAAAAAGAGTTTTTTGGGAAAATGAGGATATACTAATTATATCCAAAATGACTTCTATACAGGGTGAGTCTAAAATGGCGGATAAGCTTTTCAGTACGTTATAGGAGACAGTTATTTGAACTAAAGAAAAATCATTAACTGCTATATTTTTGTAGTTATTAAAGAAGAAGTAAATTGAGATTTGGCAACATGGTACGGATGTTAATAATCGATGACAGATAAAAACATTATAAGTGACATAAGTCATCATAAGGGTAGTTTCAAAACATCGTTGCCACATATTTTTTTTAACAACTTGATACAGAAATTTCGATATTCAAAATTAATTTTACGGATAATAAGATGTTATAGGAGCATTTGTTTTTGCCGAATAATTAAAAACACGTGAATTACTAGAGGAAATGATGAAAAGTTTCAAAATTTGGCAGAATTCGGAGTTGAGTTCTCAACTTAACTTCTTCATTTCTCAACAAATTAG